>JAKCWG010000548.1:0-100349 GCA_021464415.1 Lonicera japonica
TACTAAAATCATATACGTTTTATCCAAGTATTAACACGTAGGTTCCCATTTAGCCGAGATCTCTATAATGAGATAGCTTTGTATAACTACTACTAAGGAGGTCCAAGTCTTACCAATAAGCCTTATAATATGTTTAGGTAGTAGTGTCATATTTGAGTTCCATCTATGGTGCATATAAGCCATTACATCCCACTTATCACATTCGAACCTACCTCGATGGATGTGTGTGGAATCTTAGGGATCCTATCCAACACACGTATTGTGTAGTATATTTATGTACATCTATGGCCTACAACCATTAATTAAGTGTAAATCCCCAAAACCCCACTTACCTGGTTTATACACTAAGCCTCTATATGGGTTTGTTAGAAAACTTAACACATACATGTCAATCATATAAATAATTGATAAATAATGCTATTTGGGGCGATGATATGTCAATATACATCATTAATTTGAGATATAACTTGCCCACACACATGTAATTGCCAAAACCTTGGGTTTTATAAGAAAATTCCCATTTGGGTATGAAAATCTTTGATGCAACGAGTAATAAGTTAGAAGATAGGTTTAGTAATATTGTTCCCACCTTAAATAAGCCGAATTTTCGAGGTATTGAGCGCTAGATTGAGACGCACCTTGAGAACTCGCAAGATCCCCGATTTCACTTGAAAACCCTAAAATGGTGATGGAGCTTTGAAGAAGAAGATGAATACTGATGTTGGATGTTGATTTGGTGTGATGAAGATGGGTAGATGAGGAACATCTCAAAACCCCCTAATTTCGCCTCTCATCTCTCTCTAAGAGCTCCCAATGGATATGTTCAAATGAGGAGGAAGGGGAGGAAAGAAATATAAAAATCTCGCCCAGGTGCATGTAGTCGACTACATCAAAAGCCATGTAGTCGACTACCACTATTCACAGCACATATTTCTGCTGTTTGGTCATAGGCTCAACTTCGCACCCAATTTTGGCCATCGGAGAGTGAGAATTAGGTCTCGGCTAGAAACAAAAAGCTGTAGAGGGATTTGAAATGAAGAGGTGGGCGCAAATGGAGAGTCGTTTGGACCTCCGATGAAGAAGTTATGGCCTCTCAAAGTTGGCCAAAAATTAACTTTTTCGAAAAGTTCAAAACACGCTATTTACTTCCTGTTTTCGATTCCAGCCACCCAAATAACAAAAATATTGATCCCACAAACTTAATATATCTAATATGATATGCTATAGGTGTCAGATTAAATACGAGAGGCTCGAAACCTAATGTTCACGATTTAACGGCGATTAAGCCTTACCAGGCTTAATGGAAAGATTAACTCGCAATGAAAATACGGGGTGTTACAATATATCTATCGTTTAGAATCCATAACCAACTCCTCTATACGAACCAATCCCAAAACTCCCAAATTTGTATGTTAAACATGAAACTAATAGTTGGATTCATGATGAATCTTAAGGTAAATATATAATGTAAATGATGTAACCAAAAAGGGTAATCTCATATAAGTAACTTCAGTATGAATGATAAGTTATTCAACATCTATTTCATCAAGAAATTCCACAACTTGGATCCTTGAGTAGTTTTGTAATTTTTCTATCAAAGGTTAATAGTAACTAACTAGGTCCAAAGTGGGGTTTTGCTGTGAATCAAGCAATTTATTGTAATCTTTTGTCAATTCATGTGATTTTGGCTGTTGTAAACCATTAGAAGCATCAATTTCAATATTTACTCAAAATCCCAACACATATGAAAACCCCATTTTTAGAAAGCTAGGTTTTTTGTGTAAACAAATGCTAGAATCAAAATCAAACCATAATAAGTTGAAAATTCTGTTTTAGTATTAGATTCCCACTTTTACGAAGCTTTTCCCTCGAGTTTGGAAGGCCGAATCGAGCCGAAAGCTGACGACTTGCCAAACCCCCAATTCGTAGCTTAAGGCTTCAACAATGGAGGAGAGAGAAGATGAAGGAAGGAAGATGGTGATGATGAATTCTTGATTTGAGGATGAAAGATGGTGAGAAATACCTTCAAAAGACCTCCCAATATTGAGCTCTCAAACCTCTCTCTCTCTCTAGCATGTATTGGGGTTGAATGTTTGTGTTTCGGTCTGTTTAAAGAATGAAAAAAGAGAGAAAATTCGTTGCCGTAGAAGCTGGATCGATCCAAATCATACTTGATCAATCTATGGCTTTCTGGTCACTTGGATTTGGAGCACTGTTCGTAATTTGGCCATATATTTCCACTTAGGACTCCGATTGAGGTGATCTTTACGTCCACGCAAAGGTAATTCAAAGATCTACAACTTCCTAAGAGGAAGTTTCCTCAAATTCTGAAAAGATAACTCCCAGAAATTCGTCGAAGACAGCGCTCTGCTGAAGAGTTACCGAATGAACAAATTTTACTAACCGACCTACTTCGGACATTGTTTCGACCAACGACGAGTGTGAATTGGACTTTGGTCACAACACAAAAAATGTAGAATAGTATAAAACCTAAACATAAGCGAAAACAGAGACCTAATCGGATAAGAGACGAAGAAGTTAAAAGGCCTCAAATTTAGCCAAAAGCAAAGAATCGCGTTAAGACCGAAACTTACGATTTACAAGCCGGAACCCATTTGGGCCACTCGAATAACGGAACGATTGATCCCAAAAACTTGATATACTTAACATGACATGCTAAAAGCATCAGATCAACTTCAAAGGGCTCGGATTAACCCATTGTTCGTGCTCCAATGGAGATTAAGCCTCAACCAGGCTTAAAAGAAGTTCAACATGGAAAATAGGACACAAGCTATTACAATGCGTGTTTTGTATTAAGCTCTAAGGCAGTTAACAATGGGGAAGATAAGCTAGTAGCTTACTCTCTCTACATATAAATATATGCTAATAACTAACAACCAACCCTTTATCCTCAGCTACCCCTCTCCTACTCATTCGGGTTAATAGTAAAATGACTAAAAAGGTAAAACTTGAATAATATTCCAGCCTTTCCTCACTTATCCACAATTAAACAAATTTTGAAACAGTACGATAGTAGTGGTGTGGTGGAGACTGGTACGTTTATGTACAGGTCCGTACAATTTGGTATCATTCCCCTCACGTACTACTTGTGCACTTTCTACGTGTTAGGTCATGTGTGCCATTCCATGTCAAGGGTCAGCTTTGGCTTGGCTATGTCTGCAAAACCAGGTGTCGATAACTCCACATGCCCCTTGCTCGTTTCCTTTGTTTCCATTGGGCTTAGGGCTTGGTTTGTCACACGGGCTCCTAATCGAATTGAGTCGACTCAGTTTGCCTTAACCAAATTTTATGTTCCCTCAATATGCATTCTTAAAAAAATGCTAAATTAATTTAATCAATAATAAATAAAATAATCAAAGTTCATTCTCTATTATAAAATTAAAGAGCAAACAACCCATTTGGCCACTAAACTTTCAATTTAGTATCACTTTAGCCACACAACTTTATAACAAAATCACTTTAACTATCAAACTTTTCAGCGAATACCATATTACCTATTCTGTTCAAATGAAGTGTTAAATGTGACAGAATTAAGCCATGTGCCTAGCACATAACTTCATTAAGGGCAAAATAGTCATTTTTATATAAAAATATACCAGACCTCTTATACACCTCTACTATGTTAACCTGGTAGTGCTCTACATCATTGGTTCTATGGCTCAATTTTAGACCACATGATGATCCTTCCCTCGTCTTCTCTACTCTAGTCTTAATTAACAATTTTATATTATCTCAAATTAATATTCTACCTTTTCACACTAATTCATTAGCTCTCTTTAAATCACACTCCATAATCTAATCATTCAATCACATTTTCAAAAAAATTCTCTTAATCCATATGAATTGTTGAGCTAAATTTTCCAAGAAATTATACATTTTTAGGGTTAAATTCTTATTTTCATTTTTTCAAATTCTCCTCATCGTGCCTTGCAAATTCAAGAGGGAAAAATTCACACATTTCTTCCTCTCCTTTGTCATTCATTCGACTTTTTCTCGAAATTTGTGAATAATTATGAATGGACATTGTTGAGTAAGCAAAGTGATACTAAACTGAAACTTTAGTGACCAAATGAACTGTTTACTCAAAATTAAAATATTTATAATGCCAAAACAAGCATAACTATTAATATGAAAGAATCAGGAGGGGGAGAATATTACTGACTACCGCATTGTATACAAATAGAACATTTACTATTAAAAACTCAAACACGGTGAAAATAAACCACATAGTTCCATTCTCAATTTACATGTCAACCAATAATACTACTACTGTGTTGACTATTAGCATTACAAAGTTCTGTCTTAGATATACTATTAAACAAGCAAAGGCTAAAGATAGCAAACATAATTTGTCAACAGAATTATGATAAAAGCGAAGTGAAGCAACCCCATTGCTCAACCTCAGTCATTGGGAGATTATTTAAGATCGACACACATTGGACCCCCGCACCCAGGACCACCACCCAGTAGACTACATATCGTATTGGTTCATCTGTAAAAATATGTGCCTCACTGGGGTAATGATCAAGGTACGGGGTTTGTCAAGCATCAATAAATTCCGCGTACGGGCAATCTAGAGTTTCGTGCTTATCAACATCACCGCAAGATCCACACGTCCCTTCCCAATTGCTTGTTCTAAGGTCTTAATGTCAATACCTGTTTATCCATAATAAAACATCGAAAAGTAATGAACATCTCATGACACCATAAAGGAGGCTTTACTAATTATTTTTTGAAGCAGAAGATCATGTATCAACTTGTAAAACATAAGCCATACTCAAAATATCCTCATTCAAATACTAGAAAACCAAAGGGCACGCAGTACCGCAAATTAGTCAACCATTTTCAATTTCTACAAACAATCCAATCCAGCTGGTAGATTATTTAATTTGATTAGACAAACTTGTAAATCAATTTATTAGATCAAAAAGAAGAGCAAAACTAATAAATTAGCAGCAGTTAATCTAAAAGATAGGAGATGTATACCCAAAACTAAAAGAGAAACCTACAACAGTTGACCAAAATGTTGTTAGAGATATATGATAGCCAAGGTAAACCAAATAGAGCAACAAAATTTAAAAAGTAAAATTTTCCTCAAACAGTTCTTTAGAAAAATTATTCTTAAACCAAAATAAAATTGCGATGATACTATATGAATGGGATTGTACAACACATATCAAAAGCAAACCAATACAAGAAAAGGAATCTTCATACAGACCACAAAACTTTTGTTTTTCTCCTCAAAACACCAGAGCAAAAGCGAATTTCAAAAAATATTCGCCACATACCATAAAACAAATACTTACCCCTTTTGGCCAGCTCCTGCTGCCACTTTGGCCGAAACTTCGACATCATGTAATCAAATGCTGACATCTTAGGCTCCTCAACTGTTGACAAGTCATTAGAACAAGTAAGGAAACTAGAAAAGGGACACAAATCATCTGGTGGTATGGAACGTACATCTCAGTTTGAACAGAGTATGCATGTTAGGATGCCAAGTGCCACCTACCAGCTGGCTAGAATAGCATTGTGATTTTGGGTTAGTTAACTATAATCAAAAGTTAACCATGGGACACAAATCAACCCTAGAAAACTAGAAAAGGGACACAAATCATCTGTCGAGAAGGAATGCACATCTCAGTTTGAACAGAGTATGCATGTTAGGATGCCAAGTGCCACCTAACAGTTGGCTAGAATAGCATTATTCACTAAGGTTGTAATTGTGGATTAGTTAGCTATAATCAAAAGTTAACCAAGGGTAGTTGCATCTATTAGTTTGTTGGATTATCTTAAGCTTGTAAGGCAACAGCATGCAATTAAATGATTAAGTTCGAATGAAATGCATGGTCTTCATATTAGTTTCTCTATCTGCAATACAACTAGTAGAACTAATTATTTTTATTTTTTTTGATAACCATGGGTATCGGGCCCCACCCCCACTATTCCATGAGGCCCTGGTTGCTCGACCGGGAGACGCCCCCAGTGGCCCAAGAAAGGTTTACTGCAAGTGCAGGATTTTATTTATCCTATTAGGCATTTGACGAATTAATTTCCCAAATGATTTTTCCAAATTAAGTGAATCAATTATAGAATGACAAGATACATGATTTTGACAGATTTGTATGGAAAAACATGAGGTTAAGAAAAGGTTTATAATTTGGTACAAGTTTACCAATCGAAGATACGTACACACGTACACAAGAAACGAGTTTTCAATTAATCCTTGTAATATATAAATAAATAAATATTGCATACCATCTTCAAGAAAAGGCACAAAAGGTTCCTCGGATTTTCTTTCAAAAGGTCGTTCACGAATAATAGAGTTTGAGTGTGCCTCCTCATCATCAACTGTGAAGAAGAAAAAATATGTTGATACTATCTATGTCAAATCCATTGAGGAAATAAAAATTCAATAAATTGAGTAATCAGAGGCTTCATTGACATATGATTACCATTGACCTGTAAACAAACAAAGAAGAAATTGTACAAGCTTGTGTTCTTTTCATAAAATTTAGCAATTCAACACGGGATTCTCAAAATCCCTAACATTTTGAGAGTGATTAATTTACAAGCAGAGGCGGAACTAGGGCTGGGCCAGCAGGGCTCCAGCCCAGCATGCATGTTAGATTGCCAAGTGCCACCTACCAGCTGGCTAGAATAGCATTATTCATTAAGGTTGCAATTGTGGGTTAGTTAACTATAATCAAAAGTTATCCATGGGACACAAATCACCCCTAGGAAACTAGAAAAGGGACAGAAATCATCTGTCGGGAAGGAATGCACATCTCAGTTTGAACAGAGTATGCAAGTTAGAATGCCAAGTGCCACCTATCAATTGGCTAGAATAGCATTATTCATTAAGGTTGTAATTGTGGGTTAGTTAACTATAATCAAAAGTTAACCAAGGGTCGTTGCATCTATTAGTTGTTGGGTTATCTTAAGCTTGCAAGGCAACAGCATGTAATTAAATGATTAAGTTAGAATGAAATGCATGGTCTCTCATATTAGTTTCTCTATCTGCAATACAATTAGTAGAACTAATTATTAATGGTAAACATTCTAACAATTTTACTGCAAGTGCAGGGTTTTATTTATCCTATTAGGCATTTGAAGATACCTTGATTTCTTTTGACGGTTGGATGTTTGGATCATCAAGCTTTATCCTCTTCGATTTGGGTTCGATCTCACCCCCCAAGGCATTGGATCCTAATCCCCCCGTCCTTTTCTTTGTTGTGCTGCTGGTTCATGCTTTCCTCCTGCCCCAACCCTACCATCAGTAGAAGATAAATGAAATTGTGCCTCATTCTTTCTTCCTTTCATTCTTTTTAGGTTTTTTCCCCCTCTTTTTTTGTTCTCGTCCACTAAAGACTCAAAGATTAGGAGGGCTTTTTTGTGTTTAACTTGTTATTAGTTCGGGCTTAAACGAATAACCATTTTATCGGTAAGAAAATCATATTCAAATCATATTCATTAATTTCAAAAGTTATTCGACCCGACCTTTTATTACTTGTTAATGTAAATGAAAGCGGTATCCACGTTCGGCCTCATCCCCGTGTGGGTACAATTATGTTAAATAATATTTTTATATATGTATTATTATATGTAAAATTGTAGACTCACCTTGGATTAGCAAATTCATATGTAATACTTATACGTTTATTCTAAATAATATAATATACATATACAAGGGGTAACCTGTGCTTATGACACTACGGCCTAACTCGTGTAATTATTCAATACTAAAACATAAACTCAAAAGGACAATGTAAAGCAACAAGGACATAAGAATTTTTGTTTTACAAAGTAAGAAAAAAAAAAAAAAAACAAGTCAAGATGGCATCCTACAATACATATATTGTCGTTGAATGGTAGGAACACACTAACCAAAACTGCACCAAAAGTTACTTGAGCATCAGCCAAGATAGGCACAATACAAATAAGGAACCAACCCAACAAAAATGCACCAAGTACCAGCACCTACACTACCATGTCACACCTAGCACCATTACCATCACCAACGCAATACAAAACAGTAAGAAACACAATTATTGAGGCGACGTTTTATTTAGCACCACACCATTAATTTATTGAGCCAAACTGTCTCTTTTAATTTATTGACGGATTTACTACACAATACAAGGCCTAATATCACAAATCAAACAAGCTATAATTGCAGCATTCCACAAAAGGATACAAGGCTTTACATTAAAAGACTAAGAAATTAGACTTCCTGAAAATAATGGAAGTGTATATAATGAAATGAGGAAAAAAAAATTATTATTAAAACACGGAGTATATTTGTAACTATTGATATGGGTTGTTTAGTAGGCAGATCACTAACCAAAGAATTAGAGGAAGGCAGTAACGAAAAAAAATAAAAGTAAACCACCTCGTGAAATGTGTTATCAGCTCTATTGATGTACTCCAATACTTGGCAACATCATGTTAATGGTAACTGTTAAACGAACTTTCTTGAAGACCAATATGATTCTCAAGTGAGTCTTTAAAAGCATACTCGAAAGGGCAAAAATCGCGGCAATCCAAATAAGTATGATAGTTTAAGTATCGATGGTCTACAAATTCAGAATATATAGCGACCTTAAAGAATTATCAAACTAATGAAAAATATAAAGTGACCTGACCCAAAAATTCAGAATAGACCATAAAAATCTGAAAGTTTCATTGATTATTTATCAAAACCCTCTAATAGTGATGACAGTGGAGTTTGGAGAGATGAAATAAATAAAAGACAAATAAATTATACTTCCTAAAAACAAAGAAAGCCTTTAGCTTTTAACTTTACATTAGAAGACAAAGAAATTAGACTTCCTAAAAACAATGGAAATGTGTGTGTAACATATATATATATATATATATATGAAAATTTCTATATGTTGAAGGAAAATTTTTTTTTATCAGAAACGACTGCTGCTTTTATAGACGTTAATCATAAAAAGCAATCACCAAAGTGCAATTACAAAGCCAAAACAAAGGATGATGGACCAGCAGTCCACCAAAACATCTTACGAAAATAACCAACATATTTCCTAACATTTTAAAAAAAAAAAAAGTCTAACAAGGAAAAAGAAGAAACAAATTCTGCCATCTTTTAACAGCGCAACCCCACTGGTGGAAATAGATTACACCAAATTGACAAAGTTAAATCCCAAAGGAGCCATAATTGGAACAAAAATACTAGGCTTAAAATCCCTAATTGTGAAAAATTGAGATGAGATTCTAAAAACCCAAACTTGAAATTGAAAACCCTATATTTTAGAGCCGGAAAATAGATGGACTATGGCTTTGTGAGAATAGAGAATACAAACTCTCAAGAGGCACTGGATGGAGACACACAGACAGAAAAGATTCAAGTTTGAAAGCCCTAAATTAGAAAGAAGAATAGATGGAGTGTACACGCAGAGAGAACCGGACATACCAGAGAGAGAACTGCGTGCTACGGTGGTGCTTGTCGATCAGTCGACGGAGTGTGTCGCGCACGATGTCTTAACGTAAATTGTGTCGATGGGCATGATGACTTAATTCGCGTAACTATTATATATTTAAATTAAGGTATATTTGTGTCATTTAGTATGATAAAATAAAAAAAAAATTGATAATAAGATAAAAAAATTAACATGTGACGAATTTAAATCGATAAAATCAATCAATCTATTTTGAGCTCATTGTCTAGTCTAGTTTAACGTTGTGAACAATTGAAACGTAAGTTGAATATATTTTCATACTGAAAAAACTAAAAGTATACCGAATTTGACCGACTTGTTTTTAATTTTTTAAAGAGTCTTTTAATCATAATCCAACCACATAACAACAAAATCAATCAGTCTATTTTAAGCTCATTGTCTAGTTTAGTCTAACGTTGTAAACAACTGAAACATAAGTTCAATATATCTTCATGCTGAAAAAACTAAAAGTATACCGGGTTGGACCGACTTGTTTTTAATTTTCTAAAAAGTCTTTTAATCATAATCAAACAACATAACGTACGTCCTAAAAATGACAGGTTAAAATGATCAATAATGTACGAACACATAACGTACGTCCTTAAATGTTAAACAATAATTTTTCTTGATTTTTTTTTTGTATAATTATATAGTCATGATGGATCTTGTTTAATTGATCTTGATTAGTAGAATTTAAATATTAAATTTTTATTAAATTTTGAATTTTTTATTTTAAGTTATGGCATTTTTAATATAGACAAAATTATTAGTATGTGAGAGTTTATTGTGTGTATATTATTAGTGTGAGTGTTTTAACTTTGATGTGACATCTTGATGTGTGTATAAAACTCGTCCAATGGTATAAAACTAATGCACACCATAAATGTGTATTTTTAACCATTAGATTCTTATACTTTTTGGAGAAAATTTTGGTCAAACATAATGTTTTATAATATAAATATGAATAGAAAAATAAGTTTTTGTTATACAAAAGATGATACCGTATCAAATTTATAAATTGCTAATAAATGGGGGTATTGTTGATAAAATCATAAAACACAAAAAGCTCGAAAGAAAAATAAATGAGAATCAAAATCCAAGCAAACTTGACGCCCATTCTTCAAAGGTTACATGTAACACCTAATTCAATAATTGATAGCAACTCTCCAGTCAACATGGCACAATACAAAACATATAAATTGTTATTAAATTGCGGGCATGGTAAACAATAGGATTTTATGACTCTACCTCTGAAATTTACAAACTCCATATTCTTTTATGTAATACCTGCGTGTAAAGAAAAATAACATACAAATGTAGATTTATCAGCCTTCAAGAATTTTCAACAATGGTAATCCTCAGAAACAACAACATAAAAGACAAAGAAAAATTAAGACTCTTAATTTGAATTGAATGTTGTGCACCTTGATTAGTTGCGCCACTCATAATAGTGCGAAAGGAATAAAAGACATAGACAATTAAAGAAAAAGCAAACATTGGGGGGAATGCTATTGTGACGCCCCAAATCCCGTTCTAAAATTTTTTACCTCTGGAACTCAGTTAATCACAGATGGCATGCGCAACGGCGGGTTTAAATATGAAAAATCGCAACTTTTAAAAACTTTTCTTAAATAAATGTGATCTTTAAAAAGTCCCGATTTATAAAATTCCGGCATGTAGAGTTCGTTTCATTAACAAACCGCCCTGTAAAGTTTAAAACAATTCGACACCAATAGTCACATTCAACCACAATTCTAAATCCACTACATATATATAAAAAAACATTTATACAAGTCCGGGATTCATCACCCAAAATAGTTTTAAAGTCCGTACATATAATTAATTTAACATAACAAAAGATTATACAACATGGTCCTTTGTCTATGGACCAGGAGGTTCTATGGACATCAGAGACTTCTAAATGGATACACCATGCTCTAATTCCCTAAGCCTATCCTGCAAAACTGTTAGAAAACGGGATGAGCAAAATCCGGGCTCAGTGGGAACTATATAGGTTTTGTATATAAAACACACTTTACAAACACACGCACGTACAGGTTTATATAGAAAGTAAGTGATTTACCTTAAAATAGTAATTCGAAGACCGTGTAAAACAATGCAACACACACACTCGTGCCTGCAAACTCCACTAGGATTCCTATCATAACCACCGGATACTAACTACCCAACTAACCGATTCAATTCGTAAATATCCCATAAGTGAACCTCTCACGTGTTCCCACATTACTAAGGAATCGTCAGTCTAACATCATCTCGTTCTAACGCTAGCTTTCTAAGGTTCGTCACACCTTATTGGATCAGTTCTACAGCTTTTATTGGCTACCCGTGCCTATATCAAAAGTCAATAACTTGTAGACACCCCGATCCGTGACCCCCGCAAGAACCCTAACGACCTTCGAGAACTACTATTTCTGGAGTCCGGGACCCACCCGAACACCCGAAACTGCCCCGAGAGCTTTTGTTGGCCAAACAAACCTGTTTTTAAGGGAAATGTCGCACGACATTCAAGATTGTCGCACGACATTCAAGATTGTCGCACGACAGTCAAGATTGTCGCGCGACATACACTAGTATGTCGCACGACAATCCCACTTTATAGGGACATGTCACGCGACAAACACCCCACCACTCCACTTTCTGACTTAGCAGTGGGTCAGAATCATCATTAAAGTGATATGTCGCACGACAGTCAAGTATGTCGCGCGACATACAGACACTGTCGCGTGACAAACCACTTTATGGGGAACATGTCGCGCGACATACACCTTTTCAGCACTATAAATAGGCCAACACCTCCCAAGGTTTAAGGACACCAACAACAAAGCAAAGAACAACAATTTTAGAGTAGGATTGTGGGTTTATGATCTGATTTTCTGATCTTTCGTCAAATATTTTCTATTATCGTCTTATTTCTGAAGAATTATCGAATCTATTCTCGACACTCGACGTGTCTGGTCTTGGGAATTGAATTCTCGGAAATATCTGAAGAAGGAGAAGATTATTATCGCCGGAGATCTCTCTGCTGTATTATATTCTCTTTCTTATTATTATTCTCTTCGAGAAGGTAAATAAAGTTTCTTCTAGTAATTAAATAAGATATTTGCATAGACTTTTAGTAAGCGAAGTGGCAATATGGTTGTGCTAGGTTCCTAACGCGCTGGAAAATCAGGTTTGTCTGTGTACTTGTTTTATTTCTGTTGTTTTGTCCACGTTTTATTGGAATAAACTTATTGCCAAGTTATAAATAGTCTACCATCTTCAAAATAAAAGACCCTGATAAAACCATTTGCAAAACCAGAAGAATAAGTAGACTATCGTCCGGATAAAATTCTGTTTTCAAAACCCGAACTGATAAGACTTATCTAGGAATTAAAATCAACATATCCTGTCTTCTCTATAGACTGCGACGTGTCTGATAATTCTCCTCAAAGAGTTCTAGTTCCATATTAAATCAATCCCGATATAGATCCGAACTTTTACAAAACTAATCACAACACGAGAAAACCGTCATTATCTGAGAAAATAATACGGGACACTCTTTCAACATAAAAGGTTTTGTCATTTGTATTTACATATTTCAATAAATAAAAACGTCGGATCTTGGAACACAAAGGTTTCTACCCCTTTCCCGTTTTCCCCCAAAAATTAGGGTTTTCATTTAAAAAGTAGTAGACTGTCAGTAAAAGCATCCAAGTTTTTCAACATAAAATAAACATATAAGACCACTAGAGACCGAAAGGGCGGAATGGGTGCTTAACACCTTCTCAAACCGTAATATAGTTCCCGAACCCTATAGAATCCTGGTTCCGTAGACAAACGTGTAAAGAAAAGCTTATCTGTAGCCTTTCCTCTTACACGACCCCTTTTGTCCGTTTTCTCGTAAAACGTACTGGCGACTCTGAACGAGCCCCTTTGCATCTAGAATAGACGTAGGGACACCCAATATGAATCACTCCAAGCAAATGGAACGACGGAATCCGTTCCGACATTTCAGACGCCCAAACGAACGGGAACGAGACCCGGGGGTCGCATTTGCGGATTCTCACATAACTATAGGCCAAGTATTTGTTGTTTTCACTTTAATTATAATTCATTATGGATCCCATAATTGGCCAGCTAATAGACTTTGGCTCAAGATCATTCGTCTAAGCATTATATTACGGCGTTCTCTCAGTAGGCTACCTCGTTAGTTATGATTTCCCCTTCAATTATTAGTGCTTTAGGTTCTTTATGATCCGGCTATCAAGTCTCGTGAACTATACTTACTCCTTCAATTATTAGTGCTTTAGGTTCTTTATGATTCGGCTATCAAGTCTCGTGAACCATACTTACTCTCATGCCCATATTATATATCTAAGGTTCATAGTTATCATCTCTTTCCACATTATATATTAATACATTATGAAAGGCTCGACTGTTCTGTACGTGTATCCTGTTTGTCTAATAGTGTCCGCCTATGTCCCTACATCATTTATATTATAGCCGAGGCAACATACACAAATCAATACAAGACATGATACGATATAATAATAATAACAGCATAATCGATAATCCCACAACAACTCTCGTATCACGTCTCCAGCATAATGCCTCAGTTTCACCCCGTGGTCAGTCCAGGCCCAGAACAACGGATCCCGAAGGGTCCAAGGCTCTTATCCATGTCTCCTCCGAGTGGATAGTGGCTCAGGGACTTGGTTCTCCAAGTAGGTCTTTCGGAGATAACCCTCAAGACGTTTTATCGGGAATGACACTCCGAATAGTTAACAAGGATAACACCTTATACAAACCACATCCACACTCTGGAAAGAGCTACACCAGGGGATATCCTAGCAGAGTAATGACCATTAATAGCCCAACTACTTCCTGGGGAACTCACCATTAGGTAAGAAGTGGCACACGGGACCTGCTCCGTTGCTCGGAAAACTCATCGAACCTAGAACAGATAGTCCTGTGGGAAGGCAAGATACATAGAATTGGCTCTCCTTTGTGGGCAGCCACAACCACTGGCGGAGTCACCAACTTCATTTTTCCCATGCACGGTTTAGGTATTTTCACCCATGGGCGGCAATAGGCAGCTTGTCTTCGAGCCACGCGGGAGCTACTCGGTGCTCGATCCATCATATCCAGCCCTTACGTGTGATCATAACATCAGGAATATATCATTTCCTCACTTAACAATGTATAAAATCATCAAATCATCCATCACACGTATGGCTACCAACATATATAATCACATAATAATCATCATTCGTTCAACATTTATCACTATCATCAGCATCATTTCCACGCTTATATTTGATAACTTGTCGTCTCGTCGTTATTCGCACAATAGCCAATTGGTTCATTATCAACATCTTACATTTTATAATGTTTATTATGTATATGATCAAAGCTATGTAAGTTGTTCATTCTCAAGTTATTCTATCATGTTTAACATTCGTTCCTAGTTTCTTCGCCTAAATGAAACAATTATGGCATACCAACCTCTCACAATAATGGCTAAATCACTATTAACCAAATCAATTAGGTGTTAAGCATTTCAAGATCTTATCGAGGTTATATAGTCATCATTAATATTGGTAGTGTCTACAATGAGCCTTAGAAATACAAGTTACTATACACAACTCCGCCTCAATGGCTTCCTAGTGCAAGTCCAAAGGAGAGGGTTCAATACTCTCGTTTAAAGTCTTATCTACAAATATTCATAACCCATGATCATCAACTACTCGATACATAAGCTTAAATCCACAAAACCCTTATATTCCTAGGTTGAACATGCAACTACAAATGGGTTAGTGATGAATCTTTGAGTATGTAAACTAAAACATAGATATAAATGTTAAATCATGTAATTGGTATCATGTTTTATCAAAACCAACCACTAATTGAAGCCTTACCTAGCCCAACCCTCATGCATATCACAAACCTAGGGCTTTTAAGAAAAATCCTCCAATTCATTTAGAAAACCCTAAAGCAACAAGTAATGATTTAGAAAACAAGTTTTATTGTATTGTTCCCACCTTAGAGAAGCAAGATTACAGAGTTGATGAAGCGTAGATGTCATATCACCAAAACCCTAACTCGTTTCAATCTCCCATGAGCGAAGACGAAGGTGGAAGACAATAAATAGTAAAGGGAAAGGTGATTTGAAGCGCATATCTTGCAGAAGGATGAATAAACCTCAATCCCTTAAGGATCTCTACCTCTTCCTCTCTAGAACCCTCTAAAGGTATGGTGTATGTGTATGGCTCAAAAATGGTGTGTTGTGGGTGTAAAATGGGTTAAATATCGTGAAAACCGACCTTCAGGTGAACTATGATCGATCATGGCCTAGAGGGGCAGAAGATATTCGTAATTAAGAACTACGCAATACCTTAACGAAATTAATCGCACATTAACAATCAAAAAGGAGATATGAACAAAAGAAGCTAAATAAACTCCATATAAGAGTACCTAAGATGGAACAACCAATTACCAAAAGGATTAAGAAAGCATCATTCATAAAAGGGAATTACAAAAGAACTGCTAGTTCTTTAACCTGACTTCTAGAGTGATAAAAACACACAAGAGAAAACTCAGACCTCTTCCATGATCGATCATGAACCAAAAAAATGTCCACATAAGGGTCCATGATTGATCATGGTGGGCACTGCACCAACAATAAACTTTTTGAGCCTGAAATGGACCTTGAAATGGCTTAATCTCGATTCGGCCCAGACACAAAAGTTGTAGAGGGGAAAGAAATGAAGACTTGCCTGTAAACAGGAAATCGTTTGGACATCGGATGAAGAAGTTATGACCTCTCAAAGTTGGCCCAAAATCGATGAATCATGAAAAGTCAAAATACGCAATTTACACATCGGTTTCAATCCGAACCACCTGAATAACATAATGATTGCTCCCTCAAACTTAATATACCTAATATGACATGCTAAAAGTGCTGGGTCAAGTACAAAGGTCTCGGAACACAATGCTCGCGCTCTAACGGAGATTAAGCCTTAACCGGCTTAAGAAAAGGTTAACAGGAAAACCGGAACATGGGGTATCACAAGCTCCCCTCCTGATAAGCACACTATATTGAATATGAAAATACGCTTTTGTAAGCATTATAGTGCTCTTAGATGGCTAAACACACTAATTAAATCTCAAATTACGACTTGTTGGTTCATAGCAAATTAATGTGCTAACAAATTATTGCAAGCCATTTTTTGTTATTGAAAGGGTTCATGCAAAGGTTCAAAGAAGAATGGCAAGGATTACGTTATTGATGCGCACAAAGCTACACGGGCTTAAACCAATTGGAATAATTTGGAAGCATTATTTTAAGTAGTTTTAATTATAATAATTTATTTTTTATTTTGTTTTAAAATTAGTATTTTTGACTAGTACTTGATGATGTCATTGCTTACATCTTGTATTGATGATGTCATTGCTTACATCATGTATCGATGATGTCATTGTTTACATCATGTATCGATGATGTCATCGCTTACATAATTTTTTAGTGATGTCATGGCTTACATCACTTGTATTATGCGAGAATAAATGTGAGCCCTTAGATCATGGTTGGTGGGATTGAATGTAGACCATTGGATGTATTTTGTAACTACTATATATACATCCCCACCCCATTAAGAGAATTGGAGAGTGAGAAATCTTCTTGTAACAAAGAGAGAAAAATAGAGTGAAATATTCTTCTTCTTCTTCTTCTTATATTCTCAATCACTTGTAATAGACTCATTTCATATCTATTAATACAAGTGTTTTGTTGATTCTTCTTCATTATTATCATGTATTCATCTATGGAGGGGTGAATCACCTAGCTAAGGCTAGGGGTCAGTTTGTTTTAAAAGGTAAACATGGTCAAGTTTTTAATTCTTTAGAAGCTCTGTGCCTAGTTTTGTTAAATAATTATGCTTCTCATCTATTAATAATAGTCCATAATATTTGATGGCTGAAAACACCATAAATATTATGGAACCTCCATTTTAATCTCTTTTGCCTCCTTATGCCATGTATATGGAGTTCTTTGGTGATTAATGGACATGTTTAGTACATAAATGATACATATACTATTCATGTCATGTATGATTAGTACTAGTTAAATCATTTATATACAAACAAAGGACTTCAAGTAAGCATATATTATTTTACAATCACCATTATAAATGGATGGCTATGCTTTTTGTATAAAATTATAGAGTTTTATTTCAAATATGGTCACATCTTGTGGTTAAGTGTAAAGTAAGGTTTTATTTTCCCTTGTTACCTACAACACTTAAACATACTTTGTGCCTATATTTGAGGACTCTCTAATTGCTTATTTATCCCCTTAAATGTGGTGTTTGTCTTCCCTCATAAAGTAGCCTAGTAAAGTTGGATTTGTTGTATTTCCTCGAAATCTTTTACCGCCAACATCTAGACTTCTAAATGAAAAGTACAATATGCAACACAATAAGGAGAACGAATGAGCCGAATTGGATTCATAAACCATGGTTCCCAATAAATAACAAATAAACCCCTAAAGCTTTCGCTTTCCTTAAATATAAAAAATTTCTCATAACTTTAAGTTTTGTTTTACACATTTCTCCATAAAGCAATTCATAACAATTTTAATTAGTCAATAATTACTATATAAACACGTGATCTACAAAAGCTTTAGTCCCCTCCCTGTGGTTCGACACTCGGACTTCCATAAGTCTGTATTACAACTTGACCGCCTACACTTGGGTGTATACGATTGCACTATTTCACGCGCGTCATGTTTTTGGCGCCGTTGCCGGGGAGGGCAACGAAAGTCGATCACGGGTTTAGTTCATATTTGGTTGTATTGTTCTAATTCAGTGACTTCCTTTTCTTGTATACCTTCTTTCGTACATGATTCATTGGTTAAGAAATACCAAAGGACGTGTAGAAAGAGATACATTTCCCGATTCGTTTTTCTATAATCTTTTTGAAACAAAAACAGAAGTTACAATGGATCACCATGAGGAAGCACGAGGAGGAAATGGTGGAAATCATTTTGATGTACAAGTTCAGCCCATTCAGGAACTACCAATCGCAACCATGAGAGATTATCTTCAACCACCAAGGAGCGCCACTCCATCATGTATCGTTCTTCCGCTGACAGCAAACCGTTTTGCTGTCAAACCAGGAATGATGCCACTTTTGCCAAGATTTCATGGAATGGAGTCAGAAAATCCATACTTACACCTCAAGGAATTCGAAGAAGTGTGCTCCACTTTTTATGACCCTAATGTGACTGAAGGACTCCAACTTTTTCTATTCTCATTAAAAGACAAAGCAAAAACTTGGCTGAATGCACAAAGACCATGTTCCATTACAACGTGGCAAGCTTTACAAACTGAATTTTTGAAGAAATTTTTCCCCGTTCATAGAACAAACGCTCTAAGGCGTCAAATTTCAAATTTTGCACCCAAAAATCAAGAAACATTCTATGAATGTTGGGAAAGATACAAAGAGCTTGTAAATGCTTGCCCCCATCATGGATATGAAAATTGGAACTTGGTTAGTTTCTTCTATCAATCACTCACACCTGAAATGAGAAAATTTGTAGAAATGATGTGTAATGGCACATTTCTAAGTAAAAATCCCGACGAGGCATTTGATTTCTTTGATTATATAGATGAATGTAACCAAACATGGGATACTTTTAATTTTTCTGAAAGAAACAGTATGCCTAATCGGGGTGGTTACCATCAATTAAAGGAGAGTGATGATTTGGCGGCACGAGTCACCCAATTGACCAAAAAAATTGAGGCTTTAGAATTTTTAAAACCAAGAGAGGTCAATTTGATGGAAGAAGAAACTATGTGTAGCATATGTGATATGATAGGACACCCAACGGAAAAATGTCCTACCATACCAACAGTCAAGTAAGTTTTACTTGACCCGGCCCAAGTGAACATGATGAATAATTACAAAAGGCCGCAAAATTCTCCATATTCAGAAACTTACAATAGTGAGTGGAGGAATCACCCTAATTTTCGTTGGGGTAATTCAAACACTCAAACCAATCAACCTCCGAATTTTCAAAAATCTCAATCTTCATATGTTCTCCCACCAAAAAGAAATGTGGAAGACATGCTCACACAATTTATTCAAAAATTCGATCAAAATTTTCAAAAGTTTGATCAACATGTTCAAAGGTGTGAGCAATACTTCCAAAGCAATGATCGTTCCATGAATGATATGAGGATTTTTTTTTTGTCTAAAATGGCTCCCAATTTTTCAAACCAAGAGAAGGGTAAGTTTCCAGCCCAACCTCTTGCGACTCCTCATAGGCAAACAATGATGATTGAAGAGGGAACTTCTTCACAAGATACGTTGGAGCACGTGAAGTCTATCACCACTCTTCGAGGTGGAAAAATGGTTAATAAAACTATTCATCCTAAGGACCAAAAGCCAAAGGAAGTAGTTCAATCAAAAGAAACGGAGGTGGTAGACGAAGAAGTCGAAAAGAATGATGACGAAGTGAGGGAAAAAGAGGACATTGAAAAAATCAGAGTGTGAAAATTCCTTTTCCTCAAAGGCTACAGCAATCCTTAAAACCAAATCAAAATGCTGAAAATATGGAAGTTTTTAAACAAGTAAAAATTAACATTCCATTGCTCGATGCGGTCAAACAAATTCCTTCTTACTGAAATTTTTTGAAAGACATGTATACCACAAAAAGAAGGTTGAATGTCAAAAAGAAAGCTTTTATGGCCGAACAAGTAAGCTCAATTTTGCAAAATACAAGAATTCCTAAATACAAGGATCCCGGTTGTCCAACAATTTCATGTATGATAGGAAACTGTCGAATTAAATGAGCTTTACTTGATTTAGGAGCAAGTGTGAATGTTCTTCCATTTTTAGTTTATGAACAATTGGGTTTGGGAGAGTTAAAGCCTACCAAAGTTACAATTCAATTAGCGGATAGGTCCGTTAAGGTTCCAAGGGGTATTGTGGAAGATGTACTTGTGTAGGTTGACATGTTCTTCTTCCCAGTTGATTTCATTGTCATTAATACACAGCCTGTTGTGAACCCCGCTAATCAAATTCCTGTTATTTTAGGAAGACCATTTCTTGCAACATCAAATGCTATAATCAATTGCAAAAATGGTATTGTTAAATTAACATTTGGAAATATGACTCTTGAGCTAAATGTGTTTTCATTAAGTAAGCAAGCAAGTGATTTTGAAGATACTTCGATGAAGGAACATCTTAGACAGATGTCAACTATGATCTGCGAGCTCAAGACAGTTGGGAACAACTAGTTGTGTTACTTATCCAAAACATTAACTCGAGTTCATTTCTTTTCAATTTGCATGTGTAAACTGTAAAGTACGGGGGAATCAAATATTAATTTTAGAATCCCGAATTTCTCTAGAAAAAATATCACATGGTAATTCAGTACAACATAATGGATATTAATCTATAGTGTCAAAAGAGAGTTTTTAAAAGAGCATTAGAAATTGTTATTTACCATATAAATATTTAATTAATATATTTATCCGGAAGTAACGTATTGATTCACGGGGCTCATATATAGAGAGAGTTGTTAATGCGCTTTAAATAGGTTATTTATGGAGGCACTTTTTTCATAATACATAAATGTTTATAGAAAATTTGAGAGTTTTAATTTGGAGATAATATAAGGAAAAAATAAATAAAGTACACATTTATTTGTTATTCGGGAGTTTTAAAAACAAACTACATGATACAAAGGGGGAGATGGATAATATATATATATATATTTTAAATGAAAGCCTTTTATACCGATTATTTTATGGAGGAGTATTCGAGAAATTATTCTGTACAACGTTAATTTCATATTATTTTTTATTTTTTTGATATGCACTATTACGCGTGGTAGACCTAAGTATTCAAGCCTTGAGGGGAAAGGGAAGGGGAGTAGCGCTTGACCTTGAGACCCCAGGGTTAGAGACCGACTGTGAGAATCCGCAAATGCGACTCCCAGGTCTCAACCTCTAGTTTGGGAATATGAAACATCGAAAAGGATTTCGTTGTTCCATTTGCTTCTATGCGTTAATAATTCATATCGGGTGTCCCTCTATCCTATTTCTAGATGTAAGAAGGTTCGTTCAAAGTCGCCAGTACGTTTTACGAGAAAATGAACAAAATAGTGTGTAAGAGGAAAGGCTACAGATAAGCCTTTCTTTACACATTTGTCTACGAAACCAGGATTCTATAGGGTTTGGGAACTATGTTACGGATTGGGAAGGTGTTAAGCACCTGTTCCGCCCTTTCGGTCTTTAGTGGTCTTATAAGTTTATTATATGTTGGAAAACTGTAATGCTTTTACTGATATTCTACTGCTTTCTGGAAGCAACTCATGAAAACCTAATTTTGAGAAAAACGGGGAAAATGATGAAAACCTTGTATTCCGTGATCCGGTGTTTTGGTTTTGTTGAAATCTGATTACAAGTAACAAAAGTTTATCTTATCTATTTTTGAAAAGAGAGTGATTCGGTATTGTTTCCTCAGATAACAATATCAACTATCTCATTAGGTTAATTTAGAAAAGATCGGATCTTGTCGGAATTGATTTGATATGGAATTGAACTCTTGAGGAGAACGTATCAGATATATTACAGTCTATATGGAAGACAAAATATATTTGAATTTAATTCCTAAGTAAGATTTATCAGCTCGGGTTTTGAAAACTTGATTTTAGCCGGATGATAAACGGTCTTACTTCTTCTGGTTTTACAAATGATTTTATGAAGATTTTATCAAGTTGTTTTGTTTGAAAATGATAGAATATCAGTAACTTGACAATAAGTTTATCCAGCTAGAAAGTGGACAGAACAACAGATAAAAAGAGTCTACAAATAATAAACTTAATTAAAATTGAAACGAGGAGGGTGGAACTAAATGCTTTCGATTTATGTTGGCCCAAGCAAGCCAACTCCCTACTCACTTATAATACTTCTGAAAATAACAAGTATATGTATATATAGCAAACTTACATAAGAATTAAACAAATCTATAATTACTAAATAAAGTGCAATAAAACCAGTATGCAGATATATTATTTGATTACTAGAAGAGACTTTAGTTACCTTCCCGACGATAATAATAAGAATAAGAGGGAGAAAATATAATATGGCAGAGAAGACCTCCGCCGGATATCAGCTTTCCTCTTAGAAATATTTCTTGTGGTCTGACTCTAGAAGGTGGCACTCCGAGTGCCAAGATTAGATCCGAGACTCTTGCGGAAATAAATGTTGTCAAAGGTGCTTCCGAAGAAGGCTTAAAGATTAGAAATGTATGATAGAAATAAGCATTTTTGGTGTCAGGACCGTGTCCTTTATGATGGAGAATGGCTGCATAGAATCCATGGGGATGTTGGCCTATTTATAGTACTCGGGAGCGATTGTTGCGCGACATTCCTCTAGAAAAGGTAAGTGTCACGCGACATATACATATGTCGTGCAAGAAACAGCTGAAGTGATGGTTCTGACAGACTGACGTGTTAGAAAGTGGTTGGTTAGTGTTTGGGGAGATTGTCGCGCGACATGACAAGGTTTGTCGTGCAACAGATGCGTTTGTCGTACGACAAATTGTATTTGCATTGGGTTTGTCGCACGACAAATCCATCTAGCAGGGTGCTCTAGTGTGTGGGTGAGTTTCGGACTCGATGTGAATTCTATATGAGTGTTCTAATATAGGAAAAAAAAAGACCCTTAATTAAAGTTAAGCAAGTAATAAACTCAATTTAAACAATAAACAAGTATGCATATAATAAACTTAATTAAAAGAAGGGGTCAGATGATAGTGGAAGTAAATATTTTCGGTTTATGTTGGTCCAAGCAAGCCAACTCCCTACTCACTTATAGTACTTCCGAGAAGATAAACAAGTACGTATATATAATAAACTTCATTAAACAAGTTTACAGATAATAAACTTAATTAAAATAAAGACATATATAATAAACTTAAAACAAGTACGCATATAATAAGCTTAATTAAAATAAGACAGGCATGCTTATCATACACTAAAATTAAACAAGTATATATAATAAACTTAATTAAAATAAGACAAATACGTATATAATAAACTTAATTAAGAAAAGGGGCAGATAATTACCTTCCCGACGATAACATAAATACGAGAGAAGCGAACAGACCTCCGGCGTTGACAAAGACTGACACTCCGAGTGCAAACTTTATACTGAAAAGATTCTTATTTTCTAAGAACATAATAAAATTGACTAGAGCGTAATTCTCGACATCTCTAATAAAAGAGTAGGAGAATTTTATACTAATGAGAATTATGGGTGCAATGGCTAAAAAAGCTCTTACATGATCCTTCTCATTTGACCCTCCTTAAACTACAAGCCTTAGGCCCTTATTTATAAGGAAACCCAAGGCCTCACTTTTCACTCCCATCCAATGTAGGATGAAAAGTGGGCAAAAATAAGGAAAATTGAAAATAAGCCTAAAAAGAGCCAAACTATCAAAAATCAAAATTTAAGCTTAAAAATGGAGAATAACTTAGTAAATAAATAAGGGTTCTTGCGGGGGTCCCAAATTGGGGTGTCTACACCGACCTACTAAGAGCATCTCCAAGAGACTCCATTACACAAATCTTCTATATAATTATTAACATTTACTTATAAAGTAAAGTCCAACAACATATAGCTAAAAGTAGAGAGGATGAATAGAGAGCCTTATTTGACTCTCTATATCTATAGAGCCTCTTTGACTCTATATATCTATACAGTTTTCTTAATGTATTTTTTGGGTTGCATGTTATTTAGATACTTGGTATTTTTTTCCAATATCACTATTTTTTTATTGTTAATATTTTTTATATCGCCACGCTAAGGCAATACTTAGTTTTATAAAAATTGACTATATTTAAAAGAATAAGGAAAAAAGAGGTATTTTACCTCTTTAAAAATTAAGGCTTCAGACTTGAGATATAAGTCCATCTCTTATTTTGTAAGAGGCAAAATAAATGTTCAGATCTGAATTTTTAAAGCCACCAAATAAAATTATATCCTATTAAGTCTGAATGGACCATCTATAGACACCTCAATCCATGACCCCCGCAAGAACCTTAAAAACTTCGGAAAAAGCATTTTTCTTGAGTCTAAGACTCACCCACACACTATAAACTGCTTCGGGAAGTTTCTTGTCCAGACAAACCTGTTTCCAGAGAGATTTGTCGCATGACAAACTAGTTTGTCTCGAGACAAACCCTTATTTATCGCACGACAAACTCCTTTGAGCTAGACCATCCACTCCCTGACACATCAACCGTTTGTCAAACAGCATCTGTCAATATGTCGCACGAGCGGTATAAATAAGTCAACAACCCAAGGGTTTTGACACAACAACTTTGCCCTAAAAAATTGTTATTTTCTATCTCTGGAAATCTGAGAAGAAAAGCTAATATATGTCGGATCATATTATGTCGAATTATATTTTCTCTCATTCTTTCTTATTTATCTCGTCGAGAACGATAAAACTGACTTAGGAATCAAAATCCAGTACATCCTTTTTTCTATAGACTGTTATAGACCTAATACACTCTTCTCAAGAGTTCAAATCCATATTAAATTAATTTCGATAAAGAATCCGATCTTTTTTCTCAAAATAAACAAAACAAAGATAAGACTGGTATTATCATTTGAGAAAGTAAATACTAGAATTTCCCCTCCAAGTTTTAAAAAAACTATTAGTCTTTTCATTTGTATTTCATTTCCCTCAAAGGCAAAAACACCAGATCACAGAATACAAAGGTTTTCATCCCTTTTCCCGTTTTCCCCAAAATCAATTTTGTTTATAAAATTATCTTAGGAAAGTACTAGACTTCTTAGTAAAGGCATCCAAGTTTTTCAATATAAAATAAACTTATAAAGCCACTAGAGATTGAAAAGGCGGAATGGGTGCTTAACACCTTCCCAAACCGTAACATTGTTCCCGAACCCTATAGAATCCCGATTTCGTAGACAAACGTGTGGGGATAAGGCTTGTTTATGGCCTTTACTCCTACACAAACTTTTTGTATGTTTTCTCGTAAAATATACTGGCGACTCTAAATAAACCCACTTGCATTTAGAAATAGAAAATATGACTCACCCTCATATTGAAGAAAATAAAGAAACGGGATTCTTTTCGATGCTTTAGACCCCTAAACCAAGGATTGAGACCCAGGGTCGCATTTGCGGATTCTCACAATGGCGATTTCACTGCGGACCTAAAAAACTAGCTCTTATATGTGGACTTTGTTTGTTTTGTGATTGAATGTATGCCTTTACTGCTTCCTATACTCCTGTTTATTTGTTGTTAATTAATTATAAAAAAAATATTTTTCAAATAAAAAAATAAGATTTTCAAAACACACGTTGAAAGATAAGATATATGTGAATCAAACCTTTCAAAACCATTCATACATGATTCTACGAGTGTGATTTTACCCCAAACCCCCAAAAGTACTATAAGTGAGTAAGGAGTTGGCTCTTGTGGACCAACATAAACCGAAAGCATTTACTTCTATTCTCTTTAGCCAACATAAACCTAAAGTATTTACTTTCTATAAAAGATACACATGTCTTTGTATGCAATGTATACTTTCTATACAAACTTATATAGTTCCCATTAAACCCAAATTTGGCTCATTCCCCTTTTCACCAGCTCTTACAGTTTAGGCTTCGTGGGTGGAGCTCGGTTCTCGTTTCTAGAAGTCTATGATGTGCACAGACCATTTTCTAGTCCTTATGAGGAGGATTATGTTGTATAATAGTTTTTGGTTTTATTGTAATGTATGCGAACTTTTGTTTAAGAATTGGATTTCGATTTTAATGTATAAAAGGTGTTTAAAGTAAACTTGTATAAATGTTTTATATATGGAGTGGATTTTAACTGTGGTTGAATGTGGACATCTTTGTATGAAAATGGTTTGACTATTACATACTGGTTTATTATTTAAACAAATTCCACATGCCAAAATATTCTAAAATTGAATTTTGTTTAAATATGCTTTATTTAAGAAAGGTTTTTGTAAGTTGCGATTTTATATATTTAAACCCACCGTCGCGCATGGCATAAGTGATTAACCGGGTCTCGGATGTGAAAATCTCGTAACGGGATTCAGGACATCACATTATTGTTAATACCAATGCTTAAAATTTGAATAAATTCGTCCTTAAAGAAATTGTTTATAACCTTATCTTCCCCCTCAAACCCAATATCTTCAAGGAATCTATTTTTTCCTATCTCAATAATAAATTTATTTGAGAGATTATAAAATTTATAACATCTCGATCTTTTCGTGTATCTAACAAAGTAGCAGATAATTTGTTCTTGAGTTCAGTTTATTTTCTTTATGGCCTTACTTCAACTAGATAACCTGTTTTAGCTACTGCTTTGACGTGAACATTGTTTAAAAAGAATGCTACAGTCTTAAGTATTTATCCCTAGAGTGATTATGGTTAAGAATAATGATTAATCACGCTTGTTACCATATCTTTAAGCATTATGCGTCGTTTCTCAGCAATACTATTCATGATAGGTTTGCCTGGTATAGTGTACTAAGGGACAATTCTGCATTCCTCTAGGAATTTTGCAAAGGTCATGGACATTGTTTACCTTATCCGTTATATCTATCGTAGTATTCACAACCATTGTCTGATTTTACAGTCTTAATTTTCTTGCCTAATTGATTTTCATCTTTAGCTTTGAAAACCTTAACAATGTCTAAGGATTGTGATTTCTCATTAATTAAATATAGGTACCCTTTATAATTGTCATGAACATAATAAAATACTGTTAACCATTCCAGGAGGTCGCATGGAATAGTTCACAGATATCCGTATAAGTTAGTTCTAAGACATATAAACTCTTGTTGGCACCTAGTTTCCTTATGTTTGTCCATTTCCCCTTTACACATTTAACATAGAGTTTGAAATCTATTAAATCAAAGGATTTCAAGAATTTCACAAGTCTCTTAATTCATTGTTTAGAAATATTTCGTAAATGCTTGTGCCATAACATGAAAGAATTATATTAGTTAATTTACATTGTGTATCACATGAATCAATTTATAAGGTTTCATTATATAAGGCAATTGCATCTGTATATAGGTTATTAATTAAAGAACCAGTAGCAAAAAAAATTTAATCTTGAAAAAGGAAAACTTTATTATTTTCAAATGGACAAGAATAACTATATTTGTTGAAATGAAAATAGAAATTCCGTCTCAATGACAGTAACATATAATCCAAAAAGTAACTAGTCTTTAATGAACCTAAAATTCTTTATAGCCTTAACTGTAATTGTTTCACCACTGCCCTGGTAAATAAATCTTTAAGCACCAATTGGCTATTTGCTCTACAGGTAACCTCTAATCATACTTATGTGAGTAGTATCACTAGAATATATTTATCAAGTAATGACATGTACATAAGTTAAACTAACTACTTAGCAAACCCTAATTAGAAGTACATCCTACATACATGCTAAATGGTGTATTTGGAACATTTATATGTCTATCCTTCTTGTAAAAGTAACCAACTAATTCCTTATCATATTTTTTTACTATTACACTAGTGTTGTTCCAACTGCAACTTCCTAACCTTTATCATTTTTTTGCCTTTTAGAGGTGTTTGCTAAATGAGTACTTTATGCCTTTTATAGCTAAATCTTTTCTTCTTCATGCACACTGTGAAATATGAACCCATTAAGAGATCATTTATTTTTATGAGTACTACAACTCACTGTATATTCTTATAAATATTATAACTCATTGTAAAATGTATTGTGTAGGAAGAGAAATAAATAACTGGATGCACGAAAAGTCATTAGAACCTAACTTTAGTGCATTTAATTTGAAAGCGATATTAGATATTTTCATAATATAATCCCCTTAGTTTCTCCTTTTTTTTTTTTACTTATTGAAACAAGAGAAGCTAAAAGGTTTCTTGCTTCATCCTTTTCATTTTTAGTAAAACGTTTATTTAATTTTTTTAAGGAACTAAGTAGCAGATTCTTTATAGAGCCTCGTTTTTTTTAATGGAACATTTCATGAACTTAAGACTTTTGCAATTAGAACGGTTCCACATCTCTAAATCCTTTTCTCTTAAGGGGAGATGTTATCTATTGGAGCAAGACGCCATTATTTCCGAACCACAAGGTCAAGATCCATTAAAGCGAAAGTAATCAAAATATTCTCTTTCTATTTTTCGAAGTTGGTGTTGTTAACTATCAGTACAAAGTTTATGTTGGCAGATATATGTTAAGCATAACTAGAAACCGAATAGAGAACAAACCATATAATTGCAAGCTTACAATTAGTATGCATGTCATAATATATTAATAAATATTAGAAATTAGGTAGGTCTTATTACACATTGATTTTTACCAAAAATCCAATGAATAATAATTTTTTGAATGAAGGGCCTATTTTTAATTGGTAATTAGTGTAAGAGGCCTATTTTATTTTATATTTTAAATGAATGTATTTGAATAAATTTAAATATCATTTAATTAATAAAAACATGTTATATATTACCTAAATTACCCCTCTTTATGAAATTTGCACAAAAAATATGGACTACAAAGTTCATATTGCAGTAAAATATGAATTGCAAAGTTCATATTGCAGTGAAATATGGACTGCAATATGAACTTTGCACTAGAAATATGGACTGCAAAGTTCACATTGCAGTAAAATATGGACTGCAATGTGAACTTTGCACAAAAAATATGGACTGCAAAGTTCATATTACAATCCATATTTTAATGCATATTGGTATTTTTTTTAGTTTATTTTAAGGGTTGGGATGTCATTTTACAATGAAAAAAAAAGACACATGTCATATTATCAATAAAATAAAAAATAGGCCCTTTATTTACAAAAAAAATTATTCCTTGACTTTAGTGTGAAAATCTTTCTCTAATAAGACATTTTTTTTAATTGTCCCTAAGAAATAATATATATATATATGACACAAATATCTAAATTATCAATAGTGGGTCCTCATCATAAGAAACCTAGCACAACATTTACTTTTAGTGTTTGGATAGAACATCAACTTGTAACTAGTCCTCTCTACGCAGTAATAAAACACATATGACAAATCCTATCGAAAAAAATGTCTTCCTTTGGGCCGACTAATTATTCAAATGGAAAACTTGATAGTCATCTCATATTTATTACCACATGTGTGCATGTTACTCGGCTAAAAAATAATCTTCCTTTAGGTCAATTATTATTCGCATAAACAACAAACACACACATCCTAATATTGCAAAATAAACAAATTTACATGACAAAGACGCAAATGGGGCTACAATTGGGTGTAGAAGTGGATGTAATGCGTTTGTTGTGTTGTATATAGATATATACATATTTTGAATGAAATAATTAGTTTAGAGAGTGTAGCACAGTGGGAGTGGCTCGAGGGAATTGGCTTGGAGGGCCTTGGTTCGAGCCCCACTGACTACATTGATTATTTAAGGTCTTTGATAAGGGCCTTGGGCCTTTGGGCTTCTTTGAAATTTCCAATAATTTTGCTTTTTAATTGTTTTATCTATTAAGTTCAATTCATTTTTTATTAGATAAACTTTTGACCGTGTCTTTTGAGATGTTGGGGAGGTTGCGCCTTCTGCGTAACACATATCTATCCCCACGTCTATTCCGTTGCACGTATACATAGCAATAATTCGATGAGAAATAGAATATACAAAAAACCGTCTTCTTCTTCTACGTTTTTTCCTTCTTCTTCATTGCTTCTGATTATACTTTTGGAGTACTTGAGAGTTCCATTGGGGTTCTACAGTTGCTGGTAGTAATCCTAAGGTCGTTGAATCCTGGGAGGTGTATGCTCTCGAAAGCTGACAGCATCGATTTCAGCGGGCAATTTTCACTTTAGGAAATTGTGTTTTCACAAGCGTCGACCGATAAGTTTTCTCTATTTTGTATTTCTGTTTTCCACAGTAGAATATTCAATACTATTTCTAACATTTAACACACCAGAAGAATGTTGCAGAGGATGTTCTAATGATCCACAAGCTTGTCAACCTACAACATCCTCTAGGTTCTTTAAGGATAGGTGCCCACAAGCTTATAGTTATGGTTATGATGACAGAACTAGCACTTTTACATACACCGGCGGCCCTAATTATGCCATTACATTTTGTCCTTAATTTGAATTTTAAGGGCATAAGTAGAATTTTACACTTTTATTGGATGGTGTAAAGTCGAGGAATAAATTGAATAAATTAATAAATAAGCCTAGTTGGTTAGGCACCCACCTGAATGGAGATATATGTTTTGAGTTCAAGTTGGTGGGTTTTTTTTTCCCTTATTATTATTATTGTAATAAAGGGAAGAGATTTAGGTCTTCTTAAAATAATAAACCTTAATAAAATTTAAAGTTTATACTCTATTTCTAGCTTGCAACCTTGGATTGGACTATATGTTTACGTGAACAGATTGAGCTAGACAATTTTGGACTCTATGTTTGCATTGATTGTATTACTAAAAGAATATTGAACTTTTAATCTACAACAATAAAGGAAAAAGGAATAGAACTGTTGACAATCTATACTTCAAGTGGGCGAACTATTTTTATATTGCAAAAACTTTGATTCCCTGTGGAAGTATTTGTGGCCAGCGAGAACCAATTTTCTAAGAGAAAATTAGTTGATTTACCATGAATCTATCTAATTCTTTGTGAATAGTTAAAAAGAAAACATTAACTCCATTAGTTAATCAATTATTTTATTTCAGTATTATCCATCCAAAAAGCGTTTTATTCGATACTAGTTGTATTACTTATCCAAAACATTAACTCTAGTTCATTTCTTTTCAATTTGTTTAAACTGTAAAGTACGGGGGAATCAAATTTTAATTTTAAACCATGTAAAACAAATTAATAAATAAACACTTTTAATTAAATCAGAAAGGTACATTTAAATCCAAAAGTTAGCGTGATTTGTGTTCCTCCTTTTTTGCTCGCTGCCCAATAGCAGAGAAAGACTCTTAAGAAAAGAGGGAAAATCCCTAATTTCTCTAGAAAAAATGTCACATGGTAATTCAGTCCTTTCTGTATAGAAAAAAAATGATGGTTAAGTGAAAAATACGGTGTTCTTGAATACGTCCACATAATCCGTCTTTTCACCCCATCAAAAGTCAATATTACGTCAATCTTAACCTAAAAAATAGCATAACATTCTTTTTTCTCACCCTAATTTATGTACTTGGAAAAATTGCCACTAATTTATCTTTTCGCTCTTTTAATTTTTTTTTAAATTAAAAAAGTCAATTCTTTCCAACAAATAATTCTACAAGTTCCAAAATATTTTATACCTATTGAAAGTTTGATTCATCCTAACAAAAAAAATATGTATATTATATTTTGAGTCAATTTCGCTATATTTTATTATAGAGTGCTCTCTGAGGATTATACTCCTCTAGGAACCAAAACGTTATGAATAAAGAAAGATCAAAACTTAGAGACTCGAGATTTAGCTGGGAGAAATCCCCACCTTCTAGTTATACGCATTTAGTTAATAATAATCACACTATAGAAGAAACTCCAGTTAATCTTGACGAGCTGAGGAAAATTATGTGGTTTCAAAGTGCAAGGATTTGGATTGCAATTACCCATCACAAGGAATTCGGGAGGAGCAAGAAAAAAGTGCTGCTGAAGTAATCATAGATGCTGAAATTGAGGATGTACGGTATTCTTATTCTCAAGTATGGGAAGCTTCTAATGGACTGGTTTGATTTTATTTTTATTTTTGCCCACTTTTTGAATGTCTAGAAAAATAATATATAATATATCAACAAACTTTCAATTCACGCTACATATATATATATTATTAATAATAACGTGAATTGAAAGTTCCTCCATTCTTCCCAACAAATAATGTATATATTTTTTGTTTCAATATGTATATTATATATTTATTTTTTTGTTTTAACATGTTCTAGTTTTAGCGACGATGAAATTAACGACCCAATAGTGCATTCAGTAAACTCACCCCACTATTGGGGTGAATTGAAAGTTTTTTGAAAAAATATGTGGGGTGAAAAGAAAGTATTCTCTTATTGGAGTGAAAAGACAGATTATGTGGGTTTATTTAAGAACTCCCTGAAAATATCACATGGTAATTAAGTACAACATAATGGATATTAATCTATGGTGTGAAAAGAGAGTTTTTAAAGAGAATTATAAATTGTTATTTACCATATAGAAATTAAATTAATGGTTTTATCGGAAAGTATGTATATATTGATTCATGGGGCTCATATAAAGAAAGAGTTGTTAATGCACTTTAAATAGGATATTTATGGAGCACTTCTTTCATAATACATAAATGTTTATAGAAAATTTGAGAGTTTTAATTTGGAGAAAACAGAAGGAAAAAACAAATAAAGTACACGTTTCTTTGTTATTTGGGAGTTTTAAAACCAGACTACATGAGACAAGGGGAGAGATGGATAAAATATATATTTTTTTAAAATGAAAACTTTTCATATCGACTCTTTTATGGAGGAGTATTCGAGAAATTATTGTGTATAACGGTAATATCATATTATATTTTTTTTATATGCACTATTGCACATGGTAGATCCAGGTGTTCAAGTCTTGAGGGGGAGGGGGAGGGGGAGGGGTTTGAACTTGAGACCCTGGGGTTGGAGACCAACCTACTAAGAGCATCACTACATTACACAAATCTTCTATATAATAATTAACATATACCTAAAAAATCAAGTCCAATAACATAGCTAAAGTCAAGTGGATGAATAGAGAGCCTTATTTGTCTGTCTATATCCAGAGGGCCTCTCCGACTCTCTATTTAATATTTTGCATTAAAAAATTAACATATTAAATACCCACTTTCTCATATATTTATTAACAACCAATTAAATTATGACACATGTGATAATAATAACATGAATATATAAAAGGTATTTTTGAATTTTGAAAATATATAAGGCATAAATTAATGATTGGATGATTGTGATTAAAATATTTTTTTTTTAAGAATTGTAGTTCTTTTGGTACTGGTTATTACTAGTATATATAGAGAGATAGGGATAGGCCAGCTATAAAGGGAACGGCCATCTCTTTAAGAAAAATGATTGTCCATTTCAAGGGTTAAATGACGAATTTTTTTATGAAATTTGGTGGAGACATCTCTATAATAAGTAGATCATCTATGTCCACCAAATTTTATTAGAATATTTTAGAATTCAGTAAGACAATTCTTTAAATTTTCAATGGCTAAAATTGAACATATATATTAATTTTTTACCCACTTCCAAATTGAAATTTTCAGTGAATTTTTTAGGACATGACCTACTCATTATCTCAAATAAGTTTCATGAAAAAATGATCTATTTAATCCTTGAAATGGACATCCTTTTTCTTAAAGAGATTACCGTCATCTTTAGAGCCACCATGTACTCAAATTCTTTTAGAGGGGTGAGTACTGCAAATAGAAAGATGCATGAAATTTTCTCATTTGTTAGAGTTATGAATTTTTTACACGACTAATTAACTTGTCAACAAAGAATTGGCATGATAGGAGTTTTTATGAGACATAAGTAAACTAAAAAAATGATTTAAAAAAAAAAAAAGTTCAGCCCAAACCCATTTATTTGACCCCAAAATCCCATTTAAACCCAAACCAACCCATTCCATGGAATGCACATATAATGCATAACAAGTGCACTTAGTGGATATAGATAATGGTGTATTTGTTTTGTTATCTGAATCTGAATACTGAATATTGGTTTTGATGTCTGAAAACTCCATTTGAAAAATTTGTTTGTCTTGTTTTTGAATGTCATAGTTTGAATAGGTGTTGATTGTTTAAATATATTACATTTTAATACTGAATATATGTAATTTGGACAAATTTTCCTTATCCACTTATTTATATTATAAGGGAAAGAAATATCACATCACCAATTTATCAAATCAATGACTTCCATTTGATTATAATAAACAAGATAAATTTTAGGCCATTAATGTGCTTTCAAAATATTAAATCAAAGAAATCAACAATATTTTTTCTCTCTTAGGCCATCTCCAATTGTCATTTCTATCCATATAAATTTTTATGATAGAAAAGAAAAATAAAAAAAAAATATGCTCCAATGGAGTTTTCTATAACCATTTCTATGTGAGGTGGAAGTTGAGTCACATGAGGAATTTCTATCACCATTTCCACATGGTCACCACTATCAATGATATAGGCTTCAGTATAGGCGAGCATCCTGGGAGCATTGAATAAGAAACCTACAGTGTAATTTTCATAGAGGTACCAAAGAAAACACAACGCTGCTTTGGGAACTGCAAAGAAACGGTGGATATGGAAGAGTGAGAGGAACGGGAAATCTAGGTGGAATTGCATTCCATGAAATATGAGTCCATGATGACGGATTAGGATTTCTAGAAACCTTCTGAACTGTTCCTTGCTGTGGGTGGTAATAAGCTTCTCTTGGATGATGTCTCTAACTTCCTGGGAAACATTTTAAGGAACGAAAGATCAATTGGCTCTAGTGGATATAGACATGGGAGTATAGAGGATACTGGTGGAGCAGATGGTCTAGAAAAGAAATCTGCGAGAACATTATCATTTCCTTTAATGTGCTTAACATCAAATGATCATTAAGAGAACCAATTTGCCAAACGGAGAAGTTGAGGCTGAGAAAGCATTTTCCTTTTGAACTTAAGCATATTTGGGAATGATGAAATGTCTATTTCAACGAGAAACCTGTGACCAATGATATGGCACCGAAAATTTTCAATTCCTCTTTTAATAGTGAGAATCGCTTTGAATATTGTATGGTAATGTGCTTCGGTTGGCTTGAACTTTCGCTTTTGTATCCACATACTGAACACTTTGAATTCTTTTCTTCTAAGAGAATGGTGACCCAATACGCATCACTAGCATCAATTGGAAGAATCCTTTTTCCATCTGAAGGGGTTTGCAACTGCTGGAGTTTCTCGGTAAGGGCCGTACGTAACATACATTTCAACTACTAGTCAGGTGTATCACGTTTCTTTCATTTTTTCCCTTGATTTTACTTAAAAAATTAATTGAGATTAGTTTTCAACTGTTATATATACACACACACACACACTCCTAGTGTGAATTATGAGAAAATGCAACATTTTTCTTGATCTTGGGTACTAAAAGTAGACATGTTCATGGGTCGGTTCGAGTCAAGTTCATATCGTGTCTTACCGTGTTTCGGGTGATATCAATTACGGGTTTAAATGGGTGACTTTTTTATAGGGTAAAAATACCATCTTCAATCCATAATTCGATATCTTAATGAATGACTCAACATGATCCATTGAGTTCATGTAATGTCTTATCGTGTTTCGGGTCAAATTAGTTATGGGTCTAAACGGGTGACTTTTTTATCAGTTGAAAATACCATATTCAAACCATATTTTGATATCTTCATAAATGACTCGACACGATCCGTTATTACCTGCTAAGCAAAACATGTCTGGAGTCGAATGAGTCATTCCATTATTAACCCAATTAGACCCATTAACAAGCACATAAATACATATATTTAACACAATAAACACATGTAGAAAATGATACACCTATATATATACACATTTATCAATTGACAAACATGTGTATGTATAGGGAAAATTTCTAAAAAAGACAAACTTTAAGGACAATTTCGTACAAATTGATCCTTTCGAGGGGGTAAATGGTTGAGTTTTTTGCATGATCTCCATGATAAAACTTGGTGGAGATGATCTCCATGATTAATAGGTCATTTCCACCAAATTTCATCGACAAAATTCAACTAGAAAATAGGTTAACTAAAAGATTATATATATATATATCAATTTTTTTACTTAACTCACTTCCCGGTAGATATTTTTGATGAAATTTGGTGGAGATGATCTATGATAATGGCGACCATCTCCACCAGTTTCGTCAAAAAGCTCCTCTGTTTATCCCGTCAAAAGCCTCGATCCAGACGGAATGATCCTCAAACTCGGTTCCTTATAGAAAATATACCCGTACGTACATATATATAATGCTATAAATTATGTATATTATATTGACATACTGCAAAATACAGAAATTTGTATCTCGATTAGTGACGGGTGTTATCTTTTTAACGAATCTAATTTACCCGATTTTTTAACTTGTCGTGTTTTATCGAGTTAATACCGATATAACGTCCCAAACTATTAAAAGTCCATCAATTAACTTACAACTTTCAATCAATTCATATCGTACCGTGTCATCTTTTGAGATGTCTAACCAAAAGAAATGAGCAATATTCAAATGGACCTGTGTGATAATTCCAAAAAAATTTATAGCCTATTGCATGAGCATCTTTGAAAAAAATATATGAGAAATATCAAACCTCAATCACACACCGTGATATGTTTCTTTGTGAGTGTGGAAAAAATAAACGAGAAATACATAACCTCAATAGCACGAAGGAAATGGATGGGTTTTGTCTTATTGTTTCTTATATGTGCTATAGACCAAAAAATTATGACCCTATTTTTGATTATTTTTAAGATGTAGTTTGTTAATATTATTTTTTAAGAATGTTACTCATCTTTCTTTGTATTTTTCGGGTGTATCATATCTATAGTTTTTCGGTTATAAGTACAATATTCGTGTGATATATAAAGATTTTTAGGTTACATGTGTTATAAATTTGCCCATTTATCGATCACATATATTAATTGGGCTGAACCCACTCTTGTATATTCTATTATCAATCAATGAAAAACTTCCTTTTGATGTAAATCTTGTCGCCTTGTCTGTTTGTATAATGAGCTGACTTGAATAAGCCCATCAGATCATATAAACCAGAAATCTACACTTGTGGAGAATATCTAAAGTGTTTACATATTCAACTAATGAACTGGCTTACTTGCCAAACACGATAAGTTAGTACGTCAACTTCCAACACTCGTAAAATTTTTCGAAATTGTCTTTGATAAAAGAGGGTTTTAAACTTTGCCTTGTCGAGCAATGTCGTAATTGACAATTGCCTTTGTTAAAAAATTCTTATTGGTTGGTTAGTTGTTCTAGCCAAACAATGGTCAAATTTAGAGATAGATCCAAATTGACAACAAAAATATACAACAAATTTAGAGATAGATCCAAATTTAGAGGGTTTTAAAAATTCTTATTACCCCTAATTACAACAAAAATATACAAATTTAGAGATAGATCTACCATAGCCTAATAATAAAAAATACATTCAATCCCGCTACTCTCAAAATATAATCAAATTGAGATTCTCAACAAAAAGGAGATTTTGTCCTAACCACTAGTTGAAATGAAATAAGTGAATTTTTAAAAAAATATAAAAATCAAGGATGGAGGGCGTAAATTAAAATTATATGAGTGCGATTATGTTGACTTTAAGTTGATAAACTAGTAATGTATATTTGTCGGGAATGTATATGTAGTGGTTAAAAACATACCTCTAGAGTATCACAGAAAATTTAATTAGAGTTGTAGAGTACTTATTTGGATTGTTAAGAGCCCTATGTACCTATATATTTTAATTACCAGCCACCTGCATGTGTCACATTTTTCTCCTTTTCGAGCTTGATTTTTCTTAGAAAACTAATTAATTGACTAGTTTTCAACGGTTATATATATGCTAGTGTGAATTGTGAGAAATACAACATTTTTCTTGATCAAGTAAACTTGTCAATGGGTTGCTTCGAATCGAGTCTGTGTGGTGTCTTACTGTGTTTTTCATATCAGTTCAGATATAAATGGGTGAGTTTTTTATCTGGTGAAAATACCATATTCAAACCATAATTCGATATCTTGACGAATGATCCGACACGACCCGTTGTTACGTGCTAAGCAAAATAGGTTGTTTTGAGTCAAATACAAGTCAATCTGTTAACCCTTAAAAAACCCAATCAGATCCGTTAACAAGCACATAAATACATATATTTTACACAATAAACACATGTATGAAAATAGACACCTATATATATACTCATTTATTGATTGCCAAACATATGTATGTATAGGGAAGATTTTGGAAAATGACCAAGTTTAAGGACAATTCGTATGGATTTGTCCTTTTGAGGGTACATACGTATAAACAGATGAGTTTTTTTGCATGATCTCCATGATGAAACTTGGTGGAGATGATCAACATGATTAGTAGATCATTTCCACCAAATTTCATTAAAAAAATTCAACCAGGAAAAGGGTTAACTAAAAGAATTTTTATATATATATATATATATATATCAATTTTTTTAGTTAACAAAATACCCGATTGATTTTTTTTGATGAAATTTGGTGTAGATGATCTTTTATTATGGCGATCATTTCCACCAGTGTCATCAAAAAATTCCTCCGTTTATCCCATTGAAAGCCCCAACCCGTACCGGATAATTCTTAAACTTGGTCCTTACGGAACGTACATACACCCATACGTATATATATAGTGTTATAAATTATGTACTAATTATATTGACATACCTATAAAATATAGAAATTTTTATCTCTATCGTTAACGGTTTTAACGGGGTTATCATATTAACGAATATTAACTGAGCCAATTTATTAACTTATCTTATTTTTTTGAGTTAATACCAATATGACCCAAACTATTCTTCCAATCAATCCGTATCTGCCATGTCCTCGTTTGACAAGTCTAAGCGAAAGAAATGAGCAATATTCAAATGGACCTGTGTGATAATTCCAAAAAAATTACAGCGTACTGCATGTGCATCTTTGAACAAAATAAATGAGAAATATCAAACCTCAATCATACACTGCATGTGATATGTTTCTTTGTACGTGTGGAAAAAATAAATGAGAAAAGATGTACCGTATTTTTGAAGTGGATGGGTTAATTATTGTCTTATTGGTCGTTATATGAGCTATGGACAAAAAAATTACGACCCTATTTTTGAATATTTTTAAGATGCAGCCTATTATATTATTTTTTAAGCGTTATTCATGTTTTTTGGTATTTTTCGGTACACATATATTATATCTATGGTTTCTCGGTCACAAATACAATATTCTTGTGACATAAACTTCTATGTTACATGTATCGTAGACTTGCCCATTTATCGATTACACGTGTTATCCATGTGTCAAAAAAACCAGAGATATTTAAGTGTTATATCTATGTATCTATGTTTTTGGCACTTCCCGCCAGAGCCACATATATGATACTTTCGAGAAAGATAGAGATTGATAGGAATCATATCATTTAGAAAAAGTTAATAGACGATATCATAATTTTGTTTTTTAGGAACCGAATTCTCCGCTATATATTGTTATATAACTTTGACTTTTAAACCGATATTTCTTTAGGCGGAGCAATGGGCATGAATTAACACAGTGTCTTCATTTAAAGGTCACTTTGCTGTGAAAAATTGGTTAAATGTGTGACTATTTATATGCATAATTTATTTTTTGGTCCTTGTTAACTTGTATATATATATATGTACGTTACTTTGCGACTTAAAATTTTATTAATTCCCCTTCGACATTTATTTTAAATGGAATCATTTGATCAACTGGTTAAACCATTATCTCTCTCCTATTTATTTATTTTTTTGAAATTTTTTATGTTTCTTAATTTTTACATTCAAACAATGTCAATCTTAATTTATTTATTAATTAATTAAGATTTTCTTACGGGTGGCAAACAAAATAAGTATATATATTATATTTATACATATATTATGTTATTGAATCTGAAAATTCGTAATACAATTAAAATATTTTTAAAATTATTTAATGTGGTCACAAGTTTAAATTCAGGTAAAATTGTTATTAATATTACACTTAATATATTATTGGTTGATATCATAATCATTTACTGTCGAGTAGGATATTGATATGATTTATATTTATTTTTTAAATTGATATACCTAACTAATATAACAAATTAAGTGGAGGGGCATAGTTGGAACAAATCAACCTTTGGAAAAAGAAGAATTAACGAAAGGCTTTGCGTTTTTGTTATCGATTTTTAAATTTTTTTAAAAAAAAATCACTAAATATTTTACTAAGTGCATATTTAAGTAACATACATGTATTATGCTGATTGCATAACTTATGTTTAAATGTTAGCACATGTGATGATGAGGACAAATTATAGGAGTAAGAATTTCTAGATATATTTTAATATTTTATTTAAAAATTAATATCCATACCTATATTTCACTTACACACATAGCGTAAAAAACATAATAATACTGTATGAAAATGATATAATGATAATCAATATGATAGAAGCCCATTTATCAAGTTGTGCATTACATGAGCTATTTATGACCAATGCTATACTTACTAACTATAATTACTGATTATTCATACTAAATGTATTACTAGATTATACATTCTCAAAACGTGCAACTTATTAATGCACACAATTTGTACAATTACCTGATAAATAAAATCCATAAAATTACCTGTGAAATAAACCATAAAAGAAAAAAAAAAATACTACGTAACCAAAGATGGCCGTTAGAGTTCTCTCCATCCTTACATTTGCCACACTTTTCCTCTTTGGTAAGTTTTTTCTCTCTTCTAATATTTCTTTTTTAACTTTCTTCTTTACATGAGTGTACGTTTATTAATAAATCACAAAATTTTATTTATATTTTAAAATTGTGGTTAACATATTCAAATTTTAATTTATTTCCACACTAATTAATTATCTACTTATAAATCACTAAGACTTTTAATATATGTTCAATTAAAAATACTCTAATATTAAATATGAACGATTGTAGTTTAGAATAAGCATATTACTTGGCTGTCAAAAAAGAAATATTACTTCATTTTTTGTTCTAATATTAAGTATTCCTAGACAAATTATTTTTCTCAATTATTTTTTATTATTAAAATCTGTTTGATAACTTAAAAAAATTCCTAAATTAGTTTTTGAATCCCCATACCCTAATCGACGTACTCAAAAAATATATATTTAATAACTTAAAAATTATAATACAAAATTAAATAAAATTAACATTTACAATTCTTGTGTAGATGTACTTAGATTAATTAGGAAAATTATAATATAATATAATTACAACTTGTTGAGGGTGGATCAGGGTCGATCAAGTCAAGTTCGAGTTTATGCATATTAAAATGATGCAGGTTTAGGTTTTTCAAAACAAATCCAACAGTGATTTAGTTGGGTTCTTGCTAATTGACTGCTTTAATTGTATTTACCTATAAATATTTAGCGGCTTAAATATCTTGCTAACAAGTCGGGTCTGGGATGAATTTTTTTGATGGTTTTCACAATAAAAACCCGAGATAGGGTTAGTAGAGCCATTGGCACAGTTATATCTAGTAAATATATAAACATAATTTATTTTCATAAATGTTTTAAGAAAAAGATTAAGACACCCATTTGGTAAAAAGAAAAATATATAAAAGATCATATGTTGCCTCTTTATTTATTGTGAAACTTGTGGCAGAATCGATACATTTTCATTATTATACCTAATAGTTCCTCACATTATGTATATTTTAAAATCAATGTATGTGTATATAATGAACTTTGGTCAATTGGTGTTAACGTACATATGTTCTTCATGATTAAGGTCATAAGTTAAAATCCTAATATATGAATTACTTTTATTTTTAAAACATGAAAGATTTTCGTATTTTCACATACTTTTAAAACATGAAGGGTATTTTCATAATTTTGCACATACCAGGATCCTCCTCGATTTCCTTAATATATAGCATAGAAATACGTACATGTATAGAGTGAGTAGACATAGAATCAAAACATTTTTATTGATGAATCAACAAAACTACTTATCTAATTAAGTAATGTAGGCTAACCTATCTTTTGAATTTGGTAAAATTTATGTAGGGGTTGAGTCAGCTACAATCACAATCACCAACAATTGTCCCTACAAAATATGGCCAGCAGCAGTAACCAGAAATGGAGGGGCCCAACCATCAAAAACCGACTTCGAGCTAGACCAAGGAGCATCCTCCACCATTGATGTACCAGCACAATGGACCGCCTGACGGGTTTGGGCTCGATCCCAGTGCACCACAGACCCAATTGGGAAATTTACATATCCTGTAGCTGATTGTGGGTCAGGTCAAGTCGATTGCAATGGTAAAACCGAGGCTCCTCCAGCCACCTTAGCCGAATTCACACTTGTGCCCATTGGACAAGATACATACGATGTTAGTAACGTTGATGGCTTCAACATGCCCCTTTCTATAACCCCGCAAGGGGGAGCTGTTGGGAATTAGGGCAGCAAACATGCATCACATACACAAATTTCTGCGCTAATCATTAAACCCTAGGATCTATACTGTTCAATAAAATCGACAGAAGACATACCTTGTTTGAGATTTCGAGTTAATGAAACGAACACGATGGATCAGATCCTTATGTTGTCGTCGTCCTAGCGTAGAAAATACGACGCCTCTACGGTATGCACACACGAACGAGATCAGATCATTGCATGGTGTACTAGCGCCTTTTAGGGTTCTCTCTGTTATTTTGCCTCTTTAGCCTCTACGACTCTCCTTGGACGGCCAAGAAGAATAATGGTTCCCTTTTAAAGGAGAACCCTAGCGAGAAACCCTAAGCAACAAAACGAACTAGGCCCAAGTCCAACTTGGTCTGTTTTCAATTTGTTTTTGATCTAACTCGTTTTGGTGTGCGACCTTGTAGGTTTATACTCTTTGGCAGTATAATTAAAAGCCCATTTTTATTATACAAATAGTAAGCGGTCTCTAGTAAAACATTACTACTACCCAAAAAGTATAAAGGTCAAAACGACACAACCTTAAATTGATATACCACATATTAACTCCTTTTGTCAACCAATATTTAGATTGAACACAAGATTAGGCAAGTGTCATTCTTGTATAGTTCAATCTTTATTTCTTGATCTCTAAGTATAATTAATCTTATACAAATGACACATTACTTGTGCATGGCCATGCAAATATTAATTATACTTATCAAGGGGCCCATAGATATCTCTCTCATTATATGAGAGTGACAAATCCCATCTTGATCAACCACATACCTCTACATAGTTTATACTATGCTTTATCATCATCTTTATAATTACTCGGTCAAGAGCAACGTTTGATAATGCCTGACATGCTAATCCCTATGTTGGTAACCATGACGATCTTAGGTTTGAGGATAATATGATATCACTAATGGGGAACATCACTGATGACATTATATAACACTCCTCGCAGTGTCCCCAAAGCGGGTCAGTCCAACACTTTGTTCCCTAACAAGTATCAGTGTGTTCAGCTTGATATCTCCATATCCATGACTTGTGGAACATAGTCATCAGCTGACCCATACTCTAATCATTATATCAATGTGATCCTAGATTATTGACACATGATTAGGGACATCAAAATAATATTATTATAACATTACTAGTATTCCACAATCAAGTCACGTACTTGATGAACTAGTACTAATAAATATTATTTATTTGAGAATATAAAGTAAAATGAAATAAACTTTATTAATGATAATAAGCATAAGATATCCAAGTACAAATCATAATCTATGAATAGTCCTAGGACATATCTCTTTCAGGAGCGGGTGACAAGTGTACGACCACGAGTTGCGTGGTTGATATTAACGCAATCTGTCCAAAAGAATTGGCTATGCCAGGTGCAAATGGGGGGTAAAATTGGGTGTAAAAGTGCATGTGTGGCATTTAATATACACCACAATATTGTTGCACCGAGTCTTTTAATACACCACAAACTTGTCCACCTGCAAACTACTCTATGTACTTTAAGAAAAAGTGCCCACAAGCTTATAGTTATGCTTATGATGATCAAACTAGCACTTTTACATGCACCGGCAGCCCAAACTATGCCATTACATTTTGTCCCTAATTTGAATTTTAAGGGCATAAGTGCAATTTTACACTTTTCTTGGATGGTGTAAAGTCAAAGAAATAAATTAATAAATAAGCCTAGTTGGTAAGGCACCCACCCGAATTTAAGGGAGCTCTTGAGTTTGAATCCCATCGGGATGGCTTTTTTTTCGATTGTTAATATTGTAATAAAAGGAAGAGACTTAAACCTTCCTAAAGTAATAAAAATAAAAAAATATTAAAGTTTATACTCTATTTCTAGTTGACAACCTTGGATTGAACTATATGTTTGCGTTAAATATATAGATCGAGCTAGACGATGTTAGATTGTTTGTTTGCATTGATTATATTACTAAAATAATATTGAACTTTTAATCTAGAGCAATAAAAGAAAAAGGAATAGAACTGCAAAGTGTAGCATAGTTAGGGGAACTATTTTTGCATTGCAAGAACTTGATTCCTGGTGGAAATATTTGTGGCCAAGAAGAACCAATTTTCTATGCGAAAATTAGTTGATTTTCCACGACTCTATCTAATTCTTTGTAAATAGTTAAAAAGAAAACATTAACTCTATTTGATAATTAATTATTTTAATTCACTATTATCCGTCCAAAATTAAAAGAGTTTTATTCTATACTAGTTAATAACCCGTGCGATACACATGCGTTTTATAAATTCTTTTAACATAATGTATTTAGTTAAGTAAATATCAATCAATTACTTTTTGTTTATTTATTTAAGTTTTATAAACAGCTAGTTTATCTATAGGGCCACAATATTTAAAAAAAAGAAGAAGTTACAAACCAAAAGTTAAAACATTTCAAAGATAAGGACTGACAACTAAGAAGCCCATAAAATAAATAGTGTGGTCAGAGTTTGTGTTTTATAATATAGATATGTAGACCTATAAGACAAGTTATACGAACCACAATACGAACCAACAAAAAATTACAATTTAATGAGTAGACATACCACGTATTCTTAATTGAGTGTTCTAACTATACGCATAGTGAAAAATCCACCTCTCCAAATTTATAGTCTTCTTGTTAACAAAGGAAACTACGGTGGACTTAAATATTAAATTTAGACCTTGTACAATAAATTAATAAAATAAACACTTTTAATTAGATTAGCGGGTACATTTAAACCCAAAAGTTAGCGTTGTCATTTTTGTTCTTCCATTTTTTTTTCTTGTTGCCCAATAGCAAGAAAGACTCTTGAAAAAAGAGTGGAAAACACGAATTAAGTACTTTTTGTAGGAGGGAAAAAAGGATACATGCTAGTTAGGTGAAAATGCACTAATTCCTATTAATAAAAGCATATTCAAATTTAAATTAAATTAAATAAAAACATACACTACACCAATAAGGCTCTTGGGTGACGTAGTCAATATACCTACGTCACCTAGGATAATCTTAGGCGACGTACTAATTACACGTCGCCTTAGATAACCCTAGGCGACGTAGGTATATTGTACGTTGCCTTAGATTTTATTCGGCGACGTAGGTATCACATACGTCGCCTAATAGAATCTTAGGCGACGTACTCAAATGTACACGTCGCCTAAGAGCTGTTGACCACCGACACTTTTAAATGGTGGTCAAGTAGGGTTTGACTGACCTTTAAGCGACATATAAACTATACATACTGATGAGCCTGAGGATAGCACAAGAGCTGGATCATGGAGTGAAGACTGTGTAGATCCCATCCGGGTTCCAAGTGGTCCAATCACCCGAGCTAGAGCCAAGAATATCAAGGAAGCACTCATGATCGTGGTCCAAGAGTTGATGAATAAAGCGGGAGCTTGGAGAAGTATTCATGGAGATGGAGAACAAGAATGGAGAATAATGCTTAGCCAAGAAGACGTAGAATAATTAAGGCTTTTTATTATGGTTTTTATTTATTTGCAGCCCAAGGAATATGTATAATTAGTATTTAGAGTGATGGGCCTGCTAAGAGTGTTTTTGGGCTTATTTAGAGTTTTTCATTATTTTGTTGCCTTAGAATTGGGCTTGTTTTATTAATTTCGTTTTTAGGGTTGTTTAGGGTTTGATTAGGGTTTGCTTATTCTCCTCCTATTTAAAGGAGGCAACTCTATTGTTTTGTGGCAGCTTATTATCTAATACGAAATTGAGAGTTTTCACCTCTCGTGTTCAAGAACACATCGAACAGCTAGAATAATATTCTTGTTGTTCTTCGACTGATCAATCAATTAATTCATCAATTGATTGTTTGTCTTCGACTATACCAAGGTTCATTCTCATTTTAGGGATTGGGTCGAGGTTCCACCTCCATCATCTTCGCGTGATTCCAAGGTTCTTACGTGTTCAACGTCAAGGGTCGCAGATTCGTCATATCGGATAGAAATACGGTCGTGATTCACATCACATACGTTGCCTAATGTTTATCTTAGGCGACATAGGTATAATTTCTACGTCGCCTAAGATCCTGTCATCTTTATTTCAGAACCTTTCCTCCATTTTCGGGGTTGATGTGTTTTAGAGATACTTTGGGCGATTTTGGCGACTTTAAAAGTGAAAATCAACATCATTTCCCTCATTAAAGGCTTGTTTGATCTTTAGGTAATCTATCTCTTATTATCTCTTATTAATATTAGTTATTTACTAATTTTTGTGTTTATATATATATTGTTTTTAGTGTAGAAAATGTGTAATTGGTGTTGAATATATAGTATTGTTCTTAGTTGTTAATTTTTTAGTTTGTAATTATTTGTCATATAACAGTGATCGAAAATGAATAAGAACTGGATGAAATGTTCAAGAGGTTTAGCGGAATTCATTGTGGGGGTAATGGAGTTCTTAGAGTATGTACGAGAAAATGGCAATAGTTCAACTGGATTGTATCCATGTCCTTGCAAAAAATGTTTTAACATGGGCCAACGGGTGACATTGGATGAAATATACATCCACTTAACCAATGTGGGTATAATGGAGTCATATAGAGTATGGAATTTACACGATAAAATTCTAGAGATACATTCGCAATGGCAGCTACAATTGCAAGCAGAACAGAACTGGGCATCTTCGAGTAACTCGACTATGGATTTTGTAGGTCGGAAAATACCCTAGAGGGGGGGGGTGAATAGGGTTTTAAAACTTAATCGGATTTTTAAAATAGATTTAAAAATGTTTAATGTCTATATCAATCAAGCAATTAAGAAACAAAGTTGAATCCAATCACAAACAATAAAAACACAATATAAGAGATCAAGAGATAGAAAGATTAAACAGATAGAAGTCGAAGACTTTTTGTCCACACGGTTCGGCTTGTTAGCCCCTACTTCCGCGCTCGGTTAGTTCCCCGACAATTTTCACTATTACCGATCTTCTTCCAGGTGAAGATCAAACCTCTACAAGTATTCAAAATTTTACAAATGTTGCTAACCCACAACACTCAATCACAAGAACAATTTCTTGCTTTACCAAGAGATAAACCTCTCTTGAGTTTGGAAGAATAAGTTTTTGGTGATACACACCAAAGTACAATAACACTCAAGTGTATGAAGAATACAAATTATGCTCACACTAGAGGTTATCAAATATGATCAAGAAGGATAGCTCAAGAGATGAAGATTTGATCAAGTAATGATTTTGATTTTTCAAGTAAAAACTCTCAAGAATGATTTTTGGCAATAGATGATATTCAAAGCTTGTAAGAGTGCCCAAAAAGTGTTTTAGAAGTCATATATATAGTTTGGGAAACAATATGGCCGTTTGGGGTGGTTGAAGGTGGTTGTTGCACAAAACTAGTCTTGCAAGAAATCTCCAAAGGCTATATTTCCTTGAGAGAGTCGACTCCCAGGAGAATCATGTAGTCGACTACATTGCTCTGGAGTGGGGTGGTTTTGTGCAATTTTCCAACTTTTGCATTTTGACTCCAAAATAGATTTTAATGCTTGGGGGATGTCAAAAATAGGTTTCTAAGACTTCTAATATAGTTTTTGTATCCAAAATCATTCATATGAAATTATAGTGAATTTTTCAAGATGATTAGTTTTCGGTAAAATGCTTTTTCAAAGAGAAAACTAGTTTCGATCAATCTTAACAAGATTAAATCATTTCAAGAGCTATATAATTGATCAATGATAACTTTTACATAAAATCTAAGCACTCACTCAATTTGATAATAATTCGAGTCTTCGAAATGCTTGATTTTCTTGTATGATTCTTCATTTGATTGATGATCTTGATCCTTTCTTGGTTTTGATAGTTTGTTGAGCTCTGATGGAGATCATTTGAGTTTATTTGTTGTGAGTAGTAGCAATTTGTTGAGCTTGAATGATAATTGACAACATTGGTACGGAGTCACACTTGGTCGGAAGAGATATTAGTTGAAAGCTATCATCATTTGAACATACGAGTTAAATAACACTTTGTTAACTTTATTGTTATTATCAAAATAAGATTAATTGACTTTAAGGTCAACAATCTCCCCCTTTTTGATGATGACAATGAAGTTAATGTGTGTTTGCAAAAAGATAGCAATTGAAAGCATATATATAATATGCTCCCCCTAAATAGGTGCAAAGATAAAAATATACAAGCAATTATAGAAATGAAAGATACTTGCATAGATAATATAATCATTAGATAAGTTCAAACAACTTAAACCGAAAGCATAAGTTCGAAAAGTACTTAAACAAACAAACTACAAAGAGTTCTTGAGCAAGCATAGCATAATTAAGAGTAAACGCTAAAATAAATAAACGAGTGTGTACCATTATCACTCATGACACACACACACATTCTTCTCCCCCTTTTTCTTCATCAAAAGGGAGGTAATCACTCTTGTGGAGGTGGAGGCGGTGGCGGTTGATCCCATGGCATCCAACCCAGAAAAGCATAGTCCGGATGATAATGTTGAAAAGCCGTTTCAATTCGATTGAAGCGATGGTGCATTTATTGACGAGTGTTGGTCAAATTGATGTTGAGATTATTGATAGCATCCATGATTTGATCGTGGCGGTTCATTGTTCTTGGTTGGCGAGGAGGAGGGTGTTGTGGCGGAACTTGCTCTTCTTCTAGCTCTTTTTCCTTGTCGTCATCGGATAGCTCAACATCATTAGGATCGTTAGGAATCTAACGTCCATTTTCCAAATGATAGTGCATGAGATGAAGCAATCTTTCCGAATACATGTCATGCTCGGATAGCTCATATACATCCGTTTCGTCATCCAATGGAACATCATAGTGCTTGAAGAGACGGGTCAAAACCATACCAAAACTGAGCCCTCTATTTGCATGGCTCATGGTGTCATAAAGTTTATCAAACATGAGGCTAGCATAGTCAAGCTTATGAAGGCTAGTGATTGCCCAAGTTAAGAAAATATCAAGGTTGGTCACATTAGAATGACTACCGGTTCTAGGCAATATGCAATAGGTTATGATATGATGAATAAGACAAGCATGAAGATTAAGCATAGCCACGGAGATTCTATCTTCCCAATTGGCTCCAACATTTCTAAAACGGCGTTTCAAAAGTGGATAAATTGCATTACGCCGGGTGTACCCAAAAATCCCTTCAAAATTAGTTGTAACGATAGTGGTATCTTGACGATTGAAACCAAAAATATGAGCAAGATCATCTTTTGAAAAAGTAATTAAATTCCCCTTAATGAAAGTTCTAAGAAGTTATCTATCCACTTCGCCTTGGGGAGAGATAGGATGATGCAAGTTAGCGTAAAATAGCCTAACCAATCTAGGATACACATTCTCCTTGATGCATAGAAAATTTAGAATCCTTTCCCTACGAAAAACTTGAGTAGTTCTTAACCCATTTTCAGAAAATAACACGCGATCGAAGAGTTTACCTTCAATGATGGCTTGATTTGTGAAGTCGTTGTGAAAGCGAGCTTCGAGTTCTTGGGTGAGGAAGAGAGGAGGCATATCATCTTGACCCGGTTGAGGAGCATTTGTTGGTTCTCGAACATGTCTCCTAGTGTTTCTTCTTGAGCTAGAGGCCATGGAAATGTTAAATGGTGGGTTTAAGGGTTTTGAAAATTTTGAAGAATATTTGAATTTTTGAAATTTTAGAAGCATAGAAATGGAATATGGTTGATGAAATGAGGTTTAAAAGGGATTTTATGTAGAATTAGAGAAGAAATTTGAATTTAAATTGGAGAGATTTGAATCTTGGGTTGAGGGTTTGGTGTAGAGAGAGAAAGTGGTGATTTGGGTTGATTTGGAATGGATTTTGAGAGATTTGTAGTAGATAAAGGATGGATAGATGATGTAGAGAGGTTATGTAGCAATGATATGAGATAAATTTGAGTTTTCAAAGTTTGAATGTGTGAAAATGGTGGAATTTCGTGGGTTTTGGGGTGTGAAGATGATGAAGAGAGTGAGAGAAAATCTAATATAATTAATAATGCTTCTGAGTCGACTCAGTGAAGTGGAGATGAGTCGACTGGGTGAGGAAGTCGACTTCATGGAGAGAGAGGGAGTCGACTACATGGGTGTTTTTCTCAGATTTTGCCAATGTTTACACCAATAAAAAATTTGCTTGCTATTCCATCATTAATTAACATACTATAGCTGCAAAATTACTTGTTAATAATCACATTAACATGCAAAATTAATATAAGAAATATACAACACAAAAATTACGAAAAATTTAGCACAATTAATATAAAAGATGTGTGCTCAAGAATAAGCACTAAAAATCCTTTTTATGAACTTTTTGGAATAAACTAGATATCACAAGCTCTAGTCATACCAAGTTCACGTCGAATAGTACAAAAACGATCATCCGAAAGAGGTTTAGTGAATATATCCGCAAATTGCGATTCGGTGCCAACGAATTCAATATCAACATCACCTTTTTGCACATGATCACGAATAAAATGATATCTTATCTCAATGTGCTTAGTACGTGAGTGTTGTATGGGGTTCTTGGTCAAGCTAATAGCACTTGTGTTGTCACATTTTATGGGATTGTGGCTAAGACTAATTCTAAAGTCCTCTAGTTGTTGTTTAATGTATAAGGTTTGTGCACAACAACTTTCGGCCGCCACATATTCGGCTTCGGCCGTTGAAAGGGCCACCGAGTTTTGTTTCTTGCTTGACCAAGATACTAGTGCGTGTCCTAGGAAATGACAAGTGCCACTAGTGCTTTTCCTATCGATTTTGCAACCGGCAAAATCCCCATCGGAAAAACTAATCATGTCAAATGAGTTCTCTCTTGGGTACCACAAACCCAATGAACTAGTACCGGAAAGATAACGAAAAATCCGTTTTACGGCAAGTAAATGTGACTCTTTAGGATCCGCTTGGAATCGTACACAAAGACATACACTAAACATAATATCCGGTCTAGATGCCGTCAAGTATAATAAGCTACCGATCATACCTCGATATTTCTTGATGTCTACACTTTTTCCAATCTCGTCTTTGTCGAGCTTCAAGGTTGAACTCATAGGCGTGCTCATGGATTTTGCCCCTTCCATGTCAAACTTCTTCAAGAGCTCCTTCACGTACTTTTCTTGATTGATGAAAATTCCTTCTTTGCATTGTTTCACTTGTAATCCAAGGAAGTAGTTCATCTCTCCCATCATGCTCATTTCGAATTCCTTTTGCATACATGTGGAAAAATCCTTGCAAAGACTTTCATTAGTAGAACCAAATATAATATCATCAACATAGATTTGTACAAGTAGCATGTCATTGTCATGATTTTTGATAAATAAAGTAGTGTCAATTTTGCCTCTAACAAAACCATTGTTAATCAAAAATGAACTAAGTCTATCATACCATGCTCTAGGTGCTTGCTTTAAGCCATACAAAGCTTTAGATAGCTTAAACACATAATCCGGACAAACATGATTTTCAAAGCCGGGAGGTTGTTTCACATAAACTTCCTCTTCAATAAAACCATTCAAGAAAGCACTTTTCACATCCATTTGATACAATTTAAAATTCTTAAAACATGAATAAGCAAGTAGCATGCGAATAGCTTCTAGACGAGCTACGGGTGCATATGTTTCTTCATAATTAATGCCCTCCTCTTGATTGTATCCTTGGGCAACAAGTCTAGCCTTATTTCTAACAATTACACCACTTTCATCCTTTTTGTTACGAAATACCCATTAAGTACCTATAATGGTGTGATCACTAGGTTTGGGAACAAGTGTCCACACTTTGTTTCTCTCAAATTGATTGAGCTCTTCTTGCATAGCCATCATCCAAGATTCATCTTGTTCGGCTTCAATAATGTTTTTAGGCTCATATTGAGAAACAAATGCCACGTTATTGCATACATTTCTTAATGAAGATCTAGTCATAACTTTACTAGATGGCTCTCCAAGAATTTGATCAATAGGGTGGTTCGACACAAATTTCCAACTCCTAGGCAAATCATTCGAGTCTTGCTCGGTTTTGTTTTCTAACTCCTTAGGAGGAGCTTGATCACTCAATGGTTCTTCCTTAGATGTATCATTAATTTGAATATCCGAAATTCTTTGGATAATTTCAACATCGTCATCGGAAGGTACTAAGGGAGAGAAAGGATTTGACTCATCAAATACAACATGCATAGACTCTTGGACTACCAAACTTTTCTTGTTATAAACTCTATATGCTTTGCTATTAGTGGCATACCCAAGCAAAATTCCTTCATCGGATTTAGCATCAAATTTACCTAAGTGATCACGATCATTTAAAATAAAACACTTACAACCAAAAACTTTAAAATATGCAATATTTGGTTTCTTGTCATTCCATAGTTCATACGGTGTCTTATCTAACTTTTTACGAATGATAGTACGATTAATCACATAGCATGCAGTGTTAACGGCTTCCGCCCACAAATACTCCGGTAAAGAATGTTCATTTAGCATAGTCATAGACATCTCTTGAAGAGATCTATTTTTCCTTTCAACAACACCATTTTGTTGAGGAGTTCTAGGTGCCGAAAAATTTTGATTAATACCATGCTCATCACAAAAGTTCTCAATATCAACATTATTGAATTCTCTACCTTTATCAATTCTAACATGCACAATAGAAACACCTTTTTCATTTTGAACTTATCTACAAAATTTAGCAAAAACATGTGGAGTTTCACTTTTGTGGGTGAGAAAGAACACCCAAGTGAGTCTAGTATAATCATCAACAATAATAAAAGCATACAATTTTTCACCCAAACTAGCAACCGAATTAGGACCAAATAAATCAAGATGCAACAGATCAAGAGGTCTAGTTATAGTAATGTCTTTCTTAGACTTAAATGAAGACTTATGTTGTTTACCAAGTTGGCATGCATCACAAATTTTATCTTTAACAAATTTGGTTTTAGGCAATCCTTTAACTAGCTCTTTCTTAGACAAAACATGAATTAAATCCATATTAGCATGTCCTAATCTTCTATGCTATAACCAAGATACATCATTAATAGCGGATAAGCATTTAACATCTTGTTGTGACAAATCATCAAGTTCAAGAGTGTATACATTGTTAGTTCTATATGCAACAAGTAAAATGGAATCATCATTAACATTCTTAACAATGCAACGATCGGATTTAAAAATAACTTCATAACCCTTATCACATAATTGACTAATGCTAAGCAAATTATGCTTCAAACGATCAACTAATAGAACATTATCAATGCAAGTAGAATGCTTACTAACCTTACCTATACCGATGATTTTGCCCTTGGCGTTGTATCCGAAAGTCACATTCCCTCCTCGCTTGGGAATTAGACTTAAGAAGTTGTTCTTGTCTCCCGTCATGTGCTTTGAGCAACCGCTATCCAAGAACCACTTGGTTTTGCTACCCTTGGCTTTCAAGCACACATACACCATGACTTTGAGTAACTTCTCCTTTGGTACCCAAAATTTGTTGGGTCCCTTTGGGTTAGCAAACATAATGGTTCCTTTTGGAACCCAAGCAAGCTTCCTCTTAGGGAAACTTTCATTTCAATAGAAACAATGATCCACATAATGAGTGTTTCTACCATAATATGAGCAAAGATAAGTGGGATCATGAGGTGTGTATGTTTTGAAAAAGTTCTTGTAATCCTTTTGGTTGTCAATTTGGTTATAACCCAAACCGGCTTTGTCAAATACACATATTTGCATTCCTAATAGTTTATCCAAATTATCCCTTCCATTGGTGAATTTGGCTAAGCTATTAGTTAGATCATCCACTTGATCTTTTAATTTGATGTTTTCCACTACAAGTGTGTTCGGAATTTCCTTTTCCTTTCCTTTCTTCAAAGTTTTGATTTCATTTTTCAAAACCATGTTTTCTTTCTCAAAAGTTTCACATTTGTTAGAAAATTTCAAATTCTCCTTTTTGAGGCTTGCATATCTTTTAGATAGATTTTCAAATTTGCTATGCAATTCCTCAAACATTTCATATAACTCATCATAGTCATTTTCATCATGAGCATCATCATTTATAGATATATTATCATCACTAAATGAATCATAAGTAGAGTCTACCTCATCGTCTCTTGCCATAAGGCAAAGGTTTGCCGTCTCCTCATCGCTAGAGTCGGTATCGGACTCGCCTCCTTCGGAATCACTCCAAGTGCCCTTGAGTGCGTGTCTTACTTGTTTGAAGGCTTTGTCTCTTTTATCTCTTCTCTCCTTTCTTTTAACCGGGCAATTTGTTTTGAAGTGCCCCGGTTCATGGCAATGGAAACATTTCTTCACTTCTTCGTTTTCAAATCTTGGTTGAGTTGATCGATCATTGTTTCTCTTTGATGAAGAACTATAGTTGTTTCCTTTTCCTTGAAAGTTCTTCTTCTTCTTGGCTAGAAATTTCATGAAATTTCAAGAGAGAAAAGCCATGTCTTCATCATCACCCATTGACTCTTCGTCATCATCTCGTTGACTTGCTTTGAGAGCAAGAGTCTTCTTGGATTTTGTATCAACCTCGTCTTCTCTTTCCAACTCTTTCTCATGGGTTTTGAGAGAACCCAAGAGTTCATCTATGCTTAACGTCTTGAGGTTTTTGGCTTCTTGAATAGCTGTTACTTTGGGTCTCCACTTCTTGGGAAGAGTTCTAAGAATCTTTTGAATCTTGTCTTCATTAGAGTAAACCTTTCCAAGGAGATCTAAAGCATTAGTAATAATGGAGAGCCTACTATACATAGAAGCAAGTGATTCATTAGGCTCCATTTTGAAAAGTTCATAATCATGAACAAGCATATCAATATTGTCATCCTTGACTTGTGAGGTTCCCTCATGAGCAACCTCTAGTTTGTCCCAAATTTCTTTGGCGGTTTTGCAACTAGAAATTTTATTGTATTCGTCCATAGTTAATGCACAATGTAGAGAATTCAAAGCTTTAGCATTAAATTGAATTTTCTTAATGTCATGCTCATCATATTCGGAAATAGTCTTCGGAGTAACATTACCCCTTTCATCGGTTTTGGTAATCTCATAGGGTCCAATGAGTGTAACCCTCCATTGTTCAAAATCACTAGCTTGAAGAAAATTACTCATACAATTTTTCCAATAACTATAATTTTTGCCATCAAATAGAGGTGGTCTAGTGGTGGAAAAACCTTCGTTAAGACCGGTTCCTTGATAGATAGACACGATCGTAAACTCTAAGATTGTAAAATCAAAACAAGAATACAACATCTGATACCAATTGTAGGTCGAAAAATACCCTAGAGGGGGGTAAATAGGGTTTTTAAAACTTAATCAGATTTTTAAAATAGATTTAAAAATGTTTAATGTCTATATCAATCAAGCAATCAAGAAACAAAGTTGAATCCAATCACAAACAATAAAAAACACAATATAAGAGATCAAGAGATAGAAAGATTAAACCGATAGAAGTCGAAGACTTTTTGTCCACACGGTTCGGCTTGTTAGCCCCTACTTCCGCGCTCGGTTAGTTCCCGAGAATTTCCACTATTACCGATCTTCTTTCGGGTGAAGATCAAACCTCTACAAGTATTCAAAATTTTACAAATGTTGCTAACCCACAACACTCAATCACAAGAACAATTTCTTGCTTTACCAAGAGATAAACCTCTCTTGAGTTTGGAAGAATAAGTTTTTGGTGATACACACCAAAGTACAATAACACTCAAGTGTATGAAGAATACAAATTATGCTCACACTAGAGGTTATCAAATATGATCAAGAAGGATAGCTCAAGAGATGAAGATTTGATCAAGTAATGATTTTGATTTTTCAAGTAAAAACTCTCAAGAATGATTTTTGGCAATAGATGATATTCAAAGCTTGTAAGAGTGCCCAAAAAGTGTTTTAGAAGTCATATATATAGTTTGGGAAACAATATGGCCATTTGGGGTGGTTGAAGGTGGTTGTTGCACAAAACTAGTCTTGCAAGAAATCTCCAATGGCTATATTTCCTTGAGAGAGTCGACTCCCAGGAGAATCATGTAGTCGACTACATGAACAGTGATGTAGTCGACTACATTGCTCTGGAGTGGGGTGGTTTTGTGCAATTTTCCAACTTTTGCATTTTGACTCCAAAATAGATTTTAATGCTTGAGGAATGTCAAAAATAGGTTTCTAAGACTTCTAATATAGTTTTTGTATCCAAAATCATTCATATGAAATTATAGTGAATTTTTCAAGATGACTAGTTTTCGGTAAAATGCATTTTCAAAGAGAAAACTAGTTTCGATCAATCTTAACAAGATTAAATCATTTCAAGAGCTTTATAATTGATCAATGATAACTTTTACATAAAATCTAAGCACTCACTCAATTTGATAATAATTCGAGTCTTCGAAATGCTTGATTTTCTTGTATGATTCTTCACTTGATTGATGATCTTGATCCTTTCTTGGTTTTGATAGTTTGTTGAGCTCTGATGGAGATCATTTGAGTTTATTTGTTGTGAGTAGTAGCAATTTGTTGAGCTTGAATGATAATTGACAACATTGGTACGGAGTCACACTTGGTCGGAAGAGATATTAGTTGAAAGCTATCATCATTTGAACATACGAGTTAAATAACACTTTGTTAACTTTATTGTTATTATCAAAATAAGATTAATTGATTTTAAGGTCAACAGATTTCGTACAAGATGCTTTTCCTTTTTGTGAATCGTATGATCACGCTGGCGTTGACAATGCAATTCATACCGACACTGACGCCAAAGAAAATTTGATATCATATAAGCGGCTCTTAGACGAAGCAGTGACTCCACTATACGAGGGTAGTCAAGTCACGGTGCTAGCTTCAATGCTTAGATCGCTGTAGCGCACTGAAACATAGTTGCAATATGGCAGACACATCATTTAACAAGTGGGCTACTAAAATTAATTATTTGTTGCTCGAAGGGAACAAGTACCCCGACCCATACAAAGCTGTAAAAAAGGCTCTAAAGAAGTTTGGCATGGGTTATGAGGTCATCCACGGGTATTATTACGACTGCTACTTGTTTTACAAGGATAATAAAGACTTATATCAATGTCCCATTTGCTGTGAGTCCAGATGGGAAGAAGAAGATACAAGCAGTGGCAAATGGATTGCCCGGAAGACGGTTCGGTACTTCCTATTGGCACCAAAGTTGCAGCGTCTTTACAGTTGCAAACAGATTGCAAAGGAAATGCAGTGGCATGGGGAAAGAAAAGAAGGTACTGAATATCTTAGACACCTAGCGGATGGAGAAGTATGGAAGGATTTCGATAGGTGACGTATATATTATTATTGTTCGTACACATACAATTTACTAAACTGTTGGTTTAATTATTTCCGTATTAAGAAATTTGTCTTGTCATGTTATAGGACACAACCGCATTTTGCCGCCGATATTAGAAACGTGCGTCTTGCTCTAGCATCAGACAGGTTTAGTCCTTACTCTACTACGGAGGTTCTGTACAGTTGTTGTCCTATTATTGCGATACCTTATAATTTGCCACATTCGTTGTGTATGAAGAAAGAGTTTAACATTCTAGTGTTGCTAATATCCGGCCCCAAAAATTCGGGAAAAATTCTAAATGTGTTTATAAGACCACTGGTCGATGAACTTAAGATGCTGTGGGACACGGGTGTTTCGACTTGGGATCGATACGGTGAAGTGTCATTCAACATGAGGGCAGTTGTTAGGGCAGTTGTTATGCAGACCATCAGCGACTTTCCAAGATTACGAATGTTGGGAGGTATTCAGATAAAAGGGTACAAGGCATGTCCCATATGTTTGGACGATATTGTTGCAGTTCACAATAATGGAAGGATGTCGTACCAGGGCGCGCGTAGATGGCTATCCGAAGATCACCCTTATCAGAGGCGACTGGAAAAGTTTAATGGGGAGCCAGAGATTAGACCCACCCCACAAAGAAAGTCTGCACGTCAGGTTCTGGAAGCTACCAACATGCATGATTACCCTCTGAATTCTTTGCATCCGCATCCTCACTTCAAATAGGTACAACTCAAACTAATATTAGTTGTGATATTGTAATAAGTTAATTTGTGATATTGTAAATTAATAAGTTGTGTTATACTTAATGTCAGGCACCTAAAAAAAGACTATGTTGGACTCACGTCAATCTATTTTGGGAGCTGCCTTACTGGACGTCATCGAGTGTGAGACATGCATTAGATGTGATGCACATCGAAAAAAATGTCTGCGACAACATCTTGGGTACCGTTCTAGGTCTTGATGGAAAGACTAAGGACGATGTGAAATCTCGATTAACTCTAAAGAAGATGGGCATACACAGCAATCTTTGGCCGAGAACAGGGCCGTCAGGAAAAGTGATGCTACCTCAGGCGAATTACACAGTTCATCCTAAGGACCAGAGGGACGTATTTGATCGAATTGCAATAGTTAAGTATCCAAGAGGTTATGCTGGAAGCCTAAAGAGTAAGATTAGACCGTCTGATAAAAAAAATTCGGATTAAAGACTCACGATTGCCATGTCATGCAGCGTGTTCTTCCTGTGGTTATCCGACCATATTTGGGAAGGGACGTCGCCAACGCGTTAGTAGAGTATTGCAGATTCTTCCAGATAATTTGCGCCCGAGAGTTGAAGAAATCGGACGTCCGTTAGTTGCAGATCGATATTGTCATGATCCTATGCAAGCTAGAGATGATATTTCGGCCAGCTTTCTTTACCATCATGGTCCATCTCTACATTCACTTGCCCGAACAGGTCCTGCTCACCGGTCCCGTGCATTATACCTGGATGTTTTCCACTGAAAGGTATTATTTCATATTTTAGGTTACAATATATAATTGTCTTTAATTGTTTACATTTATACTATATAGCTGCGCAATCTTACAGGCAGCTCGGAGAATACAAGAAAGATGTTGGAAATAAGCGTTACCCAGAGGGGTGTATTGCCTAGCAGAACATCATGCACGAGTATGTGACTTTCATCAATAATTATCTACATGATCCTAACGCGAGTGACAAAATCATATCCGATTCACCTCAGTGAACATTTTCATTGTCTACCACCTTGTTAACCCCAAAGGTAGCATCAGGAACGCCCATCTTAGTAAGTTACAAATTGCAACGGCTCACTAGTGTGTGATGCTAAACTATACAGAAGCATAATGGTATATAAAGACTCACCGCCGACAATTTGCTGGAATAGCTCCACACGGCACTGATGATGATCGTGTCGCGACGTTTCTTGACCACCTCCCCAGATGGGTAAACATTTAGCTTTAACTTACTTTCACTTGTCGCATGCATATTTACATTTCACTGTTGTTCCGTATATATTATTATGCAGATGCTCCATTTGCTACAAATGCATGATCCTAAATACAACCGGGAGATACAGATTCTTGCATCTCAGCCTATGTTGTGCACCATTTATTCTCAGTGCGAGGTGAACGGTGTTAAGTATGTTACTGAGTATTCAGACCGGATTCAGAAGACTCAGAATAGTGAAGTGACATGAGTGGCCGGTGATGTGACATACTACGGGATTCTGCAATCAGTTGTCGAACTAACTTATGCAGAATGCATGCAAGTTGTGTTGTTCAAGTGTAAGTGGTACAACACTGACCCTACTGTTCCCGGCAACGTACTATATAATCGTGGTCTTACTTCTGTGAACACGAATAGTAGTTGGTACGACGCTTTCCATTTATTCTTGCCACAACGGCAAGCCAATTGTTCTATATAAATGATCCATTGGCTGGTGAGGGTTGGAAAGTAGTCAACCATATGGCACACAGAGGTACGTCCAGTGAGGCCACACTTGCAAGGGATGATACGGCCACTCCACTGTATGAAGTAGATGAACCCTATCAAGAGCTAGAAGCGATATGTCTTCCTATATCGGAGTTATTTATCAACCTAGGTCCAGTACCGTTTGTAAATATTCCCGTATATGAAAATGAAGATGAAGACGAGGATGATGATTATGACGAGGATGAAGACTCCTACGATGCTCAAGAGTTTAACAATGATCTATATAGCAGCGATGAGGATGAAAATGAGGATGAAGATGATGATGATTCCGATTGATGTTGTATACGTATGTTCTTATTTTTTGTAAATGGTAAAAAACATGTAATGCAAACTTAAGTGTGCATACATCTTGCGTGTGCTTTTTGTGTCTAGTTATAAGAAAAGAAAATTGTGCATTTTTCTTGTCATCGTAACAAAGATATTTTTGTTGATTCACATAAAAGTGCTTGTCAAATCTTTTATTGTGGTAGTGGTATTCTAATTTTTATTGTGGCAAATGTGAATTCATAGCTTACATATAAAAAAACTGCAGATAGTTTCTAAATTGAATTAATAAAAAAAAAGTCCCTTCTTAGAATACAATTAATACTAAAACCTCTTAGGCGACGTACTTTTTATTTATACGTCGCTTAAGTGATACTTAGGCGACATAATAATTAAACCTACGTTGCTTAAGATAATCTTAGGCGACGTATAAATATAGTACGTCACCCAAAAGATTTTTCCCCCTTAATTTTTCACGAATTTGTTAAATTCACTTAGGCGACGTAATAATTAAACCTACGTCGCTTAAGATAATCTTAGGCGACATATAAATATAGTACGTCGCCCAAAATGTGTTTCCCCCTTAATTTTTCACTAAAATTTTAAATATTTTTAGAATTTGAAATTCACTTAGGCGACGTACTTAAATACCTACGTCGCCCAAGTGATTGAATAAATTAAAACCCTTTACCCCCAATTTTATTTTTTCGCGAACCCTCTTCTCTCCCTCTCTCAGATCTCCCTCATCCCTCCTCCCTCACTCTCGGTATCTCTTTCCTCTCAAAATCTCTCACTGTTTTCAAGTCTCACACCCACCCCTCTGTAGCCCTAATTTCGCATCACCGCCTCTCACTCATGCAGTCACGCCTCCACCACCACCGGTTCTCCCTCCTCCCTCCTCCCTCCTTCCTCAGCACCACGACCACAATCGGTATCAGGCTATACCATCTCCGACGGGTACCTGACGCCATAGGAGTTTTGGATATAGAAGAAAGCTAATTGTCTCTCACCCCCTCCCACAGGTATGATATACAAGAAAATTTTGTTCTATTTATTTTGGTTTCTAGTTCAAGTTTGATACATAGCAAACTCATGCCATTTCCTACCAGTTCTGTGCTATTCTGTTAGTTGGTTTGGGTTTAATGGTGATTGATTGTTTGTATGATTATATACTTTTGGCGTACTGTTCTGTTCTGTGATATTCTGTTCATTGGTTGATTAGTGATGAATTTGAGGATATATAGTAACAAATTATGAAATTGACTAGTATGATATAGATTGAAAAATTTGGAACAAATGAGGATATCCAAGAGGAATGATTGATTTAATATGCAAGTCTTTCTGTGCATTGGAGACTTTGAAGTGAATTTTATGCAACTAATCTATGCATTTTAAAATTGTTATCAACTGTTTCTTAATTGTGTGAGTTCTTCAAATAATGTCTTGATTCATGATGTGATTCTTAAATCACAATTTAAAGGATACAAATTTAGCATCCTAAATCTAAAATGAACTAAAAGGATGATGATCTTACTATGATACACAATAGATCAGTTATTGCACATTATTAATCTTTTAATGTGTGAATAATGGTGATATTAATATTTTAATTTTATATATTAAATTTTCACATTATTAATTGCTCTAGTTTACATTTTTAGGGCCTCTTTAATTTCTTTTGAGTAAAATGTTGTTAATTAAGTACTATATATTATAAAAGGCTTCATCACATTTTTTAAAAGCCTATTAAGTTATCTTTACTTTTATTAAATTATATATATATATGCATTTTCTTTGGTTTTACTTATGATTGCTATTAACAAATATGACCTTAATGTTCAATTTAAGATGCTTCTTACATGTATATTCATTATGAGAAATAATGCAACCTAAATGGTTGTTATTTGTTCTAAGATGCATCTGAGAATACTCTGAAATTTTAATGGTTGTTAACAACTTGTTTTTGGGCAAATCAGAACCAGCCGGCTTTAGAGAAGGATCGGTACAAGATCCGCCAAGCATTTATAGCTGCTCCAGGGAACTCTCTTATTGTTGCTGATTATGGGCAGGTAACTATTTCCAACTTCTGATCATTACTGCCCATTTGATTTAGGTAACCTATTCATATTTTTTTTTATCCTTTTCATATCTTGATTGTATATTATTTCATATAATTAGCTGGAACTTAGGATACTTGCACATCTAGCCAATTGTAAAAGCATCTAGCCAATTGCACATCTAATTATGTGCATATAATTAGCTGGAACTTATGCTCTAAGTCATTTGCGCTCGTAATTAATACACTAAATTATCTTTACTTTTATTAAATTATATATATATATATATATATATGCATATGCGAGTAACACTTGGGCCTGTACAGCTGGTCTATTAAGTCTCGTTGGAAAATGAAAAGCATGGTAGCTAATCTTAGTGCACTGACTGATTCATACTGTGGTGATGTAATGCCATGGTATTTCTTCAATAGAATTTGGGGTACCCAAACCAAATCTTTGTTAAAGTGTTTGACTGAATGAAAAACTAATTTTTAATACACATTATTTTTGGTATTTCTCACACAGTAGAAATTTTTGCATTTATAATTGTCTTTTAAAGCATAAAATTAACATTTCCTTTATCTAAATGGGTGTTCAGTAATAAATTTAAATAGGAAATGAATGTAAGAAATATTTCAATCCTAATAAAATTAGTCATAGTTTGTTTCCCATTAAACTATTTGTAATTTTTTTTCCTTTCGAAGAAAGAATTTAAGTATGGTAAGTGATGGAATTAGAATTTTTCTGCAAGTAATGGATAAATTACTTAATCACTCAGCCATTTATATTATTGTTTCATGTTTCCTAATAAATCATTTATTTCTGAATCACATGCGCATCTTATTACACATAACTAGTCGGAGAAAAAGTAATAAAACTCAGTAAGTAACTATATATTGCTCATTAGTACTAATGCTACCATGCCTTCTTTTATTCTAAAAGAAATGAGAAAATTAATGAACTGTCTCAAGTCCAAAAATTAACTCCCTCTCTCTCTCTCTATATATATATAATATTTCTAATTAGAGAGCATTAACAGCTATCTTCATTCCACATTGGCAATGACCGGTGGTTATTTATATAATAGGGCCTGAATGCTTTCTTGGCTTCGCCCCGGCTATTGGTGGCATATTCCCATATATATATATATGTGATACAAATTTGGTGTTAGGTGATGTGCTAAGGCCATCTCCAATGGTGGTTTCTATTTTTGCATTTCTATCCTATGTGTCAATATTATTTTATAATATTTCTATATCTATTGGCAATATATTTGCATTGGTGTAAAAGGATAGAAAAGATGGTATCCAATGTTGATTTCTATTGTTGCATTTCTTCCTTACTTTGTCCCCTATTTAATGAAGAGAGAGAATTAGTGGGTCTACAACAACCAATGAAAATTTTCCATGTCACATAGAAAATTTCTATCACCATTTATACATGTAGAAATGGTGATAGAAATTCCCAATCCCACTAGACTTCCACTTAGAAATGGAGATAGAAATGCCCATTGGAGAAGATTTTTTCTATTATTCATTTATATCATAAAAATTTGCTTGTGTAGAAAACACCATTGGAGATGGCCTAATGTGCTATGATTGGTCAGGATGCCTTCGAAGGATTCAGCCGCAAAGAAGAAGTCTCGTGTAGAGATGCATGAGGAGCTCTATCTCGCCCTGCAGCGACAGTAGCAGCCCTCGCAAGAGCCCCCGCCCTCGCAGGCGCACCAGGCCTCGCAGGAGGCGCCCCAGGCTGACGGACCACAAGTCTCAAGGCAGGAGTCTTCGGTCTTGCCGCTGGTTCTGCCCATCCCTTCCACTCATTCAACGACCTGCAGCACGGGCCTTGCACCACCCACACGCAGCATTCGCTGCACTTTTGTTACTACCGACGTGCCACTAGCTTAGGTAAAGTTCTTAATTATATTTTTTTAATTATACGCCGACAATTATATTAACTTTATATGATTTACTGAATAAATTTATATGCTTTGTTGTAATATGTAGATACCGCCGGCGCCTCCTCGAGTAATAAGAGGAGAGGAGTCGTACTGGGGAAGGAAACGGCGGTGATCACGAAAAAGAAGGGCAGGACCCCAGTGACCTACAATGATTCGCTTAGGGGGCGCCCACTTCAGTTCACTCCAGGTTCGTCACGGACTTCTCGGCTTATATAAAGGACCAATGTCCGATGCTCCATCCATCATGGTATGACCTTCCAGTGATGGAGTGGACGAGGTTGCTGGACTTTTTATCGGTAAGTTTTGCATTTTCTTTATTTTTTGTTATTTATTTTTTATTTCCATTACTAATGTTTGTTTCTGCTGTTTTGGTTTCTAGGTGAACTACGATATCGATAACAGGTGTAGGGAGATCACCGAGTGGATAGACAACAAGGCCACCAACCGGTTCAGGCAATGGAAGTTAGACTGTCACGCGGACTTGAAGGACTTGGGAGATTCGCCCCTTCCTATCGAGTTCGCACATGCATCGGCCTATGGAGTGGCAGTGGTTATGCAACCACTTCAAGGACCCCGGATTTCAGGTAAAATTAATTAATTTAGCTAATTTAATTTATATAAATTGAATATATTCTAATATTCTAATGACTTGTATCTTATGTATCTTGCAGAAAAAGAGCGAGCAAATGAAGGCGATCCAGGCCTCGACAAAGAAGAGGCCCCACAGCGGAGGGGCCAGGATCTTTGCAACTCGGGCTGAGGAGTACACAAAAAAAGGCGAACAAGCTCCTCACATGAAGACGTACATAGACATGTACAAGAAATTCGATCCTGAGGACACAGTAAGTTTCTTATTTATTAATTTTTTCTTTAATATAGATACTTATGCTTAGTTATTTGTAATAAGAAATTCATTACATTTATTACTTTTTGCAGTCGCGGGTTTAGCAGGTAAGTGACTAGACGGTTGCCTCTTTGTGGCCAGTATGCATCCGATAGAGGATACATTGGATGGATCCTCTCCGGCGTTAGTCACAGCTCCAACGAGACTCCTTATTGTCGTAGAGATCGAGGTCATGGAGAGGGTGGTCGGTCCTTCGTTCAGGACTAGGATTTTCGGCTTACGCAGCGGCGTCGCCAAGCAGCCGAGGACGAGAGGACCATCAATAGCGGATCCCACAAACGCCGCGCTTGAGGAGGAGCTTGCCACACTTAGGGAGAATCAAAAGAAACTCGAGGAGCGTATTCAACAGCAAGAACGGGACCGACAGGATCGAGAGAGGGAGCAACAAGAGTGCGAGAGGGAGCGGTTGGAGTGGAAAACGAGGATACAGGCCCAGCTTGTAGAAATGGCGAGGTGTATGACTATGGGGGCTCCACCATCTGATGGCTCCAACGCTTCTTAGTTTTAGATTTATTTTATTGTTGAGCAATTTTCTAGGATTGTAGAGTTTATAAAAGAGTTTTGTAGTAATTACATTTCGAACATTTACTTTCGTGTGATTGAATAATTGATTGGTTGAATGAATGAAAATATAAACGATTGGGTAGGATGTTTGAATGAAATTTGTTTGTAATGCAGATTATTTGTATAGATGTGCACATGTGGGGTGCATACAGAAACAGGTAGATTCTTTTATTTTTATAGTTAACTCTAGGCGATGTAGGTAAAAAACATACGTCACTTAAGTTAAGTCAAAGTCAACTTTTATTCAACTTTAGGCGACGTAGTTAAATACATACGTCTCCTAAGTGTCATACTTAGGCGACGTAAGTTGTTTAAATACGTCGCATAAAGTCGAATAAATGTTGACTTTGACTTATCTTAGGCGACGTAGGTAAAAAACATACGTCTCATAAGGTTCTTACTTGGGCGATGTAATTATTTACCTACGTCCCCTAAAGTTCAGTCAAAGTCAACTTTTCTTTGACCTTAGGGGACATAGGTAAATGCATACGTCTCCTTAGATCCTTACATGGGCAACGTACTTATTTACGTACGTCCCCTAAAGTCTAGTCAAAGTCAACTTGTATTCGACCTTATAGGTGACGTATCTATTTTATATGTCGCCTAAGAAGAATATGAGGAGACGTACATATTTTTCTACGTCGCCCTTTACTTTGGGCGATACATCTTAAACGACATACCTTAGGCGACGTATCATACGTCGCTTAAAGTAAAGGCGACGTATATACATACTTGGGCGACGTACACTGTACGTTACCTAAGAGCCCTTTGGACATAGTGATATTAATGAGGAAGATAAAGGGACAAAGAGAAAAGGGAGGGGAGGAAGAACAATGATGAATGTGTGTTACAAAAATGAGAACGTTAAATAGGCACATATAAAAAATTAAGATTATAACTAAACCGTTTCAATTATTAGACATGGAATGGTTAAATAGACACGTGACAATTACATATTTATTCTAAATTATAATTAATTCAATCACACATGTATAATAAAATATATATTAATCCATGGTGTGAAAAGAGAACTTTTAAAGAGCATTATTAATTGTTATTTACCATATATAAATTAAATTAATGGTTTTATTGCGATGTAATGCATTGATTCACAAGGCTCATATATAGAAATAGTTGTTAATGCACTTTAAAAAATATATTTATGGAGGCACTTCTTTCGCAATATATAGATGTTATAGAAAATTTGAGAGTTTTAATTTTATTTTATTTTAAAAAAAAAGGACAAAATAAATAAAGTACACGTTTCTTTATTATTTGGGAGTTTAAAAAACGTAGTACATGAGACAAAAGGAGAGATAGAAATGTAGGTTTTAGAAGTAAATGGATATATATATATATATATATATATATTTAAACAAAAACCTTTTATTCGGACTCTTTTATGGAGGAGTATTCGAGAAATTATTGAGTATAACGATAATATCATATAATTTTACTAACACAGTATCACCGACTAATAAAATAATGACTATTTCTCACATTCTCGTAAATTAACCTTAGCCAAATTAATACTCGTACCCATGTGGACAAGATTTTTATGATGTTAGTAACGTCGATGGCTACAACTTACCCATTTCTATAACCTCGCAAGTGGGAGCGGGTTCCACATGTACGACCACGAGTTGTGGGGTAGATATTATGTGGATTGTCCACAAGTTTAGGTCTAGATTCAATTCCTTCCTTGGCATTTTAAAATTGACAATGGTTCTCTTAACTTTACTTAAACAGTTCAATTTCTCCCCTGACACTATCTCTGTCAATAATTCCGTCCAAATATTTTATACTTAACCCCCTAGAACTTTAAAAGTGATACTAAACCCCCTTAATTTATATTTTATTAACTTTTAACTCTATTTTTTTATAATCTCCGATTGTCCTCCAACACCATCTCCTCTAGCCTCTCCATAGCCACCTCCCCCACCACCACCATTACCATCTCCACTTTTCAAATCCGAAATATCGTACCTATAATAATCAAATCAAACCCACCATGTAACGCCACCTTCTTAATTTACAGGACAACACCCGTAATTAAGACCTGGAGTGCTACTAACCCATCGTAGATTGACTAAAATGGGTATATATGTAGGTGCATAAAGAACTGCAAACAGTTATATTATACATGTCAAACATCAACTTCATAATCATATTGATGATGTTAGTACTGCACGCAAACATCCAAACATATACATATTCATGTTACATAACCATCTAAGTAACCCAAGTGAATATACTACACTTCGGGTTAGTCGTGGCTTCCCGAGAGAACATATACATGACAAAAATGAGTCCGTATCAGAGCTACTAACACGTCTCCGATCCTGTTGCGTCCATGTCCTCTTTGGACTCCTGAATACCTATATAGTTTTAGAAAAACGGGGTGAGCATATCACCCAGTAGGGGGAGTAAAAGGGAACAACTTTGAAAACATTTATTGATTCGTTACTTTAAACAAAGTGAACCTTTTCATAATACAATTCAAACATGATTTGTAACTGATCATAATTTCACAAAACCATGCATGCTCATGCTAATGCAGGTTATCTCCCTTGTGTCAACCGTTACGTTGAATCACCAGAACATGAGTGAGCCGAGATAGCAAATGATATGAGTTTGCCTGTCCAAGACCATAGCCGGTCCTTATCAGGAATTATAACTGTAACAATAACCATGGGCCTGTCCGCCCCACCAGAAGATCAATCCATGAACATTTATAACATGGGCTTGACCGCCCTCAAGAGACATAAGATCGAGATCATAACGTAGCCTCTCCATCTCAGGTGAATACCAATAGATAATTAACAATTGGACCATAGTCTGCAATATCACATCAACCGATCATTATCATACCCAGGAAATGGAGCAACAACCCGTCCATCTTCCATAGAAAATAATCGAATCCATGGTGCGTTGCCAATGCCAAGGTTTCCGGGTCTTTCGCTGGTGGCTTATTAGCGGCCAAACAATATCCCCCAGGAGTTTAGGGCTTTTCAACCCAAGAGCACCGGGCCCTGCCTATTTTCCCATCTCGGCAAGCACCATGAAAACAGATATTCATACAAAATTCACATCACCATGGTCATTCATGACCAAGGACAATCATTTCCAAGAGATCAATCAACCAATTGTATCCGATAAGACAATATCAAGATAGAAATGAAGCTGCCATGATTTACCATGTAGAACGCTGATAAAGAACCCCCGAAGATAGATAATCACATGTTCAAGTATACCCCACGAGCATAGAAAGCCACCCACATCATAGAGAAGAGACATAATTCTCCCAATATGCCATTTTCCATGCCATATGCCATAAGAATGCTCCAGACTTGCCACAAGATCATAAAGATGCCGGGTTGACACAGTAATGATGAATAGCGTGCAATGCATGCTTTAAATGTGAACTAGAAACAACCTATACCACTTAAACTCCCTTCATCATGTATCCATGTTCCTCAGCGCATACACAACCTATTTACAAATTGATGTGGACAAGGCTAGCACATGCTCAAGCACGTGGATTGAAGTGTACACATGCCTAATTCAAGTTCTCATGGGTCCGATTACAAGTGCTCTTGTAAGAAAATTCAAAAAAAAAGATTGTATTTTAATTATAGGACTTGTTTATTATTTTATTTTATGTTGTTTTAAAATTAGTATCTTGTCATGTACTTGATGATGTCATTGCTTACATCATGCATCGATGATGTCATCGCTTACATAAGTCTTTAGTGATGTCATCGCTTATGTCACTTGTAGTAGGTGAGAATAAATGTGAGCCCTTAGATCATAGTTGGAGGGATTGAATGTAGACCATTGAATGTATTTTGTAACAACTATAAATACCTCCCTATCCCATTCCATTTGGGAGACATAATGGAGAGAGCTATGGATTAATAAAATTGAGAGAGATTTTCTCTATTGTTCTTCAAGAACATGTTGAACAAATCCGGTTTGTCCGTAATGTTCATTCGACTTATCAATTGATTCATCATCATCAATTGTGGCGTCATTCGTATATACCAAGGTTCGCATCTCTTTATAGGTGTTGGGTCGTGGTGTCCATCAATCCATCTACCCTTATATACCAAGGTTTTTGCTTCTATATAAGCAACGGGTCGCAGTGCCATCCGGATCTGATTGTAGAAACGATCTTTCATCCGTCTTTGCTACGGGTTTCGTCACATCATTGGTATCAGAGCGATTCTTTCTATCCATGTTTTATTTTTATCGTGTTCTTGTTATTACGAATCTGTTCCTGTTACTGCAGATCTGTTCTTGCTACTTACGGATCTGTTCTTGTTCTTAAAAATCTGTTCCTACCTTTGATAATTTGTTCTTGCTATTTACGGATCTGTTCTTGTTCTTAAGAATTTGTTCCTACCTTTGATAATATGTTCTTGCTAAGTAACTTTCGAATCTGCTTATAGATCTACATACTACGGATCTGCTTGTCTTGTTTCAACGGAGTTATTCAAAGTCGAAATCTTCAATTTCATTGTTGAACCATATTAGCGAATCTGTCCATTCATAATCTGTTTGGATATTGTATTTCAGTACGAATTGCTGAACCAAAGTAGTGCTCGATTTGTTGTTTGCGAAAATCTCTAGTTGTGATTTTCTTGATTACTAGTTAACTTGATAGTTGTGGCGGCGGTTTTGATAGTTGTGGCGGCTAGTATTGATATAAAACCCTAGACTTGACTTTTATTTCTAGGTTTTGATAGTTGTGGCGGCTGGTTCATAAAACCCTAGACCTGTTATTCTAGGGCAGGAAAAAAAAAGTACAAAAAATTTCGAAATTTGACTTTATTTCTTTTAGCATTCAAATTCTATAGGTTCCAAGGGTTCCAAAAATCACTTTTTCACGAGACAAAATTTTCGCTCAATTTTTTTTCGAAATTTGGCTTCATATTTTGTCCATATTTCATTGGGATTCCTGTTTCTTGAGTTCTTGGTGAAAACATACTTGTCCTAGCATACAATTGATCTGTTTGGGTGGTGGTTGGTCTGTTTGGGCAGCCAAGAAAAGGGTTCTTGCTTTTCGATTCGTTTGAAGTTCCAAAAGGTGAAAATTGAGAGGAATATCAATACATTGAGAACTAAACACGAGCGGTAAAATCAGAGTGATATTATTTTTGAGCGAAACACGTAAGGGAGTGCAGAAAGGAAAATTTATTTCTTTATATTGTACTAAACTCTGTTTTGCAGCAATATGTCAAGTTTCGATCCTAGGTGTAACGACCCGGTCCCACCTCAGTACGATATTGTCCGCTCTGGGTAGCGTCCTAGACAGGCCTCAGCCCCAGGACATCTACCCTCACGGCTTTGTTTCTGGGAGCTCACGACCAGCTTCCCAGGGGGTCACCCATCCCTGGATTTCTCTGGTCCAAGCACGCTTAACTTCGGAGTTCTCATGGGATCCGAAGCCAGTGAGCTACCCAAAAGGCCTCGTACTTAATTAGCGACCATTTCTTACTTATATGGGTCTCCAAGGATCCCCCAACTTCCGGTGTGGGATGCCCCCTTTGAGCTACCATTCCTCCACACAAGGGAGTACTCATCGCTCGAGCTACCATTCCTCCACACAAGGGAGTACTCATCACTCAGGGCGTCACATCCTTCCCCCAAGGGAATCGACGTCCTCGTCGACACACCGTACTCTGTGGGGTCCGCTCTGATACCATTTGTAACGACCCGGTCCCACCTCAGTACGATATTGTCCGCTCTGGGTAGCGTCCTAGACAGGCCTCAGCCCCAGGACATCTACCCTCACGGCTTTGTTTCTGGGAGCTCACGACCAGCTTCCCAGGGGGTCACCCATCCCTGGATTTCTCTGGTCCAAGCACGCTTAACTTCGGAGTTCTCATAGCAGGTGGAAACTAAAGTAGTGAAGATATGATGGTTGCATTGCCCAATAAGTTGGAAGAGAGAAAGAGGGTATATAAGGAAGTTCTATCTTCCACTACTTTGTTTATGTATATTGGTTGGTGAAAAGCCTTCGTGTTTGGTTAATGCCTCTTTCCATTGAACCTCTTAAAGAGGTTGTGGCTATTGAGAGAGAATAAATTAAGTAACTTTATTCATGTGATCTTTCTTCTTTATCGTTTGATAAGATGATTCTTCTTGTTCTGATCCTCGAGTTCAGAATCTTTCTTCATTAGCTATTGTAGACTTCCCTTTTAAGGAAGGACAACTATGTAGAAATCAGAACCACATGTACATTGGATTAATGGTTATCCAACGGGAATTTCGAGGACGAAATTTATTAAGGAGGGGAGATTGTAACACCCGGTTTCTTTATTGCTTGCGAATCACGACCTATATCGCGTATAAGACTGAATTTGGCTCTGGGTAGCCAAATTGAGTTCTGTAAAGGATGGCATGGTTTGGGAACTTCGAATAAGTCATATTAACATATATAAGTGCATTATAATGATCATAAGTTGTTTCGGGTGGCTCGAACGGAAATCGGCTCGAAAATCATAAGTTTGGAACCAACGCGATAAATTATTTTTACCCGACTTTGGAAGACCATAACTTCTTCATCCGAACTCCAAATGAGTCTCCGTTTTCGGCCACGTCTTCATTTCAATGTCATCTACAACTTTCGTATTTTGGCCGAGACCCAATTCTCACTCCTCGATGGCCAAAATTGGGAGTGAAGTTGAGACTTTGAACAAACAGCAAAACTGTGTGCTGTGAATAGTGGTAGTCGACTACATGAGTTTTGATGTAGTCGACTACATCGATCTGGGCGAGAATTTCATATATTTTCACCTCATTTCTTCCCCATTTAATACATTCAATTGGAGAGCTCTTGAGAGAGACCTAAGGGGCGAATTTGGGGGATTTTAAGGGATCATTGGAGGGTGCATCTTCCATACAAGATTCTCACCATCATCATCATGTCCATCATCATCTTCATCATCTTCTCCACCTTCATCCACCATTTCTAGGGTTTATAGCTATAATTTGGGGCTTTTCGCATATGTGCGGTTCCGGCTCGATTCTTCGGCAATACTTCGAGGGATTGACCCTCAATAGGTGGGAACAATATTATTTGAACAAGTTTTCTTACGATTACAACATATTTACACCAAATCAAATGAAACCTAGGGTTTTTCTACCTAAATTGCACATTCATGGGGTTTGGGTTGATTTCTCTTATTTATTTGATTGATTTGGACTTGATATGCATATAAAAGTCAGATTATACCGGAAACCCCAATTTCTATCTCAATTTCCTAAAGTTTGGCATAAAACCCCTATATACGGATATGGTTATGAACTAGATGCTATGATACGCATACATGCGATGCGATACATGGTTTTAAAAGTATATTTTGTACAAAGTTATACTTATTGGTGGTATTGTTGCTATGTTTTAAGTTATGAGATACATTTATGAGTTTTTCTACTTACCTAGCCAGTCCGTAAGTATGCTGGTCAAATATACAAATATGTTTTGAATAAATGAGGTCTTTAAATCATAATGGGAGGCTATTTGGGAACTTATATACATTGTTTGAGTATATTAGACTTGGCTTGGGGCCAATTGATGAAAACATATGAAACCTCCCAAACTAAGGATTTTCATGGTTTCTTTTCTTAACCGACAGACTTGGCGGATCTTGTTAAATCTCAACAATACCACTACATGTCTTACACTATGGATATATACATATATACAAGTTTTACGACTACATATGGAATGCATGTATATTCATATCTATATATGTTGGATTCTATATTCTTGTGATTTCATTGATTTGATGAGATGATTTCTGTGATTTGATATCGGATGGCCACACCGTTCGTACTAGATAGATGGTGATTACCGGTAGCGTATAGCCTTGGTGGCTACGTGAGTATTATTGTAGCGTGCGCCTTTATGGCGGCGTGAGGTAGCGTATGCCTGTGTGGCTGCGTGAGGTAGCGTATGCCTGTGTGGCTGCGTGAGGTAGCGTATGCCTGTGTGGCTGCGTGAGGTAGCGTATGCCTGTGTGGCTGCGTGAGGTAGCGTCTAGGTGGACCTGGTAGGTGGTCCCTGCCTTGGGCAGAAGAAACCGAGTGCCGGCTATCTCTGTACAGTAGATATATGAAAATCCTAGACGTGAGTATGATATGTGATTGATGTGATAGATCTAGTCGCGGTGTTGTGGCATATACTGTACGATGACGTATATGTATACTTACATTGCTTTTCTCGTACTTTGGGTTGGGGACATCATACATATATTTGACGAAAGGTTTTCTATACATTGGCTGCTTCTAAATTGTATTATATACATATATGTGTTTACATTCGTATACATACATTTCTACCTATATATGGTTTATTATAGAGAAGCAGCATATAAATTACTTTCATTATATTGCATTGCATGGCATGCATGGCTTCTAACCTATTTTCTTATACAACCCTTATAGTTCCCACTGAGCCCGTTTGGCTCACTCCCATTTTCCAAACCAGGTTTTGCAGGTGTTCCGGGGATGGTACGCTTATGGAGTCTAGTAGCTCTGACTGCCTCTGATTATGAAAGTCGTTTGGAAACGACTAGTATTATACCTTTTCTTGTATTGATGATAAGTCGCACATCTTATTGATTGTTGTATTGTTGAAACTGTGTTGTAAAACTATTTTATTCTGTATTGAGACCTCAGTGGAGACTTTGTATAAATGATTTTACCTAAATGTGGAGTATTTATTGGAAATGGATTAAGTGTACATTTTAACAGGTTTTGGTATTACTTGATAAATAAACTCCACATGCCAAAATTTTCTAAAAATCATCGCTTTATTTAGAATTCTCTTTTTACATAAGTTCTAAGTTTTATCATTGCATTCTCGTCGTCGCGTACGACTCCGTGGCTAACCGGGTCCCGGAGGTATAATCCTCGAAACGGGATTTCGGGGCGTCACAAGTTGGTATCAGAGCTATAGGTTGACGTTTTCCTCGGGGGATTCATGGGTAGATCCGAGAGTAGAGGTGCGAGCAGTTATAGTATTCCTCGGAAGGTCGATATACATTCTCTTGCGATAGGATTCTACCGTTAGGATATTTGGAAAATGGGAGAATTGTGAAAGGAGATGTGGCTTGTCTTGGCTACGTCCATTCACAAAGTTCTTGATTAATTCTTTCGGCCTCTTTCGTAAATTATCTATGTCATTGGCTCCTATATCATCTGTTTCACATATACGATTTGTGATCTGGATTAGTTCTGCCACTAAGTGAGCAAAAGGCGACTGATGGATTATGTTATAGTCATCCGCCGGCCAACGGTTGACTATCTGATAAACCACCAGTCCACTACTGCTGACTGAGGTTAGAACGTGGCATACTCGTAGGAGAGTGGCTGCTAAAGTTCTATTCCCCGTGTTTACCCCATTGCTTCTTCTTCGATTTTCTTGAGGGGTAACCTTAGTACATGGATGATCGTTCCTCTATATCTGTACGGCCGCGTTCGAGCTTGTAAGTCTAGTTACGAGAGAGGGAATCTGTGGATCATGTTCAGATTGACTGCCCTATTACGAGTAGACGGATATCCTGTCCTGGACATTATTTGGCTTGCGAAATCTCTTTGGCAAGATGACTATTTTATGGTGGTATGGTGAGCAAAAGTTTCTTGGAAATCCACATGTAATGTATGAGAATGACCAAGTTTAGTCATGCACATGCTCATATCCAATCTCATGAGTCTAGACCCGATATGGAATAATGGAGACTGGTACAATTTGGTTGTGTATGCCTATGTATTTGATCCTAAGAGTCTCGATTCGATATGGATTTGTGACAGGATTTTCTTATGAAAGCTGATACCTCGTATGTGCTTGAGTTGTTTTATCCCTTGGAATAAGAGGCACATGACTGTGCTAAGGCATACTATATATATTTTCTTTCGAGAATGGGTGGTTGTAGATGTTCTTGTTCAGAGAGAGAAGCATTGAATATGCTTATTTTGGGAACGAGAACCAGTTTAGTGAACCTTGTCTTCAGTAAAGATGTGTAATGCCTTGTTCCCTATAGTGATAATAGAGAATCTTTCATGGTGTCCACTAGACATCCCACCTTTAGTAGTTGCAGACTCATTTTTCCTTCGTGATAAGGAATACACAACGAATTATTCTGAAGCGCAATTATTTTCCCTTTTCAGTAGGGGGACCTATCAGAGTAACGCAGCGAAAGCTTGCGGACTTGTTGAATTGAGGCTAGGGTGACTATTCCTTTTGTAAGCCTCTTACCTTTGTTAAGTATACTACATTGGGACTTTGAGAATTTGGTTTATAAAGGGAATAGAAGTGAACTCCCTTGGTAAATCTTGAGAGAGAGTGTTTGTTTAACAGTTGTAGCTCGTGGTAAAAAGGAGCTGGAACCCTTAGTAGAACTTGATGCTCTTCTATTTCATTTCCTTTGTTGTTTTCCAAGTGGAGTTTTGGGTACACATTCAAGTTGATTATGATTGCGTTTACCCTAATAAAGGAGATTGGTTCGAATTACTCAATAGTAGCATGATGAAGTATTAATTGTGGCCTCGTGAACCAAGGATTTGAACTCTCCCCATACTAGAAAGGTGCAGTGCCTCTGAGACACGAGGTGTACCATTACTTCACCCTTATTGAGTTAGCATCTGTGAGATGAGTACTTTCGAGAAATCGTTCCAATCCTCCTACATAGACATCCAGTTACAGTGTAGTGTATGCTAGTTATAAGCAAGTTTGCGCTAAAGGAGGAGTCTGGAGCAGAAAATTGTACGTTCAGTTCAGGATGAGTGTCTTGGTGAAAATTTGTCCTACTCCATTTCAAGAATCCAGATGATGGTGAGGTAAGCATCTTAAGTTTGAGACTTTTCTATTCCCATCTTGATGATAGCTTGGGATTTAAAGCCATACTCCAGATTTAAGCTTTAATGATACTAATTACGGGCAAACCCTTTAAGGAGGGGAGACAAGACTTAACCTCGATAAATAGACCTTGTTTGCACCACCATTTCTTTTGATTTTATATATGTCAAAGCTTGTTCTAGCTCAAGATAATAGTCTAGATCATTTTATCAGGCATAAATTTCACCCTTGAAGGAGTATGAACTCTCCTAAGATCATGCTAGTGTACAATGAGTCTATTACTTTCGCTCTGTGCTTAGTGGATTCCCGAAAGGATTTTCCCAAGATGTATGTCCATTGCCTGTTAAGGGGGAGATAAAGTAAGATTCTATAAGTTTATATTTACTGGAAATGCTATGTATGACAGATGCATTACGAGGAAATCTTTTCAGTTAGATATGCAGTATTTGTACCATGTCAGTCGATTCATGACTCTGAGTTGTGATGCTCCGCATCTTGGGTTACAAAGTAAGTAATTGGGGTCATAGTTAGGAAGTGATCACAGGATCTTGTATTCAGTAGAGGGGACTTCATACACTCTTGGCGAACCTATCTTCATAGCCTGAAGTTTATGCGACATTCATTGAAATTTCATTCTTGGTTCAGGAATTCGTCTAGGCTAAGAGAAGACATTCAGGGCAAGGAATGCATTTAACGTATAACTACCGCTTGTATTTTGAAAAGACCTCTTAAGAATTTGAATTATGAATTTTGTGAGTTATTCAGATTCACCTTTTGGAAATCGATCCATGCATTTCTCCTCGTCTGTTTGTTCTGATTGGGTGGAATTGGAATCCAGTTCAAAATTTCAAGCAGGGTATGAAATTTGGTTTCCATAATCAAACGGTAATGATTTTGGTTCGGTGCCTCTAACCTTTTGAGGAGCTATTTGCCTACTGGGTAGATAACACTATAGTTATCATAACCGAATTGAGAGTTGCTCTTATTTAACTTCTGAGAGATTGGCTTATACTCTTTCCTCCCAATTATACGGAAATTGGATTCAGGCTATCGATATACCGTAAAGTAGACCTGACACTTCATTTTGGACCCATCAGTCACTCTATGATTCCTTAGAGATGATACCTTTTCGGGAGTAATGAGACACTGACAACCCTTCCGTGTTGGAAACTTACTGTCACTTGAGAGCTTATTTGAGGATTAATAACTTAATCTCTTGTTACGGAATTGTAATCACCCCGTACTACCATATGATCATCCTAAGTTTCTTGAGTTGGAAGCTTCTAAAGCCATTAAGAGGCGGATTTTGAGCATAGTGCCTTTATCGAGTCGAAGAACATAGCAGGTGGAAACTAAAGTAGTGAAGATATGATGGTTGCATTGCCCAATAAGTTGGAAGAGAGAAAGAGGGTATATAAGGAAGTTCTATCTTCCACTACTTTGTTTATGTATATTGGTTGGTGAAAAGCCTTCGTGTTTGGTTAATGCCTCTTTCCATTGAACCTCTTAAAGAGGTTGTGGCTATTGAGAGAGAATAAATTAAGTAACTTTATTCATGTGATCTTTCTTCTTTATCGTTTGATAAGATGATTCTTCTTGTTCTGATCCTCGAGTTCAGAATCTTTCTTCATTAGCTATTGTAGACTTCCCTTTTAAGGAAGGACAACTATGTAGAAATCAGAACCACATGTACATTGGATTAATGGTTATCCAACGGGAATTTCGAGGACGAAATTTATTAAGGAGGGGAGATTGTAACACCCGGTTTCTTTATTGCTTGCGAATCACGACCTATATCGCGTATAAGACTGAATTTGGCTCTGGGTAGCCAAATTGAGTTCTGTAAAGGATGGCATGGTTTGGGAACTTCGAATAAGTCATATTAACATATATAAGTGCATTATAATGATCATAAGTTGTTTCGGGTGGCTCGAACGGAAATCGGCTCGAAAATCATAAGTTTGGAACCAACGCGATAAATTATTTTTACCCGACTTTGGAAGACCATAACTTCTTCATCCGAACTCCAAATGAGTCTCCGTTTTCGGCCACGTCTTCATTTCAATGTCATCTACAACTTTCGTATTTTGGCCGAGACCCAATTCTCACTCCTCGATGGCCAAAATTGGGAGTGAAGTTGAGACTTTGAACAAACAGCAAAACTGTGTGCTGTGAATAGTGGTAGTCGACTACATGAGTTTTGATGTAGTCGACTACATCGATCTGGGCGAGAATTTCATATATTTTCACCTCATTTCTTCCCCATTTAATACATTCAATTGGAGAGCTCTTGAGAGAGACCTAAGGGGCGAATTTGGGGGATTTTAAGGGATCATTGGAGGGTGCATCTTCCATACAAGATTCTCACCATCATCATCATGTCCATCATCATCTTCATCATCTTCTCCACCTTCATCCACCATTTCTAGGGTTTATAGCTATAATTTGGGGCTTTTCGCATATGTGCGGTTCCGGCTCGATTCTTCGGCAATACTTCGAGGGATTGACCCTCAATAGGTGGGAACAATATTATTTGAACAAGTTTTCTTACGATTACAACATATTTACACCAAATCAAATGAAACCTAGGGTTTTTCTACCTAAATTGCACATTCATGGGGTTTGGGTTGATTTCTCTTATTTATTTGATTGATTTGGACTTGATATGCATATAAAAGTCAGATTATACCGGAAACCCCAATTTCTATCTCAATTTCCTAAAGTTTGGCATAAAACCCCTATATACGGATATGGTTATGAACTAGATGCTATGATACGCATACATGCGATGCGATACATGGTTTTAAAAGTATATTTTGTACAAAGTTATACTTATTGGTGGTATTGTTGCTATGTTCTAAGTTTTATCATTGCATTCTCGTCGTCGCGTACGACTCCGTGGCTAACCGGGTCCCGGAGGTATAATCCTCGAAACGGGATTTCGGGGCGTCACAAGTTGGTATCAGAGCTATAGGTTGACGTTTTCCTCGGGGGATTCATGGGTAGATCCGAGAGTAGAGGTGCGAGCAGTTATAGTATTCCTCGGAAGGTCGATATACATTGGCTGCTTCTAAATTGTATTATATACATATATGTGTTTACATTCGTATACATACATTTCTACCTATATATGGTTTATTATAGAGAAGCAGCATATAAATTACTTTCATTATATTGCATTGCATGGCATGCATGGCTTCTAACCTATTTTCTTATACAACCCTTATAGTTCCCACTGAGCCCGTTTGGCTCACTCCCATTTTCCAAACCAGGTTTTGCAGGTGTTCCGGGGATGGTACGCTTATGGAGTCTAGTAGCTCTGACTGCCTCTGATTATGAAAGTCGTTTGGAAACGACTAGTATTATACCTTTTCTTGTATTGATGATAAGTCGCACATCTTATTGATTGTTGTATTGTTGAAACTGTGTTGTAAAAACTATTTTATTCTGTATTGAGACCTCAGTGGAGACTTTGTATAAATGATTTTACCTAAATGTGGAGTATTTATTGGAAATGGATTAAGTGTACATTTTAACAGGTTTTGGTATTACTTGATAAATAAACTCCACATGCCAAAATTTTCTAAAAATCATCGCTTTATTTAGAATTCTCTTTTTACATAAGTTCTAAGTTTTATCATTGCATTCTCGTCGTCGCGTACGACTCCGTGGCTAACCGGGTCCCGGAGGTATAATCCTCGAAACGGGATTTCGGGGCGTCACACTAGGTTATTCCAAGAAGCCATGACGAGCACCTTACAAAAAATGATGAGAGAGGAATTGGGTGTCTTTAAAGAGCAGGTGGAAGAGATGAGTGAGGAATTGAAGAGAATGCGGGTGAAGGTAGATAGAGTTGAGAGCACTCAAATTGAGCAATCCGGCATATCACATAATGCTCAAAGAAATGGGAGACCGCAGCCTAGGGAACGGAGGGCTGATTTTGATAATTATTACCGAGATAGCTTTGACGATGGGGATAGCAATGTCGATTCGGCAATTGCTAACCGACGAAATGGTAGACGGTTTGGTAGGGGATCTAATCGGGAGGATGACAACATGAATGTGATCAAAATGAGGATTCCATCCTTCCAAGGAAAAAATGACCCCGAGGCCTATCTTGAGTGGGTCAACAAAGTTGAATTAGTATTTGCTTTCCATAATTACTCCGAGTCCAAGAAGGTGAAATTGGCGGCTATTGAATTTTCAGATTATGCACTTGTTTGGTGGGATCGCTTGATGATAGAGATAAGGCGTAGTGATGAAGGGCCCGTGGAGACTTGGGATGAGATGAAGCGATTGATGAAGAAGCGGTTTGTACCCGATCACTATTATCGGGAATTGTACCAAAAATTGCAGGGGCTTACGCAGGGAAATCGTAGTGTTGACGAATACTATAAGGAGATGGAAGTGGCCATGATTCGGGCCAAGGTTGATGAAAATAGAGAAGCCACCATGGCGCGGTTCTTGAGTGGGTTAAACCGGGAAATTGCCAACGCGGTTGAATTGCAGCCATATGTTGAGATTGAAGATATGGTGCACACGGCAATTAAAATAGAGAGGCAGCTCAAGAGGAGGGGTAGTTTCAAGCTAAGCCAAAGTTCTTACTCTACTCTATGGAAACAAAGTCTGTGGAAGAAGGATGACAAAGCAACCACTCCGAAACCGAAAGTAGAATCGAAATCAGAAGCTCCTGGTGGAAGCCAAGCTAAGGCAGCCCCCGCTAATACTCCTACGACTAGAAACCGGGACATTATTTGTTGGAAGTGTCAAGGAAGGGGCCATGTTTCCACTCAATGCCCGAATAAGAGAGTAATGATGCTTCTAGATAATGGGGAATATGAAACGGATGAAGAAGGCACTGAGGCTATGCCACCTTTGGAGGATGTCGACGAAGAGGAGAGCGCCATCCAGGGTGAGTTATTAGTTGCAAGAAGAGCGCTTAACACGCAAGCAAAGGAGGATGAGGAGCAGCGCGAGAATATTTTCCACACTAGGTGCCTAGTGCTAGGCAAGGTGTGTAGTTTGGTGATAGACGGAGGTAGTTGCACTAATGTGGCTAGCACGACGATGGTGGAGAAGCTAGCATTGCACACGACTAAGCACCCAAGGCCTTACAAACTGTAGTGGCTGAATGATAGCGGTGAAGTGAGGGTGAACAAGCAAATTTTGGTGTCCTTTAGCATTGGTAGGTACGAGGACCAAGTGCTTTGTGACGTGGTTCCCATGCAAGCCGGCCATATGTTATTGGGGAGACCATGGCAATATGATAGGAGAGTTAAACATGATGGCTTCACCAATAAATATTCATTTGAGATGAACAAGAGAACAATCATTCTTGTACCTTTACCGCCACAGCAAGCCTATGCCGATCAGTTGAAGTTGCAAAGTGAGGAGGAGCAACGGAGAGCTAAAAAGAAAAAGAGAAAGAGTGGTGAGGAAAAAAAAGAGAGAGAGTGGTGAGGAAAAACCAGTGACTATTGAGAGCAAGTTTGAGATGAGGCAAAAGAATTTCTATGCGAGAGCTAGTGAAGTAAAAAGAGCAATGCTTTGTAATCAGCTTTTTGTATTTGTATACAAAGAAGCGCTTTTGAATACTAACGAGCTAAATTCTTCTTTGCCTAGTGTTATTGTCTCTTTGTTGCAGGATTTTAGTGACGTCTTTCCGGAGGATACGCCAAGCGGTTTACCACCCATCTGAGGAATAGAACACCAAATTGATTTTGTACCCGGGGCCTCCATTCCAAACCGGCCAGCCTATAGGAGCAATCCGGAGGAAACGAAGGAACTTCAAAGGCAAGTTACGGAGCTTTTGGAGAAAGGGTATGTGAGAGAGAGTATGAGCCCATGTGCGGTGCCAGTTTTGCTAGTACCGAAGAAGGATGGAACGTGGAGAATGTGCGTGGACTGCCGAGCCATAAATAATATCACGGTAAAATATCGTCACCACATTCTACGTTTAAATGATATGCTTGATGAGTTGCATGGGTCTAGTATATTCTCTAAAATTGATTTGAAAAGTGGATATCATCAAATTAGGATGAAAGAAGGAGATGAATGGAAAACAGCCTTTAAAACAAAATATGGTTTATATGAATGGTTAGTTATGCCTTTTGGTTTGACTAACGCACCTAGCACTTTCATGAGGTTAATGAACCATGTTTTGAGACCTTTTATAGGCAGATTTGTTGTAGTCTATTTTGACGATATTCTTATCTATAGCAAGAGTCTAGATGACCACGTAATTCAATTAAAATCTGTTTTGGATGTCTTGCGAAAGGAGAAGTTATATGCTAACCTGAAAAAGTGCACCTTTTGCACGGATAAGCTTGTGTTTCTTGGTTTTGTTGTGAGTGCACAAGGGATTCAGGTTGATAAAGAAAAGGTGAAGGCTATTCAAGAATGGCAAAGTCCTACGAGTGTTGGGCAAGTGCGGAGTTTCCATGGACTTGCTAGTTTTTATCGGCGGTTTGTGAGGGATTTTAGTACCATTGCGGCGCCATTGACTGAAGTGATAAAAAAGAATGTGGGATTCAAATGGGGAGAGGAGCAAGAGAAGGCATTCGAGTTACTAAAAAGCAAGCTAAGTAACGCCCCTTTGTTATCTTTGCCTAACTTTGCAAAGACTTTTGAAATTGAATGCGATGCTTCAGGAAATGGAATTGGTGCTGTTCTTATGCAGGAAGGAAGGCCAATAGCATACTTTAGTGAGAAGCTAGGTGGGGCGACCTTAAATTACCCTACCTATGACAAGGAGCTTTATGAGTTGGTGAGAGCGTTGGATACATGGCAGCACTATCTTTGGCTAAAGGAGTTTGTGATTCACACGGATCATGAATCATTGAAGCACTTGAAGGGGCAGCAAAAGCTAAACAAGCGCCATGCCAAGTGGGTGGAGTTCATAGAGACTTTCCCATATGTGATCAAGTACAAGCAAGGTAAGGAGAATGTTGTAGCGGATGCTTTATCACGCAGGTATGATTTAATTGCTACTTTAGATGCTAAATTGCTTGGGTTTGAATACATTAAGGATTTGTATTGTGATGATGCTGATTTTAGAGATATATTCAATGCATGTGAAAAATTGTCATTTGATAAGTACTTTAGGCATGATGGATTTCTAATGCGTGAAAACAAACTTTGTGTGCCTAAATGTTCATTGCGAGAGTTGCTTGTGAAAGAAGCACATGGAGGGAGTTTAATGGGACATTTTGGTGTAGCTAAGACTTTAGGAGTATTGCAAGAACACTTCTTTTGGCCTCACATGAAAAGAGATGTTGAAAGAATATGTGAGAGATGTGTTACTTGCAAGAAGGCAAAGTCTAAGTTAAACCCCCATGGTTTATATACTCCATTACCCATTCCTAGTGACCCTTGGGTTGATATTTCTATTGATTTTATGTTGGGCTTGCCTAGGACTAAACATGGGAATGATTCTGTTTTCGTGGTGGTTGATAGATTTTCTAAAATGGCTCATTTCATTGCTTGTCATAAAACTGATGATGCACCACGAATTGCTAATTTGTTCTTCAAAGAAATTGTGCGTTTGCATGGCATGCCTAGAACCATAGTTTCTGATAAGGATGCAAAGTTTTTGAGCTACTTTTGAAAGAATTTATGGGGAAAGTTGGGTACTAAATTGTTGTTTTCTACTACATGTCACCCCCAAACTGATGGCCAAACGGAAGTAGTAAATAGAACTTTATCCACTTTGTTGCGTGCCATAATTAAGAAGAACTTGAAAGAGTGGGAAGAATGTTTGCCTCATGTTGAGTTTGCATATAATCGATCTGTTCATTCTGCATCCAAGTTTTCTCCTTTTGAGATTGTGTATGGTTTTAATCCGTTGGCTCCTTTGGATTTATTACCATTACCTGTTGAGCATGCTAACCTAGATGGCAGGAAGAAAGCTGAGTTTGTTAGACATATTCATGAGAAGGCAAGGCAAAACATTGAGAGAAGAACTGAGCAATATGTGCGACAAGCCAACAAAGGACGGAAGAAGATGGTTTTCGAAACAGGAGATTGGGTTTGGTTGCACTTGAGGAAGGAACGCTTTCCAGTTCAACGGCGTTCTAAGCTTTTACCGATAGGAGATGGACCGTTTCAAGTTGTGCAAAGGATCAATGGCAATGCATATAAACTTGATCTACCAGGTGAGTATATTGTAAGTGCTACATTTAATGTCGCTGACCTAAGTCCGTTTAGTACAGGTGACGAATTGAGGACAATTCCTTTTCAAGAGGAGGGGAATGATGAGCCTGAGGATAGCACAAGAGCTGGATCATGGAGTGAAGACTATGCAGATCCCATCCGGGTTCCAAGTGGTCCAATCACCCGAGCTAGAGCCAAGAAGATCAAGAAAGCACTCATGAACGTGGTCCAAGAGTTGATGAATAAAGCGGGAGCTTGGAGAAGTGTTCATGGAGATGGAGAACAAGAATGTAGAATAATGCTTAGCCAATAAGACGTAGAATAATTAGCGCTTTTTATTATGGTTTTTATTTATTTGCAGCCCAAGGAATATGTATAATTAGTATTTAGAGTGATGGGCCTGCTAAGAGTGTTTTTGGGCTTATTTAGAGTTTTTCATTATTTTGTTGCCTTAGAATTGGGCTTGTTTTATTAATTTCGTTTTTAGGGTTGTTTAGGGTTTGATTAGGGTTTGCTTATTCTCCTCCTATTTAAAGGAGGCAACTCTATTGTTTTGTGGCAGCTTATTATCTAATACGAAATTGAGAGGTTTCACCTCTTGTGTTCAAGAACACATCGAACAGCTAGAATAATATTCTTGTTGTTCTTCGACTGATCAATCAATTAATCCATCAATTGATTGTTTGTCTTCGACTATACCAAGGTTCATTCTCATTTTAGGGATTGGGTCGAGGTTCCACCTCCATCATCTTCGCGTGATTCCAAGGTTCTTACGTGTTCAACGTCAAGGGTCGCGGATTCGTCATATCGGATAGAAATACGGTCGCGATTCACATCACAAATCCACTTGGATTCAACCAAACGTATATGTCCAAGGAACATCACTTACAAGACTATATTACAAAGATGTCAAGTTCAAGTGGCATATCTTGTTTCAACTCATGCATCATAGATACAATAGAAGCCACATATGCCATATAAGCTCTATCCAATTCACGTCTATGTTCTTTGGTGTATAGGAAACCCTTTACTAATCATTTTCTTGTCAAACCAACACATATACACCTAAAGAACATCCATATGAATCAATAATATGTAATCATAGAGCTTAGGTGGCATATCTCACTCCATATCATAGGCTCATATCATGCATAATTCATAGATATCAATTAATTTGGTTTTCATAGTAAGCATTCGTGTATAGATAATCCAAATATAATCAATAACAAGAAAGTATGTGCTCATATCGAACATATATGTATAAAATCATTCATCTTTAGATAAATAAAATCATATCTACGAGTTTTGAAAAGGTATAACCCTTACCTCAAGTTTATAGGCCAAAAGAAGGAAGAAGGATGTAAACCGAAGCCTCGTTCGGTGAAATATTCAAGCTCTTGCGTCAACACATTCCTAGCATAGCAAAATCCCTAAATCAATGATGTATAAACCCAACCCAAGTAACCAAAGCTCATACTTGAGCTTTTATAGAAGAAAACCAAGGTAGAAGATGATGAATAGTACCTTAGAGATGGGTTTGGATGATTTCAAGCTTGAATCCTCGATTCGGACGGATAGATGCGTAGAAATATTTCTCTTTCTCTCTCTAGAATCCTCTAGAACTCTCTAGAGTAGTGTTGAAGCGTGTGAGTCGAAGTTGGGTTGAAAAATGACCAAAAATGGCTTAAAAACGTGCTTAAGTCAGTGAAAATAGTTAAATGGAGGACCGGTATGCCAAATACCGAATACCGGTCCGCGGAGCACAAATTTTCCAAAAATTTGGTGCCATACTGGTCTGCCAAAAACGCCATACTGATCCGTGCTTTAATTTTTGGGCCCTAGAGCACTGTTTTTGTTTTGGTCATAACTTTTCGCTTAGAACTCTGATTGAGGCATTCTTTATGTCCACAGAAAGGTATTTCAAAGATATACAACTTTATCAAAAGAAGTTTTCCCAAATTATGGATATATTTTTCCTAGAAATTCACCGAAGACAGCGCTTTGCCGAAACGCTACCGAATGACCAAAAGTTTGTAATGGGCCTACTTTGCACCCTGTTTTGACCCACGAGGAGTATGAATTCTACTTCGGCTAAAACATGAAAGTTGTAGAATGATACAAATACTAGATACCATCGCGAACGAAATCTTAATCGGGTAAGTAGTGAAGAAATTACGGTATCCCAAAGATAGCTAGAATTAACAAATCACGAAGGACCAAAACTTCTTATTTACCAACCAAAATTGATTCGGACCACCCGAATCACCAAACGATCACTCACATGAGTAAAAATAAGCTAATATAATTCAATTTAAAATAAATTAAAGTAGGGGTATTACAATAGAATGTGACGCCCTGCGAGCGAGGAGTACTCCCTTGGGAGGAGGAATTGTAGCTCAAAGGGGGCATCCCACATCGGAAGATGGGGGATCCTTGGAGACCCATATAAGTAAGAAATGGTCGCTAATAAAGTACGAGGCCTTTTGGGGGCTCACTGGCTTCGGATCCCATAAGAACTCCGAAGTTAAGCGAGTAGAGGACCAGAGCAATCCAAGGATGGGTGACCCCCTTGGAAGCTGGTCGTGAGATCCCAAAAACAAATCCGTGAGGGTAGATGTTCTGGGGCTGAGGCCTGGCTGGACGCTACCCAAAGCGGACAATATCGTACTGAGGTGGAACCGGGTCGTTACACACCAAAAATCATACACCAAAATACCAAAATCAAATCAAATCAAACCCACCAAAAATCAAACCAAATTGAAATCAATATATTGGAACCAAAGGGTTTGGAAGCTTAAATCTGCGAAGAGGATTGTGGGTATATATATATATTTACAGATATGGGGGAGAAGAGATAATTGGTTTGCGTTTAGAGGATTGTGGGTGTATATATTTAGAGATGAGGATTGTAGGTATATATATTTAAAGAGATGGGGAGGAAAGAGATGGTGAGGAGGATTGGTTTGCATTTCTTCTTATTTGTTTTGTTGATGGAGAAAGAGAAATAGAGATAGAGGGAGAGGGAGAGAAATGAAACAAACCGGAGGTGACATTTGGAGAGGAAGGAGGAGATGGTAGAGGGGGACAACTGGAGGTTCAAGTCACTAATGGTGGAGAAAGGAAGATTGGAGCGACAGGGGGGATAGTTGGTTTAGAGAGAGAAAGAGATGGAGATGCGGTGGTGCTGGCGGCAGTGAAGGTGGCCGGAGGTGGTGTAAGATGCCTTGTGTGTATATATATATCAATGGTGAATTTTTAGAAGAGGAGGTGGACGGTAGTGGTATGGGCACGGGTCGGGGATTGATGACCAGAGATGGTGATGAAGGTAACTGAATCTGGTACAATTGTGAAGGTTAACAAAAATGGGGTAAAATGTTAACAAAATACAAATTAAAGGGGTTTAGTGTCACTTTTAGAGTTTTAGGGGACCAAATATAAAATATTTTTGACTGAATTGCTGACAGAGTTAGAGCCGGGGATGAGATTGAACCATTTATGTAACGTTATAGGAGACGTGATGATTTTAAAACATTAGGGGAAGAATTGAATCCACACCCAAACTTCAGGGTCTAATTTGCCCTTTTCCCCATAATATTGTTGCACTGGAAGTTTTAATACTCCAGAAACTCGTCCACCTATAATTTACTCCATGTACATTAATCAAAAGTGCCCATAAACTTATAGTTATGCATATGATGGTGAAACTGGCACTTTTGCATGCAAAAAATTAAGGACCGGTCTCTTTTTTTAGAATTGTTTAGCTTGTGGTGTGTAACTTTTTTTTTTAAATAGTCTACAATCCCTATGACTATGGTAACCTAAATTAATTTCTCCGATTACTTAATTATGGTGACCTGTATTTCTCGGCAATTTTTCCAATTACCTAACTTCTGTAACTTGTATTTCTCATGTTACTCGACTACAGTAACCTGAATTTCTCAATTTACTTAAGTACATTATCTAGAAATGTGAGTCCTCGCCATAAGCAGTTTTGTAACCTGAAAACTGACAGGAATCACAAGTTTTTTTTTTAAAAAAAAGTTACGGAGTGCAAGCTAAAAAATTTCAAAGATGGGGACCGGCCGCTAAGAAGCCCTTAAATTAAATGATGTGGTTAGACTTTGTGTTTTATAATATAGATATGTAGACCTATTAGACAGGTTACACGAAAACACAATACAAATTGGCACAAAATTAAAAGTTAATGGGTAGATTCTTAACGAATTCAGGTAGTTATCAGATTACTTGTTTGACACAAAAGATATGTAGACCTATCAAACTTATTACACAAGAACACGATAAAAATTGACTCGAAGTTACAAGTTAATAGGTGGATCTTTAACGAAGTCCGGTGGTTATCAGGTTCACCCACCCATTTAACACGAAATGATAACGGCGCGAATTGGTTACGGATTAACCCTTACCCAAATCGGGTCACCCATTAGACCCGTTAAAATCAAGAAAGAATTTGTATCTATATATTTTAAGGTTTATAAGCGTTTATCCCTACTCTTTTAGTAAGTTTAGTTCTTCACCCTTTTTATTCTAGTGGAAAAAGAAATAAGTTTTTATTTTTTTTTATTTTTAAATTATCTTCTTAATGGGTACTATTGGACTGTCTTGTCAATCGATACCAAGCAGAGTCGTATACGAATTCTAAGAATATCGCCCACTAGCTTATTGGTTTGTGTTCAAGTGGTAGCAAAATTTACCCACACTATTTAAGACCCGACACAAACCGATCCATTTACAATTCTAAACTTATACAAATAATTTTGATAATTGTTTTTTTGTTATTTTTTTTACATAGAATAACAACTAACACGTGTTAGGCTTCTTATTGAACTAGGCCCAACAAGCTCTTAGGCGACGCACATTGTCCGTCTCCTAAGATAAGTATGTTCGTCTCCTAAGATTCAGGCGACGAGCAAGCCGTCTCCTAAGAGCCGTCGCCTAAGTTGCGTCGCCTAAGCTCTTAGGCGACGTACAAATATAGGTTCGTCCCCTAAGTATCTCTTAAGCGACGGACATAATGTACGTCTCCTAAGTATCTCTTAAGCGACGGATATAATGTGCGTCTCCTAAGTGACCACTTAGGAGACGCACATTGGTCAGTGTACGCCTCCTAAGTGACCAACTTAAAAGACGCACATTAGTCAGTGTGCGTCTCCTAAGCTTAAAACTTATGAGACGCACATTGGTCAGTGTACGTCTCCTAAGAGGAACACTTAGGCAACGTACATTAGTGAATGTACGTCTCTTACGTCATACCTTTAGGAGACGTACATTGGTCAATGTACATCTCTTAAGTGTACCCTTAAGAGACATACATTGACCAATGTGCGTCTTTTAAGATGGGACACAGGGCCTTCTTAGGCGACGTACATAGACCAATGTACGTCTCCTAAGTAAAAGACCATTTTTCCAGAATTACTATAATTACAATTACCCATGCAGTAAAAGCTGCATTTTATATATCTGTTATCAAGATTTATACCAAAAATAACCTGTAATCCTAAACAACTAATTCCAAAACACCAAAATTCACAAAATTACAATTCATAAAGCTACATCATGCAATTCACAAAATTACAATTCATAAAGCTACATCATGCAATTCACAAAATTACAATTCATAAAGCTACATCATGCAATTCACAAAATTATAATTAAACTGTCAACATATACATTAAGTCTCAAAGTACTTGGGATGGACAAAATTAAATATTTGTTGAAGTCTCAAAATATACAGTCTCAAAATGAACCAAAAAGTTTACTTATGGCTGTTGGCGGGAAGTACTCTCGCCACCGGAAGCACTCCCTCCAAAAAGTAGCCGGAGTCGAGCTTCCATATCTTCCATCTTTCGTTGTTGTTCTTCCATCTTTCGTCGTTGTTCTTCATTTGCTCGTTCTTGTTCGGCCTTGAATCGTCGCATTTCTTCGGCCTCTTGTTCTCGTTCCTGTTGCATTCTTGCCATGGTGGACCGGAGCTCCTCGACCTCGGACGGATTCGACGTCCGCACGCCACCCTTTGAATGTGGATCCCTCCTGTGCCCTATTCCCAGACCGCGAATGACCGTCCCTCTCCGAACACCAACCTCTCCCTGAACAATATTAATCTGTGTCTCAATAGGGAGAGTCATTGGTGCTGGAGGGGTCGAGTCTGAGCCGCCTTCCACAGGCGGCGGTGTGGGATTCGAGGCTTCGAAAGAGGAGATAGAAGTCGCAACCGCGGCAGTCATAGCATCCTATAAATAATAATTAATTAATTTATAATTCAATAACAATAAATAAATAATAATAAAGCAACAAACAATTAATAGACTGTTACCGCTGCATCTGGAGCGTTCTTTTTATATACTTCCACCCAAGTATTGGGAATAGGGGCTATATCCCCAGATTCCTTCAGCTTCTTCGCTCGATAGGCGAAAGGGACCGGACCCGAACTGTGGTTCACCTTTTTGTCAGATGCCCTAACCGCCTTCATTTGCTCGGAACGAGCCTGCAATACAATGCAACATTTAAAAACAACTCAGTAGTAGTAGTAGTAGTAGTAGTAGTAGTAGTAGTAGTAGTACTAGTACTACTACTACTAATAATAATAATAATAATAGCGATAGTATAAGTAGTAGTGTAGTAATAGCGATAGTATAAGTAGTAGTAGTACTAATAACAATAATAAAAGTAGTAGTAGTAGTAGTAGTAGTACTAATAATAATAGCGATAGTATAAGTAGCAGTAGTACTAATAACAATAATAAAAGTAGTAGTAGTAGTAGTAGTAGTAGTAATAATAATAGCGATAGTATAAGTAGTAGTAGTACTAATAACAATAATAAAAATAAAAGTAGTAGTAGTAATAGTATAATAATAATAGTAGTAGTAGTAGTATTTAAGTAGTAGTAGTAGTAGTAGTAGTAGTATTATTATTTAAGTAGTAGTAGTAGTAGTAGTATTAGTAGTATTATTTAAGTAGTAGTAGTAGTAGTAGTATTATTTAAGTAGTAGTAATAGTAGTAGTAGTATTTAAGTAGTAGTAGTAGTATTATTATTTAAGTAGTAGTAGTAGTAGTATTAGTAGTATTATTTAAGTAGTAGTAGTAGTAGTAGTTACTAGTAGTAGTAGTACTTAGGGTCGTAGTAGTAATACTTAGTAGTCTAGTAGTAGTGATACTAATAATAATAATAGTGCTAGTATTAGTATTAGTAGTAGTTACTAGTAGTAGTAGTACTTAGGGTAGTAGTAGTAATACTTAGGGGAGTAGTAGTAGTAGTAGTTACTAGTAGTAGTAATACTTAGGGTAGTAGTAGTAGTACTTAGGGGGGTAGTAGTAGTAGTAGTAGTAGTAGAAGGACAGTGATACAAAGATATTACCTTAGCCTCCTCGGTGGACCAGTGTGCCATGAGCCACGTCCACTCATCCACACGATCCACAAACTCTACAGGAACGTCTGTGCCGTATGTATTGAAGTGCTCCTTGCACTCCGACATCCAATTAATGAACCGCAAAGATGCCATTTTTTGGATGTATTCGAACAAGGCGATATTCTCGTAGCTGAAGTCATAGTAGGTCTACAAAACAAAATTAACATATATAAGTCGAATTCAGAAAATTTGAACAAGTATCTAGAAAATAGAAATTAGTTAGTCGCCTTTACCGAGATGTGATTGTAACAATCTGAAGATGCTCTCTAGGCAGAGCCCAATATGAATGTGCCACCATTGGAACTTTGCCCCTTACGACACTGCCTATGTCGCGTATGAGACGGGCCTGAACCACCTGAGATGACGGCAATTTAAGCTCGTCGGACCACTCGAGCTTAATCTTTCCATGCTTTCGCACTTCTTCACTAGTCTTTTTACCCACTACTATGCCTCTCGTGTGGGTGGAGGTGGATGTGGAGGTCGAAGTACCTACAAATTAGAACATACAAAATAATTTATATATATATATAGTTTTAGTAGAAGAAAACAGAAAACAGAAAAGAAAAAAGAAAAAGATATGTAATCACCTCCGCTCTTGCAGCGAATGCTGCGAGGAAACGAACGCCCAGTGGTGAAGGTGCTCGTGGCAGATGAATGCTGGGTAGACGGAACCTGACCCGTAATCAACTGCAACTCCAAAGGTGGCGGTGCAACCTCATGATCGGAAGCTCCTCTAGAGGCTGTAGCAGCTGAGCGTTGTGCAACGCTTTGACGCAGCTGATCCATCGGGCCCCTGCTCATCGGTCTCCTAGATGTCTTAGGAGGCATCTTCGAATACCTGCATAATTAGACACATTAAAGAAATAGTAGTAGTAGTAGAATAAGTATAATAGATATAAGTAGTAGTAGTAGTAGTAGTAGTAGTAGTAGTAGTAGTAGTAGTAGTAGTAGTAGTAGTAGTAGTAGTAGTAGTAGAATTTTCTAATAATAATAATAGTAGTAGTAGTAATAGTAAAATTTTCTAATAGTAGTGTAATAATAGTAGTGAAAGAATCTAGATAGCTCGACTAGCGGATTAACGACCGATTTCTTCAAATATGGTCGGATAACCACTGGCAGAAGACGTTGAAGTAGCACGTGGCAGTCATGAGTCTTTAATCCATAAAACTTTTTATCATCCAAATTTACTTTATTCTTTAAGCTTCCTGCATAACCTCTCGGGTACTTGACGTCAGCGATCCTTCGAATACATCGCTCCGATACTCAGGGGGGACTGTGTATGGTGCCGGGGAGCATCGGTTTGCTTGAGGACCCGGAACCTTTTGTCGCCCAGAGTTTCTTGCGTATTCCCATCTTTTCTAGAGTGGAACGAGCTTTTGCATCGTCCTTAGTCTTTCTTCCCAAGACCTAGAACAGTTCCGAAGACGTTATCGCACACATTTCTTTTCAATATGCATGATATCCAAGGTATGTCTGATCCTCGTTTCTTTCCAGTAAGGCAGCTCCCAAAAGATACTTTCGTGAGTCCAACATAATTTATCTTTATTCAAATCATGCTTGAACCCCGGATGTAAACTCATCACATTATATTGATGTTCATGAGATATGGTAGCTTCGTAAACCTCATTCGCAGACAAACTTCTTGGGGCAAGTCTGCGCTCTTTTTTACCGTTAAACTTTTTATCTTTCCCGGTATGGGTGATCCTCACACAATCATCTCCTTGCGCCCATGTACGACATTCTGGAATCACTATGAACTGAATCAATATCGTCCAAACAAAGCGGACATGCCTTGTACCCTTTGGTTTGAATGCCTCCCAACATCCCTAATCCTGGAAAGTCGCTAATCATCCAGATCACTGCTTGCTCTCATCCAGAAAGGCTGATTTAAGTGTCGATCCCAAGTCCAACTCCCGCATCCCACAACTCTTTCAGCTCATCGATAAGCGGTCTCATAAACACGTTGAGGCACTTTCCTGGAGATTTGGGACCAGATATCAACAAAACTAGTATGTTATACTCTTTCTTCATACACATCGAAGGTGGAAAATTGTATGGAAGTACGACAACAGGCCAAGTGCTATGGGGAGAAGCCCCTGGTCCGAAAGGCTGAACCCATCTGTTGCCAAACCAAGGCGCACATTTCTAATTTCTGAAGCAAAATCAGGATATGATCTATCAAAATATTGCCATGCTTCCCCATCCGCGGGGTGCTCAGATACCCTCCGATCTACGGTCCTTTCCACCGTGCCACCGCATTTTCCTTCGCAGTGAGTGGAGACATGTATAGACGCTGCAACCTCGGCTTCAAAGGAAAGTAACGAACCACTTTCCTGGGAACCTTCTTACCTTTCCTCTATATCCCATCTTGACTTGTCGCAAACGGGACATTGTTGTAATTTTGAATACTCTTTGTAAAACAAGCAGCAGCCATAGTAGCACGCGTGGATGACCTCGTGACCCAAACCCAATTTTTTTAGGGTTTTTTTTTACTTCTTTGTACGATCCAGGATACTTGTTTCCCTCGGGTAGGACACTTTTTGTATGCTCTAACGATTCATTGTATGCTCTAATCGTCATATTATTACTTGTTTTGACCTGCATCGAGTTAATAATGGCACTTAACACATTCTCATTACTACCATCATATATTGGAGTCCGTGCTTCAGCTAAAAGAGACTGATAGTGCTCCATCACGGCCTCGGCAGTAGAGTCAACATGAACTCCAGTATTAAAAATCATTTTACACCATCATAACAAGGGGCAAAATCGTATGAATCACGAAAAGGAAAAGTATCGCCCAAGAGCTGCATAGTAGGATCAACACTATTACTTGAAGAAGCCTTATTATGTGATATGCTTGCCTAATGTCCCATGCCGAAGGCGTATTTGAAACTTCACCGTGATGGCCCATACAATATAGTCCTCCATTATCCCATTTCTGATCAAGTGATAGTACATCTCATTTTCGTTAAGTTGACTCTTCTGGTTGAGACAACTATTACAAGGACAGTGATACAATCCAGTCGTCGAGTTTGCATTCTCTCTCGCAAACTTTATGAATTCTAGTACCCCATTAATAAAGGCATATGTTCCTTTATAACACCGCATCCAAGTCTTGTCCATGTTCCCTATTACACAAGAAAACTGTATAAAATAAAGGCAACAACTAACGCTAAACTATATTTTCAACACTAAACTTATAATTTTAACACTAAACATTATGTAACAAATTAATATAAGTAACAAATTAATATTATATTATAAACTAATAAATTAAGTAACATAGAGTTCAACTTAGAATATCCACTATATAAACACAAAATTAAGTAACAAATTAATATTATATTATAAACTTAGATTATATTAACGTAGAGATTAAATAAGAGCAACAACACTAAAACTAGATATTTAACACAAAACATACAATTTTAATACTATACCAATAATTTTTGACATTAAACTAACAAATTAAGATGATTAAGAAAGATTACACTAACCTTTAGATCAAATAGGAGATAAGATGTATCTCTTTGGTGATAAAAATGCTTAAAATCGCCCAAAATTAAACTCTTCTCACTCCTCTCCACATTTTGCTCGAAATGGGATGAGGGTTTGCTTTTATATCAGATCTGTTTCTTAGGAGACGGACATTGCTCAATGTACGTCGCCTAAGAGTCACGTTAGGCGACGTACATTGATCATGTCCATCTCCTAAGAGATATGTCAAAGGTCTTTGAACAATTTAAAATGTGACCGTTGGAAAACTTTAGGCGACGCACATTGGTCAATGTGCGTCTCCTAAGTTAATTTTGAATTTTTAAAAAATTCAAAATTTCGGTGAAAATTGGGTGGCTTTAGGGCACGGGCCAACATTGGTCAATGTGCGTCTCCTAAGTAAATTTCCAAATTTTCAAAATTCCGTGAAAAATTTAGGCGGGAAAATTACTCTAGGCGACGCACATTGATCAAAGTTCGTCTCGTAAGTTAATTTTCAATTTTTTAAAAATTCAAAATTTCGGTGAAAATTGGGTGGCTTTAGAGGACGCACATTGGCCAATGTGCGTCTCCTAAGTAAATTTCCAAATTTTCAAAATTCCGCGAAAAATTCAGGCGGGAAAATTTAATCTAGGCGACGCACATTGATCAAAGTTCGTCTCCTAAGTTAATTTTCAATTTTTAAAAATTGCAAAATTTCGGTAAAAATTGGGTGACTTTAGGCGACTCACATTGGTCAATGTGCGTCTCCTAAGTTAATTTTGAATTTTTAAAAAAATTCAAAATTTCGGTGAAAATTGGGTGGCTTTAGGGGACGCACATTGGCCAATGTGCGTCTCCTAAGTAAATTTCCAAATTTTCAAAATTCCGTGAAAAATTCAGGCGGGAAAATTTAATTTAGGCGACGCACATTGATCAAAGTTCGTCTCGTAAGTTAATTTTTAATTTTTTAAAAAATTCGAAATTCCGATGAAAACTGTGTGGCTTTAGGCGACGCACATTGGCCAATGTGCGTCTCCTAAGTGAATTTCCAAATTTTCAGAATTTTGGAAAAAATTTATCAGAAAAAATTACTTTAAGCGACGTACATTGGTCAAATTGCGTCTCCTAAGGGACATTTTAGGTGACGTACATTAATTTGTGTACGTCGCCTATGTCGTATCTTAGGAGACGTACATTAGCAATGTACGTCGCCTAAGAAATTTGTCAATTATGCGACGCATCTTACAATGTGCGTTGCCTAAAGGTTAATTTTAGGAGACGTATTATATGCGTACGTCGCCTAAGATTGAACTTAGGCGACGCAATCGCTTGTACGTCGCCTAAGTTAAGTCTTAGGAGACGGATGTAATGTTCGTCGCCTAAGGTGTATCTCAGGAGACGAACCTATTTGTGTGCGTCGCCTAAACCCTTTTCTGGCATAGTGTTGGGGGTTAACTCTTTCAATTGTATACAGCGTTTACAAATAGAGTAATAGAGCAAACTTTTATGAGTTTTCAAATTTTATGTACAGTGATTTGTCACGTAAAATTTATCAGCAATGTTACATGTCCGAAAAAGGAATACAAAAAATATAATCCAAGGATAACATTTAAAATACTCATCAATTCCTGCATGTGCAGATGTAATAGTTCAAATTTATTTGGGGTATAATTTTTAAGAAAATTTTTGAACTGCATAACCTTTTACATTTTTACACTTGCTTTTATATTGTAGTTTTGAAATTGGATTGGAGTATAGAAGATGGACAAGGATCATCTCTAGTAAATTTTTTGTTCAATTTTTCTCAATGAAGTCTATTTGAAAAGCTAAGGTAATATATTCTTGTTGGAGCAGTTTTAAATCTCTTTAACCGATTATTTGATCGGGAAGGGTTACCCTAGTTTGTATAACCCATTATGATTTTTTAATAAAATTCGCTCTACTCCTCAACTATAGTGTTGTCTTTTTTCCTTTTTTTTCTTTTTTTTAAAGTAAAGCATTTTTTGAATGAATCTTGGTGAAAATATATTTTTATAATGACTAGATCATCACAACAAAATTCAATCTAAAAGTTAGTGAGATGATCATCTAAAATTTCAATAAATGAAAATGAACATTTATATCAAAAAACTTTATGAAATTTTGTAAAATTCATCAAATTTCAAGGAATTTTGTTTTATCCGTTTAACCTCAAAATGAATTCTATTAAAAAAAATTAACAAAAAAAATATCAGAGAGGAACCAAGCCCACATTAAATTTCGAGCAACCCAAAATCTTATTTTTTTTAGTTTCTCCCATCTTTAATTTAAGGAAATCCGCACAAAAAATTTCTACCGTAAACATACTATGGACAGAGAATTTCATACTTTCTTTTCTTTATATATATATATATATATATTTTCATATGAAGCAATATGAAATCCTGTGATTCTTTAAAAAAAGGGGCTCGAACCATGACAACCGTGCCAGACCCAGATCTCACAAACTTGTTTTTACCTGATTGAAGGGCATATATGTTGATCAACCATGACCAAATTTATTAATTACCTACAAAGGCAAAGCTACATAGTATATAGTCATTAGTCAAACAACTCAGATCACCAAACCCAACACCACCTTCACCTACATAACCAAATTAAAACCTCCACAACAATCAAGCTTAGAACTTGGTTAAGTTGGTCCAACCTCCACTTTTCACATATATCCACCTCAGCCAGCTCCCATTAAAAGTACTTCACCTTCATAAAAAATATTAACCTCTCAAATAAAACTATACCAATTTCAATATGGGTTCTTGCTTCCAATCACCCATACTACATGATCATGAATATTCAATGGTACTCTTCTCAAGTACTTCTAATTCTCCCGAACACTCTACCACCACAACCACCCATTCCTCCAACTCCGGCCACTCACCGCCACCGCCACCACCACCATCTAAACCAACCTATAAGCTAAGTGTCCATAATCTCTCCTACACCATAAACCAAACCAAAGCAAACCAATTACCATTCTTTTATCTATTTTCTACAAAACCAAAGCCCATAACTATACTCAAATCGGTCTCTTTCGTTGCTAAGAGTTCCGAAATCCTAGCCGTTGTTGGTCCTAGTGGCACTGGCAAGTCCATTCTTCTGAAAATCCTATCGGGCCACGTAAAAGACAAGCATTTTAACCCCAAAACTGTTACCCTCAACAATAATTTCTCAATAAATAGTGCTTCCCAATTGAGAAAGATTTGCGGGTTTGTTCCACAAGACGATAATTTGCTTCCTTTACTAACCGTAAAGGAGACACTAATGTTTAGTGCTGAGTTTCGGCTAAGAGAAATAACAAATCGTAAAGAGAGGGAAGAAAGAGTCAACAGCTTAATGCATGAACTCGGGCTCATGCACGTTGGAGATAGCTTTGTTGGGGATGAAGAGAACCGAGGAATATCTGGCGGAGAGAGGAAAAGGGTGTCGATTGGTGTTGATATGATCCATGACCCACCTGTTCTGCTCCTCGATGAGCCCACTATTGTGTTTTTTGCTCGGTTCCAAACCCAATAAAAGATGTGTTTTATGGGAAATCATATTGTTCGCTCGAAGGGTGCAAAAGAGGGTTTGCGCTTCTGGAAAAGTGCAAAAGCACTTTTGCATCCAGAAAATTGCATTCTGGAATGGTGCAAAAGCACTTTTGCAGTTACGCGGGAAAAGTGCAAAAGTCATTTTGCAACTGGGCGAGAAATATGTTTCCTTATCAAACTTAGTTTCCTTGTTTATTTTGGTCTCTATTACCTTGTTAATAGTTTCCTTATTTACGTAGGATTTTTATTACCTTATTCTAAATTGGATGGACTCTATTATATTGTTATATATAGATAGAATCATTCAAGAGATTAAGGCATAAGAGAAATTCTTCTTTTTGTGGGAATTATTGGGAGAGTTCATCTTGTTGTGAGAGATAGGTTAAAGGGCTGTTAATTTTCTTCTTCTGTGAGAGCTTTGAGTGTAATAATTCTTGTGATAGATTTGTAATCGTTTTCAAAGAATTAGTGAAATCTTCGTTTGTCGAATATTGTGTGTTCCATTATCTATATTCTTACTGTTTCTCATCCTTATTATCTCTAGTTATT
>JAKCWG010000218.1:0-119355 GCA_021464415.1 Lonicera japonica
TACAATGTGGAATCCAATTTTTGAAAGAAATATTTTGGCAATGGTTTGGGAATTTTGAAAGCAATAATAAGCGAAGGAGTACTCATTTCTGTAATTGATTTTTTAAAAAAACTCATGCGTAAGTATGGAGTAACACACAAAGTATCTCTCGCCTATTGTGAGAATCCACAAATGCGACCCCCGGGTCTCGTCCCCGTTCGGTTGGGTGTCTGAAACGTCGGAAGGGATTCCGTCATTCCATTTGCTTGGAGTGGTTTAATAATTCTTATCGGGTGTCCCTCTATCCTGTTTCTAGGTGTAAGAGGATTCATTCAAAGTCGCCAGTACGTTTTACGAGAAAACAGACAAAAAGGGGTAGGGAAGGCTACATATAAGCCTTTCTTTACACGTTTGTCTACGAAACCAGGATTCTATAGGGTTCGGGAACTATATTATGGTTTGGGAAGGTGTTAAGCACCCATTCCGCCCTTTTGGTCTCTAGAGGTCTTATATGTTTATTCTATGTTAAAAAACTTGGATGCTTTTACTGATAGTCTACTACTTTCTAAATGAAAACCCTAATTTGGAAAACGGGAAAAAGGGATGAAGAACCTTTATGTTCCAAGATCCGATGTCGAGTTTTTAGAAAGGTAAATACAAGTGACAAAGGTTATTTTCTTTAGAGATGGAGTTTCCCGCATTATTTCTCGGATAATGACGGTTTTCTCGAGTTTTGACTTATTTTGGAAAAAGGTTTGGATCTTATAGTGGAACTAATTCAATATGGAATTGGAACTCTTGAGAGGAGTTCTACCAGACGTATCGCAATCTATGAAACATATAGGATATACCGGATTTTTGATTCCTAAGTAAGTTTTACCGGTCCGGGTTTTGAAAACAGGATTTTATCCAGATGGTAATGTACTTACTCTTCTGGTTTTGCAGATAGTTTTATCAGGGTCTTTTGTTTTGAAAACGATAGACTATTTGTAACTTGGCAATAAGTTTATCAAATAAAACGTGGACAAAACAACAGAAATGAAACAAGTACACATATATTTAATGTTAAATACTAGAAGAGACTTTCTTTACCTTCGCGACGAGAATAATAATAAGAAAGAAAATATAATCCGGCGGAGAGATTTTCGGCGATAATGATCTTTTCCTTCTTCAAATATTTTTGAGAATTCGGTTCCAGAGACGAGACACGTCGAGTGTCGGGAATGGATTTGAGAATTCTTCAGAAATAAGACGATAATAGAGAATGCTTGATGAAAGACTAGAAAATCAGATTTTTAGGCTTAGAATCCTTCAATCCCAAGTTGCTGCCAGAACCCTTGGGGGTGTTGGCCTATTTACACTGCTCGGGGACAATTGTCGCCCGACATTTCCCAAAAAGGGCATATGTCGCGTGACAATGTGTCCAATGTCGCGCGATAAACGGCTGAAGTGACGTTTCTGACAGACTGATGTGTCAGAGAGTGGATGGTCTGGTGCAGAGGGGAATTGTCGCGCGACATAGTAGGATTGTCGCGCGACATATCAGTGATTGTCGCGCGACAATGTGATATGTCGTGCGACGATCTCTCTTGAAAATAGGTTTGTTTGCCCAACAAACCCTTTTGGGGTAGTTTCGGGTACTCGGATGGGTCCCGAGCCCAAAAACAGTAGTTCTCGAAGGTCGTTAGGGTTCCTGCGGGGTCACGGATTGGGGTGTCTACAGACCCTCTCGACTCAAGCTCCTTGCTTGCAAGGAATTGAGGCGACTGGAAGAGACCATGATCCATGGCTCCCGCATGAACTCTAAAGGAGTGTATATGCAAAGAGTGCTTGTGAGTGCCTCCGGAGAGGGCTTGTGTTTGCGTTTTGCCTCCGGAGAGGGCTTTCTGTTACCTCATTGCCTCCTTCGAGGGCTTTCACTTGCTCTACTTGCCTTAGATGGGAGGACTACCATTGCGCCTCAGGTGGGAGGACTACCATTGTTCCACTGTGCCTCTCTAGGAGGGCTTTGCCTCAGGTGGGAGGACTACCGTTGCTACACTATGCCTCTCTGGGAGGGCTTCGCCTCAGGTGGGAGGACTACCATTGCGCCTCAGATGGGAGGACTACCATTGCTACACTGTGCCTCTCTGGGAGGGCTTCGCCTCAGGTGGGAGGACTACCGTTGTTCCACTGTGCCTCTCTGTGAGGGCTTTTGATCTTTTCGCCTCAGGCGGGAGGGCTACCATTGCGCCTCAGATGGGAGGACTACCATTGCTACATTGTGCCTCTCTGGGAGGGCTTCGCCTCAGGTGGGAGGACTACCATTGCGCCTCAGATGGGAGGACTACCGTTGCTACACTGTGCCTCTCTGGGAGGGCTTCGCCTCAGGTGGGAGGACTACCGTTGCTACACTGTGCCTCTCTGGGAGGGCTTCTAATCTTCTCACCTCAGGTGGGAGGACTAGCATTGTTACACTATGTCTCTCTGGGAGGGCTTTTGATCTGTAAGGAAAGAAACAAAAATTGCCTCTGGGAGGGCTTTTCGTGAGTAATTGTGCCCTTGGCGAGGCTTTTGTTGGTGATTTGCCTCGGAGAGGGCTTGTGTTTGTGATTTGCCTCTGAGAGGGCTTGTGATATTATTGCCCTCTTTAGACTGCTAGAGTGAGAGAGAGTAAATTTTTGTGAAGGCGAAAAGAGCTTCTCAGGGTCTAATTCGGATATCCGTTTCTCTGTATCTTTCTGAACTTCACTCTCATGTTTTCATTGAGTGAAGATACTTCTCTCATAAGGTAGTTTTCGGATATTGTTTTGCTCTCCACAGGGCGACGGTCCGAGGATTTCCAAACCATCTCTTCTGTATAGTGCTGAAAAGAAAATTTGTTTGAAAGTTCAATCTCTGATCTCAGTTTTCTTCTTAGTTTTCTCTTTGGTGGGCCACATCGTATTCTTTTTTTTCGATGCCCTTATTTCTCCCTCTTTTAGAAAGACTTTTCCTGGCCTTTTCTGTTTTTGACCAGGAGTCTTTGCATCCCTTTGTCGTGATCAAGAGCCTTACTCACCCCAAAACGAAGCCCTGAGCCGGTTTTGGCCTAGCGCTGTCACTTTTGGTGTGGCTCTCCCTGTCACTCTGCATTTCTGTTTCTCTCACTTGCTTTGGGCGTTCATGCGGGTTCCTTCTCTTTTCTACTCTTTCAATTTTCTTTCTATTCCCGTTTTCTTGCTTTTTCTCATTTGATGGTCTCGATCCTTTCTGGGAGATCAGAGACTACTTTATCCGCTCGCATTTCGTCCTCGCACTTTTCGGAGAGATGATTTTGGAAGTTTTTCCTTGTGTTCTCATCCTGGGTGTGCGGTTTTTAGCAATTTTTTCGAAAACTGCTTCTCGAAAGTCCTCCTGCAGGGGATAAAAATGAGACAAAGGTCAAAAAATTCAGGAGAGAGGGCTCTTTGTCGCGCGACAACTCGGTGACAAGGCTCTTTGTCGCGCGACAACTCGGTGACAAGGCTCTTTGTCGCGCGACAATGATGCCTTTTGTCGCGCGACATTCTTATCCACTATATAAACCCCTTTGCTGAGCTCATTCCACCTCATTCTCTCCTTTCTCTTTCTCTCTCTAGCTCTCTTTCTCTCTCTTTTTCTCTTCTCCCAAGCGCGGAAGCCCTGCTGCTTTTCCGACTTTTTCGACTTTTCTCATTTATTTACTCATATATAGATGGATCCTGCTCAGCCCGATAGACTGGAGGGTGACCAGGATGAGGTTACTTTTACCGACGCTCAGGGCGTCCTTCGGTGTAGTCCTCATCACGACAATTGGGAGGACCTCGACTGGTATGGAGAGGATGGAGTGGACCGCGGTCGGGCGGTGGTCTATTGGGACGTGACCTGGGCTGCTCCATTTTCGGACATTCCTTGGCTCTTGATGGAGCCCGTTTCTCACGAGATTCGTTGTCGATCTCTGGTATGTCTTCTTTTGTGTATTTATCTGTTCTTTTATTTCTGTCGTTTCCTGTATGTATTTTAAACAGTGTTAGTATGCATGCCTGTCTAGAAATAACATCCGATTTAGTAAATACATACTTTTACTTGTGATACCCTTTAGGTTTGAAAAAATTACATAATTTACACTTATAACCCTATAACTCTCATAATTACACCGAAGTACCCTTAGGTTTTGGAAAATTACGTAATTTACCCTTATAACCCTATAACTCTCATAATTACACCAAAGTACCCTCAGGTTTGGAAAATTACATAATTTACCCTTATAACCCTATATCTCTCATAATTACACCAAAGTACCCTCAGGTTTTGGAAAATTACATAATTTACCACTATAGCCCTATATCTCTCATAATTACACCAAAGTACCCTCAGGTTTTGGAAAATTACATAATTTACCCTTATAACCCTATATCTCTCATAATTACACCAAAGTACCCTCAGGTTTTGGAAAATTACATAATTTACCACTATAGCCCTATATCTCTCATAATTACACCAAAGTACCCTCAGGTTTTGGAAAATTACATAATTTACCCTTATAACCCTATATCTCTCATAATTACACCAAAGTACCCTCAGGTTTTGGAAAATTACATAATTTACCCCTATAGCCCTATATCTCTCATAATTACACCAAAGTACCCTCAGGTATTGGAAAATTACATAATTTACCCTTATAACCCTATATCTCTCATAATTACACCAAAGTACCCTCAGGTTTTGAAAAATTACATAATTTACCACTATAGCCCTATATCTCTCATAATTACACTAAAGTACCCTCAGGTTTTGGAAAATTACATAATTTACCCTTATAACCCTACATCTCTCATAATTACCCCAAAGTACCCTCAGGTTTTAGAAAATTACATAATTTACCCTTATAACCCTAATCTCTCATAATTACCCTTATAACCCTACATCTCTCATAATTACCCCAAAGTACCCTCAGGTTGGAAAATTACATAATTTACCCTTATAACCCTATATCTCTCATAATTACACCAAAGTACCCTCAGGTTTTGGAAAATTACATAATTTACCCTTATAACCCTACATCTCTCATAATTACACCAAAGTACCCTCAGGTTTTGGAAAATTACATAATGTACCCTAATAACCCTACATCTCTCATAATTACACCAAAGTACCCTCAGGTTTGGAAAAATTACATAATTTACCCTTATAGCCCTATATCTCTCATAATTACCCCAAAATACCCTCAGGTTTGGAAAATTACATAATTTACCCTTATAGCCCTATATCTCTCATAATTACACCAAAGTAACCTCCTAATCCTGCACTCGTTCCTTCTGTCTGTAGTGGGTTGGTGTCAGCCCTAACCTTCCATTGGTGGGACACTACTCATACTTTTCACTGGAGCTGGGGGGAGATGACGATGACCCCCCTCGACTTGTTTGCTCTGACCGGGATTCCTTTAGGGGGTCCCTATACAGATTGATGTTCCCTTGCGTCTGACAGCAGAGGGCATCGTTGGTGCGTTAGGATGGTTTCCGGAGCGGCGCATTTCCGGTGATTCGATTCCTCGGGCCGTCTTGGTTACTCGGTTAGCCACGGAGAGAGCTCGATTGGTTGCCTCAGGAGCGCCGATGACCCGCCAGGAAGCGCGCCAGTATGCACTCGTTCTTCTTCTACTGACGCTCCACGGTCTGTTCGAGGCCCGTGGGGGGGACACGGCCCATCTCTAGTGGATGCCTTACCTTCGGGACTTCAGCATTATGTTTGACTATGACTGGGGCGGCTTCATCCTTGCAGTCCTATATGATGCTATGGACCAGGTTTCTCGCCATTTAGCCCTGAACCTTAAGGGCTTTTCTCTGCTGTGGGAGGTATATCCCTTTATTCCTTTTTTTCCTTTATCCCAGTCCTTTACTTTTTTACATGTTGATTATTGCTGATACTTTTTATGTTTCTTCTCCAGAGTTGGTTTGTGGCGTATACCCGTCTGGGCGCACCCAGGTAGATCTCCTCGTCGAGAACGAGGATCAATTTCCCTTTCTTCGCCGATTTATCGCGGGGAACTATAGGGCTCCTTATGTATACCGGACTCGAGAGACCGGTGCTGCTGCCGTTCATGACCTGCTGGAGGAGCAGGTAAATATTTTAGTACCTTTTAAAATAAAAACAACACATATATATATATATAAATAACTAAAATCAAATTTTGTTCTCCTTGTAGATTGAGTGGGCCCCCTAGGGTGATTTAGGTCTTCACTTCGGGTATGGCCGTGCTCTGACCGCCTCAAGGACCAGGCGGCTTATCCGGGACGAGTACGGCCTTCACTTCTATTTGGGCGAGAGGGTCATTCGCCAGCACACACCGGCCCAGTGGCCTCGTGTTCCACTATCTCCCCCGGTTCTGATGAGGCAGACGGGTGAGATTGATCCGGTGACGGTGCAGGCTTTGGTCGATGGACTTGGTTTTCAGACGTTCACCAAGGAGGGAGACTATGCTGCTTTTACTGCCCGTTATCTGATGAGGGAGCCGAAGGGGACTCAGGGACGGGTCTTCTATGAGAGATACCGGGCATTGGGAGGTGATCCCCATTACATACGGGGACAGATCCACTTCTTAGCTAGGGCAGTTCCGGGTCATCTGCCACCTGTCCCCGACCAGAGGGACAACATTCTGGATTCCGAGGATGAGGACCCTGAGGGAGAGAGAGATGTTCCTGCTGCTGCCGAGGGTGGTGGTAGGTCAGAGGGCGAGGGAGGCGATGCGACAGCGGCTCCGGAGCCGTCACCTCAGATGACACCCGTGGGGGAGCAGCGCGCTGAGGGTTTTGAGTTTTCTACCGGCCCCTCTGTGTCTCCGGGGGTCCTTTTTGCTGCTGCTGAGGCTGCCGAGGGGAGAACGGGATTTTCTGAGAGGTCCTGGGAGCCCGCGGACCTTGGGGCAGATTACGAGCAGTTTGGACAGACTTCTCCTGCGGCGGCGACTACTCCTTCTAGTGGGGTACCTCTTTTGAGGGCGACGGCCATGGTGGATCCTCCGGGGGTCCGCACCTATGCTACGTTGACTCCTCTCCCGACGACTGTCATGGGGCCTCCAGCCTGATCTCCAAGTCTTGGGGGATCATCTTCCCGCCCTCTCTTGTTCCCTATCGCGAGGAGGGAGGGTCCACTTCTGCAGCTATTCTCGCGGGGTTGTCTATTCCGTGGGTAGATCTACCCCCACTTCCCAGAGATATCTCTTATGTCGGCGCCGGCTTACGTCGATATCCCGTCCCGGAGTACCCTCTTCCCGAGGATACTTTAGACTATCTGGGTGGTCGCCCTGGTGATGAGGTACCTTCTTTACATTCTCTTGATTTTATCTGTACTTTTTTATTCTCTTGACTGTGCTGACTTTCTTATTTCATGTCTTTTACAGAAGGTGAGTGTACGGGTGGCAGATCTACGGGCTTGGCACGCCCAGTACCTCTACAGCTGGAACCTGCTCCAGTACGTTGGTCGAGACCCTCCAGCCTACATGTATGATTATCAGCGGGCTATTGACGTCTCCCTACGGCCGGACGATCCCTTGACTTCCTCTCATGCCTGGACGGAGTCTAGGCGCAGTAGCAGTCGGACTTCTAGGTGATCCCGATCCTCGGTGATCCGCCCGACGGCACCGGTTCAGTCTACGGGGCCTTCCCAGGCGGCAGTTCCCCCAGTTCCCGGCGTCCCAGTCGTTGACCTTACTCCCGAGGAAGGCTCGGGTGATAGTGGGAGCGTGTCAAAACGCGCCCGGGTAGATTAGTTTTCCCTTTCTGCATGTTAGGGTTAGTTTGGATAGATATGTATTTATCTAGACATGTTTTGGCAGATATTTAGTCTTTAAAAACTGTTCTTTTATTGGATTTATAAAATATCTTTATTTGGGTCTGATTGTACTTTTATTCTCTGTCTGTGAAAGATATATATATAAGAGTCGGCGATTTAGAAGCCATACCTTGTAGTGTAGTGATACTTATGTTTCCTGAAAAAAGAACAAAGTGAGAACAAGAAAGCATCCAGAAGTGATTCTTTTGGCAAAAATGACTGCTATGTGTAAGGAAAACAAAAATAGGGTGCCCCTAGATGGGTTTGTTGCGCGACAATCCCTCCTGGACATGGGTTTGTCGCGCGACAAACAGGCACATGTCCCTCTTTTTTGCTATAAATACACCCATCCTCCTTCCTTCATCCTCACACCTTCCAAAAAATGTCCTGTTATCGCACAAAATCTGATTTTTCTTATGTCAATGCTCGAGATGCTTTGATATCTTTTGAAAACAGTCTGAACTTCGGTGCTTTTAGTCCTTTAGCGGGCTGGTGCCATCGTCCCCGTTGATTTTTCCTTTTTGTTAGGTACTTTGTATTTCTGGAGTCCTGCAGATCATCTTTTCCGCTTTGGAATAGATGAGCTTTGTCCGACTTATGAGGAGTTCTCTTGGCTGTTGCGTTCGGACGTTCGTCTACCAATGGCAGTCCCCATAGAAGAAATTGGTCCTCGAGATATGCTGATTTCTTTGTTAGACATTCCCCAAGCGGCCTGTGATGGTTTTATTGTCGACGGACTCCTTGACCTCCATAAAATGGTGAGGTTCTTTCATCGTTATGAAGATAGGGCCTCTTACGGCGTGGGGCGTACTGCTGCGGCCCTGATCTGCCTTGTTTCTGATATGTTACTGGTGACGGGTTCTTCAGGTGTTGATCCGACTATTCTAAGTCTGATTTACAGGCTAGAAATGGGGAGTCTATAGTGCCGATCGTTCTTTCAGAGACCCTGAATGGTCTCGATGAGGTTCAATGGGGGGCTTCACCCTTCTTCAGGGGGAGTCCGCGTTTATTATACATGTGGCTGCTGGAGCGCTTTCGATCGGTGGGTTTCAACGGGATTCGGCTCAATAATCCAACACATTTCTTCCGTCGTCCCCTCTTTGGGGCTTTGACCATGTCTTCCTCTGATTGGACGGTGTGGTTTTTGGAGAACTTCCGGGCTATCCGGTGGAATATTCCTTGGTGGAAGCTGAGGGCGATGGTACTTAGCACTGGGGGTCAGAACTACGTTCGGCTCCGCGGGCTCTGGTTTACCTCTTTTTATCTCCCCGGACGTCTTCTTCGGCAGTTTAACGTTCCCCAAGAGGTTCCCCTTGGTCTGAACAACTTCTCTTCTGAGTCCAAATTTGTGACCCCGCATGTTTCTTTATCGATAGAGAGGATGTGGAGTGCTCGACTAACTCGTCAGTTCAACTACGCCAGTTTTGGTATTACCCGCCCCTTCCGGGCTGGTATTATCCGCTCTTGCTGGCAATCCCTGGAAGGAGAACTGATTGACGACCCCTTTTAAATGGAGTAGTTCCGATTCATGGATACTGAGGCTACTGATGATAACATTGTTTTTGCGTATCAGATCTTGGACGAGGCTCGGATCGATTTGGCTACTGAGGACCCAGTGTGGCCAACCCCTAGGGATTAGTCTCTTCTGTATTGTTGTATCTCCTTTGTAACCTTCGGTGTTCTGAACCACTGCATAAATAATATATGAAGGACTGCTTATGAGAAATAAATTTCTTTTACAAAGTTTAAACCGGGCCTGAAGTCACTTCTCAGGTTGCCTACGTTCCCCTTTTTGATTTTTTTCAAAACAACATAATTTTTGTTGGAGCTCAGGTTTACGTAGTTCTTGTCTTACATTTTACACCTATTGATAATACTTCTTCATTCGATCCATGTTGACCGGAGAATGCAGTAACTGTCCATCTAAATCAGCGAGTATAGCGGCACCCCCTGTATTGATTTCTTTGACGATATACGGCCCTGTCCACTTCTGCCCGAACTTACCCTTCGGATCCCTGGCTGGTTCTCGAATTTCTTTCAATACGGTGTCATTCTCATTGATGCCCCGAGTTTTTACTTTCTGGTTAAATGCTCGAGCGATTCTCTTCTGATACCCTTGATGGTGGTACGCGGCTTTCAATCTCTTTTCATCCAGTAGGGCTAGCTCGTTATAACGTGCCTGGACCCACTCCAGTTCATTGACTTGATTCTCTAGCATTACCCTGAGGGAGGGGACTTCTAATTCAACAGGGAGGACTGCTTCCATCCCGTATGTAAGAGAAAACGGGGTTGCTCCGGTGGAGACCCTCTCGGTGGTGCGGTATCCCCACAACGCATATGGTAATTTCTCCGGCCAGTCCCGGCAGGTGTCGGTCATCTTGCTTAGGATATTCTTCAAATTTTTGTTGGCGGCTTCAACTGCCCCATTGGTTTGTGGTCTATACGGCGAAGATTTGTGTCTGGTGATACCATATTCTTCCATGACTGTATTAGCTTCTCCTTCGAAGTGGGTGCCGTTATCCGAGATGATCTCGTGTGGGACCCCATACCGGCAGACAATATTCTTTTTGATGAATCGGGCAACTTTCTTGGCGTCAAGGGTCTGGAAAGACTCGGCTTCTACCCATTTGGTGAAGTAGTCGATGGCTACTAGTATGAATTCATGGCCGTTGCTGGCTTTGGGCGAGATCTTCCCAATGACGTCGATTCCCCAGGTCGCGAAAGGCCAGGGAGCAGTCATGTTGTACAACTCTTTTGGATGAAGCTTCTGGGATTTAGTATAGATTTGGCATTTATGACAACGGCGTACGTGGTTAGCGCAATAAGTTTGCAAGGTAGACTAGAAATAACCTTGTCTGATGATTTTGCGGGAAAGTGTATGTCCGCTCATATGAGGACCGCAATGGCCCCATGTATTTGATCCATCATTCTGACTGATTCTTCTTCGGTGAGACATTGAAGATGAGTCCCGTCGTAGTTCCTCTTATACAATCTTCGGCTCAAAGTATGAACCCTGATGCTAATCTTCTGAGTGTAACTCGCGTTTTCCTGTCCGTTTGCTCGGGATACTGGTGATTTTTCAACAGGTTCCAGATGTCGTAAAACCAAGCGGTTGAGTCACCGTCTTTTTCCTGCTCTACCTCAAGGGCCATGCAGTGTGCTGGTCCTGATTTCTTTTGTACTGTAAGGGTTATTTCTTCCATCCCCTCCGGGATATCAATCATAGATGCCAGGGTTACCAGTGCATCAACAAAATTGTTCTGAGACCTGGGGACATAGTAAAACTCCGCATGCTCGAACTTTCCCGCGACATCCTCCAGTCGAGCGAGGTAAGGGACTAATTTCTCATCTCTGATCTTCCATTCCTTCAGAACTTGGTGGACCACTAGTGCTGAATCTCTGTATACCTGTATTCTCTTTATCCCCTTTTGAAGCGCGATCTCTAACCCGAGTATGCAGGCTTCATATTCGGCCATGTTGTTGGTGCAGAAAAAGTCAAGACGATATGATACCGGGGAATGAATTTGGTCCGGGGAGACTAACATGATGCCTATTCCATTCCCATTTCGATTGGCGGCCCCGTTGAAGTACAACTTCCAGTCTTCATCGATCTCGACATTCATGATGGTTTCGTCCGGGAACTCGGCTTCTTCTAGCACATCTCCCAGTATCGGATTGTGGGCCAGGTAATCAGCTATGATCTTGCCTTTGACTGCCTTTTGGGTCATGTAGGTGATGTCGAATTCGGAGAGTAAAAATAACCATTTTGCCATTCGGTTCGAGAGAGCTGGTTTCTCGAAGAGGTATTTCAACGGATCAATCCGTGATGCCAGGATGACTGAGAAAACTAGCATGTAGTGCCATAGTTTCTGTGTTACCCAGACGAGAGCGGTGCATGATTTCTCTAATGGTGTGTAGTTCATCTCAAACGGGGACAACTTCTTGCTGAGAAAATAGATGGCCTGCTCTTTTCGGGTATCAGTCAGGTGTTGGGCTAGCATTGCTCCCGCGGCTGAATCAGTGACGGTTAAGTACAAGATTAGTGGTAGTCCAGTTTGTGGTGGGGCTAACACTGGAGGGCTGGAGAGGTAGTCATTTATTTTATCAAAGGCTTCCTGGCACTGATTGTCCCATTCTCCTGGTGAAGACTTCCTTAGGAGTTTGAAGATGGGTTCGCAAGTTTGAGTAAGCTGAGAGATGAACCTGCTGATGTACTGCAAATTACCCAAAAATCCCCGGACTTCTTTCTCGGTATGAGGCTCGGGCATGTCTTGGATAGCTCGAACTTTGGCAGGGTCTATCTCGATTCCCTTTTTACTAACGACGTAGCCCCGGAGCTTTCCTTTGGTTGCCCCGAACACACATTTCTGCGGGTTGAGTCTCATCTGATACTGGCGGAGCCGATCAAAGAAGGCTCGCGGGGCTGGTACGTGGCCTTCCCTTTCCTTGGACTTGATTATCATGTCGTCCACATACACCTCTACTTCTTTGTGGATCATATCGTGAAAAATAGCAGTAGCTGCCCTCTGATACGTTGCCCCGGCGTTCTTCAGCCCGAATGGCATAACGGTGTAGCAGTATGTTCCCCATAGTGTGATGAATGCTGTTTTCTCCTGGTGATCCGGGTGCATCTTGATCTGGTTATATCCCACGAAACCATCTACAAATGATTTCAGGGCATGGTTGGCAGTATTATCTACTATCAAATCGATGCTGGGTAGTGGGAAATCATCTTTCGGGCAAGCTTTGTTAAGATCTCGGTAATCCACACACATGCGGACCTTTCCACTTGCCTTTGGAACAGGCACAATGTTAGCTAACCATGAAGGGTATTCAATTACCCGCAAGAATCCCACACTCAGTTGTTTCATCACCTCTTCTTTTACTTTTAGGGACCATTCTGGTGTAAGTTTTCTCAATTTCTGCTTGACGAGCCTAAATTCCGGCTTGGTGTGTATCTCGTGCATAACTATCTGACTGTTCAATCCTGGCATATCTACATAAGACCAGGCGAAGACATCTACGTACTCTTTCAGAGTTTGTGTGAATTCCTCTCTTTCTGTTTCACTCAGGCTTGCCCCAATGCGGACCTCTCTTCTGTCTTTTTCTGTCCCGAGGTTAATTACAAGAGTGTCCCCTTCTTCGCTCTGTATACGCTGCTCCTCCCGCTCAGGGTGTTCGTTCAGTCTTTCCAATTCCATATAAGCAATTACAGAATTAAAAATAATAGGATAACGCAAAACAAAGTCTTCTTCATTGATAATAGTATTTACAGGTACAAGTTTAAAAAGTAAATTTAGGAATGACTCTTCCCTAGTCTTAACCGCACTCTCACCTCTTACCCTTACAATTTCACTCTTTTCCCTTTCTCTTTGGTAGTCTGGATCAGCGTATATCAAGTGTACATGGTCGTCTCTTGGCTCATCATCCCCCAGAGCCATAATGTCGAATAGATCTCCGATCATTTCTTCCTTTTCGTCTTTCTTGTCTTCATTTTCTTCCTTCGACCCGATTGTCAACTTGGTAGAGAAACTGTGTACGATATTTTTCTTGATATATAGGTCCTCTTAATAGAAGATTTCCCATCCCGGAAGGTTCTCTCCGTCGATGTTTCTCCAAGGCTCCTGAAAGCCGCAAAAGGGGAAGTCCTCTCATTCCTTGACAAAAAACCCGTTCAGAGAGCTAAAGCTCAGATACTGATGCCCTCGGCCCCTTTTTTCTTGATTGTCCTCTTTGGTGTGTTGGTAACCCAAACCTTCCCTTTCGTACCTCGTTACCGGTTCCAAAGCTTGAAGTAGTCCTGGCTGTCCCATTCCCAGACTGGCTCCAGGTAAGTATTTCATCATTCTCAACATGTTTGTGATCTTGGTGCTGAGACCGGGGATATTGTCGGGGGGAAGATACTTGATTATCTGGGTGCTGAGAGTTTGTACTTGAGGCTCGTAAGAAAAGCCTCCCAATTGTATGCTCTGGCTCCCGATGCCCAAAACAGGTAACTCCAGATCTACCAAGGTCCTTTCAGGATCTCCTTGGACAGTGATTATGTTCCCTTCGAACGGTATCTTGATCTTTTGGTGTAGGGAGGAGGGGAGTGCTCCTATGTCGTGTAGCCATGCCCTTCCCAACAGTAGGTTAAAACTGGAAGGAATGTCTATGATTTGAAAGTCGGCCGGAAAGTTTCTAGGGGCCGACCATGAGGTCGAGCTTCAGAGAACCCAAAACTGCTCTCCTGGTGTTGTCATAGGCCCTTGACGGTTACGGCGGATGGAGAAAGCTCTGAATCCAAGATACCCAAGCATCTAGCGGTCTTTAGGGGGCAAACGTTTATGGTTGATCCGTTGTCGATGAGGACTTGTGGCAAGATTTTTCCTCGAGTTCGGACAGTGATATGGAGGGCCAGGCTGTGTTTCCTTCCCAATGGAGATAAGTTTTCATCTGAAAATGACAGACTTCTTTGGATTGTGAGTGACCCAATTGTGCGAATCCACAAATGCGACCCCCGGGTCTCGTTCCCGTTGGTGGGAGTTTGAAACATCGGAAAGGATCCCGTTGTTCCATTTGCTTCTATGTGTTGATAATCATATCGGGAGTCCCTCTATCCTATTTCTAGATGCAAGAGGGTTCGTTCAGAGTCGCCAGTACATTTTACGAGAAAACGGACAAAATGATTGTGTAAGAGGGAAGGCTACATATAAGCCTTTCTTTACACGTTTTTTTATGAAACCAGGATTCTATAGGGTTCGGGAACTATATTACGGTTTGGGAAGGTGTTAAGCACCCATTCCGCCCTTTCAGTCTCTAGTGGTCTTATATGTTTATTCTATGTTGGAAAACTTGGATGCTTTTACTGATATTCTACTGCTTGCTGGAAATAACTAATGAAAACTTTCTTTTCGAGCACGTTAGGAATCTACCACAACTATGTCGCCACTTCGCTTACTAGGACAGGGATCGACCTGCTCGGTCAGGTCGCGGGGTGCGGGGCAGCGCCCCGTTAAAAAAATCGAGTTTTAAACAAGTCTACAATAAAACTAATATGCAAAGGGTTTGTCGCGCGATATAAGAGTGATTGTCGCGCGACATACCAGTATGTCGCGCGACAATCCCACTTAAAAACAGGTTTGTTGGCCAACAAACCCTTTCGGGGTAGTTTCGGGTGCTCGGGTGGGTCCCGGACTCCAAAAATAGTAGTTCTCATAGGTCGTTAGGGTTCTTGCGGGGGTCACGGATCTGGGTGTCTACAGACCCTCTCGACTCAAGCTCCTTGCTTGCAAGGAATTGAGGCGACTGGAAGATACTTCGATTTGTGGCTCCCGCAAGAACCCTAAGAGAGTGTATGCATGCAGAAGTGTTCGTGAATGCCTCCGAAGAGGGCTTGTGTTTGGTTTTGCCTCCGGAGAGGGCTTTTGATACCTCATTGCCTCTTTCGAGGACTTCCATTTGCTCCACTTGCCTCAGATGGGAGGACTACCATTGCTCCACTTGCCTCAGATGGGAGGGCTTTTGATCTTTTCGCCTCAGGTGGGAGGACTACCATTGCTACAATGTGCCTCTCTGGGAGGGCTTTTTGATCTTCTCGCCTCAGGTGGGAGGACTACCATTGCTCCACTTTGCCTCTCTGGGAGGACTTGATCTGTAAAAAAGAAAGAACAAGAGCTGCCTCTAGGGAGGGCTTTGTGAATGGGTGATGTTTTGCCTGTAGAAAGGTCTTATGTGAATGTATTACCTCTAGAGAGGGCTTGTCCCTATAGAAAGGACATGTGAGTGATGTTTTTGCCTGTAGAAAGGGCTTATGTGAATCGATTGCCTCCGGAAAGGACTTTCGCCTAGAAAAGGCTTTGTGATTGGTTTGCCTCCGCAGAGGGCTTATGTGAATGGATTGCCTCCGGAGAGGGCTTTGTGCCTGTAGAAAGGACTTGTGAGTGATGTTTTGCCTGTAGAAAGGGCTTATGTGAATGGATTGCCTCCAGAAAGGACTTTCGCCTAAAAAGGGCTTAGTGATTGGATTGCCTCCGCAGAGGGCTTATGTGAATAAATTGCCTCCGGAGAGGGCTTGTGCCTGTAGAAAGGACTTGTGAGTGATGTTTTGCCTGTAAAAAGGGCTTATGTGAATGGAGTGCCTCCGGAAAGGACTTTCGCCTAAAAAGGGTTTACTGATTGGATTGCCTCCGCAGAGGGCTTATGTGAATGGATTGCCTCCGGAGAGGGCTTTGTGCTTGTAAAAAGGACTTGTGAGTGATGTTTTGCCTGTAGAAAAGGCTTATGTGAATGGATTGCCTCCGGAAAGGACTTTCGCCTAAAAGGGGCTTAGTGATTGGATTGCCTCCGTAGAGGGCTTATGTGAATAGATTGCCTCCAGAGAGGGCTTGTGCCTATAGAAAGGACTTGTGAGTAATATTTTATTTGTAAAAAGGGCTTATGTGAATGGATTGCCTCCGGAAAGGACTTTCGCCTAAAAAGGGATTACTGATTGGATTGCCTCCGCAGAGGGCTTATGTGAATGGATTGCCTCCGGAGAGGGCTTGTGCCTGTAGAAAGGACTTGTGAGTGATGTTTTGCCTGTATAAAGGGCTTATGTGAATGGATGCCTCCGGAAAGGACTTTCGCCTAAAAAGGGTATAGTGATTGGTTTGCCTCCGCATAGGGCTTATGTGAATGGATTGCCTCCGGAGAGGGCTTGTGCCTGTAGAAATGACTTGGTTTTCTGTAGTAGCAATTGATGAGAAGCTAAAGGGAGAGTTCTCTGAGGAAAAAAAGAGCTCATTTAGGAGTTTAAATACCCATTCTAAAAGTTTTGCTTTCTTTGAGAAATTCTGAAAACTTGTTTTGTAAGTTATTTTATTCTGAAAGAGGAGTTTTCACGATAGATTTCTTGATTCTTGTACTTCGTGCGTAGCAATGATTCAACCGTTTACTTGTGTCTTAGTCATTTCTGATTTTATCAAGCTGAGAAGGAAATATGTTTTGAAGGAGTCTCTGATCTCTTTGATATTCATTGGCCATCTTTGAGGCATTTTCGCAGGCCCACATCGTTTTCTATTTTTCGATGTCCTTATTTCTCCCTCATTCGGGGAAGCTTTTCCTACCTTTTCTGTTTTTGGCCAGGAGCTTCTTTTCCCATTTTGGCGTGATCAGGAGCCTTACTCACCCAAGACGAATCCCTGAGCCGGTTTGGCCTAGCTGTCACTCTTGGTGTGGCTCTCCCTGCCACTCTATACAATTTTGTTTCTCTCGCTCGCTCTGGGCGCTCATGCGGGATTTTTCTCTTTTCTACTCTTTCAATTTTTTCTATTCCCATCTTATCTGATATTTTCTCATTCTCATTGCTAGATTTCAGTCTTTTAGAGATCAGAGATTTCTTTATAGGCTGTTTGCTCTCGCGATTTTGAAGAAACGACTTAGAATTCTGCATTCGATATTATCGTGCGAGTGTGTGTTTTTTCTACATAAAAGTCGAGAAAAACCACCTTGAAGTTCCCCTACTGAAAAATGCCAAGTTTGAGATATGATTGGCCATGCGACAGTTCAATGGAGTAGGTTTTGTCCCACAAGCGGGCTCTTTTCTTCTCATTCTCTTATTCTCTCTCTAGCTTCTCATTTCTCGAGTTTTCCCGTATCTGGATGCTCAGGGTGTTCTTTGATGCAGTTCCCATGCTATAGACAAGGGATGATAGGGTAGATCGTGACAGCGGTGTGATCTACTAGGATGTGGAGTGCGCTAAAAATGTGCATGCTCGTGTTTGGTGATCTATTAAAAGATAATGTATGTTATGCATGTACTAGTGAAGTGGTGTTTGAACATGTTCCATAACTTGATATGTAAAAGTATTGTTTACAGGCTGCAGATACTTTCCATGCTGTTTTGTTGATCCTGATTCGCAGTTTCTTGCATGTTTAAACAAACATTAATTAATTCACATAATTATCTCAATAGTAACATCCAATTTTTGGAACTTACATACTTTTACCTTTCAAACCTTAAGGACTCTCATAATTTACTCTAAAAATCATATAACTCTCATAACTACCCAAAGTACCCTCATGTTTTGAAAACTACATAATTTTTCCCTATAGGCCCACAACTCTCGTAATTACCCCAAAGTACCCTCAGGTTTGGAAAATTACATAATTTTACCCTCTTATTATATAACTCACATAATTACACAAAAGAACCCTCAGGTTTTGACATAATTTTACCTTTATAACCCTATATCTCCCGTAATTACACCAAAGTACCCTCAGGTTTGGAAAATTACATAATTTACCCTTATAACCCTATATCTCTCATAATTACACCAAAGTACCCTTAGGTTTTGGAAAATTACACAATTTACCCTTACAACCCTATATCTCTCGTAATTACACCAAAGTACCCTCAGGTTTGGAAAATTACACAATTTACCCTTTATAACCCTATATCTCTCGTAATTACACCAAAGTACCCTCAGGTTTCTTACACATTTTTACACCAAAGTACCCTCAGGTTTGGAAAATTACACAATTTACCCTTATAACCCTATATCTCTCGTAATTACATCAAAGTACCCTCAAGTTTGGAAAATTACACAATTTACCCTTATCACCCTATATCTCTCGTAATTACACCAAAGTACCATCAGGTTTGGAAAATTACACAATTTACCCTTATAACCCTATATCTCTCGTAATTACACCAAAGTACCCTTAGGTTTAGAAATTTATACAATTTACCCTTATAACCCTATATCTCTCGTAATTATACCAAAGTACCCTCAGGTTTGGAAAATTACATAATTTTACCCTTATAACCCTATATCTCTCGTAATTACACCAAAGTACCCTTAGGTTTGGAAATTTACACAATTTACCCTTATAACCCTATATCTCTCGTAATTATACCAAAGTACCCTCAGGTTTGGAAAATTACATAATTTTACCCTTATAACCCTATATCTCTCGTAATTACACCAAAGTACCCTCTAATTACACCAAAGTACCCTCAGGTTTGGAAAATTACATAATTTTACCCTTATAACCCTATATCTCTCGTATTTATACCAAAGTACCCTCAGGTTTGGAAATTTACACAATTTACCCTTATAACCCTATATCTCTCGTAATTATACCAAAGTACCCTCAGGTTTGGAAAATTACATAATTTTATCCTTATAACCCTGTATCTCTCGTAATTATACCAAAGAACCCTCAGGTTTGGAAATTTACATAAAAGTACCCTCGGGTTTTATTATTTCACAGAAATTTACATAAAAGTACCCTCGGGTTTTTTTATAAAGAAAAACATGCTGGTGTAAAACAGGCCTATAATGACACAATAAAAATGACCACTAGGCCCCTGCAAAAGTGAAAGGAACTAAGTGAGAAGCGAAAAAGTGGTTTCTTTGGCAGCAATGAACCCTGTCTGTTCGAGAAATGTATTTGTAACAAGGTTTGTTACATGACAAACGATGAGTACATGTGTATGATTTCTCCGATAAATACACCTCTCTTCCTTCTTTTATCCCCACACTTACTCTTTTATCTTTGTAGTCCTCTTTACTGTACAAATGTTGACTTTTCTTCTATCAAAGCTCAAGATGCCCTGGTACCCTCAGGACTCAAGTTTATCACTCCCATACCTCTCTATCTGTGGAGTGTATGTGGCATGGCTGACTCGTTATTTCAACTATGCACGGTTTGGCTTTTCTTAGCCTCTCCGGGCTGACATCATTGGTTCAATTTGGCAATTGGTGGTGGAAGATCTGGCTGTTGTCCCTTATCTAATGTAATAGTTTCAATTCGTGGGCTTAAAGCCCTATGAGGCATTAATGAAGCTCAAGTCGTGCTGGTGGTTGAGGATACGATGTGGCTTCTTTCTGGGGCTAAAATGGGGTGTTTAGATAGCAAATGTACTGACTGTTTATGAACCACTGCTTATGAAGTTTGAAAAATGATCTTTTTATGAAACAAAAAGTTTTTATAATAATTAAACCGGGCCCGAAGTAACTTCTCAGGTTGCCTACCTTCCCCGTGGTATTTCTTCCATAAACAAAAGTGAGTTGGGGCTTAGGTTTACGTAGTTCTGGATTATACATGCTATTGCTTTAATAATAATATTTCTTGAATGTAGCGTCTGACCATCTACATCTGCGACTATTACGGCTCTCCTTGTGTTGATTTCTTTAACGATGTACGGCCCAGTTCTGAACTTTTCTCTCGGATCTCTTATCGGTTTCTCTAACCTTTCTCAAAACTACATTGTTCTCACAAATACCCCGAGTCTTCACTTTTCGATTTTAAAGGCCCCATAATGACGATACACGGCCTTCTACCGTTTCTCATTTAGCAATGCTAACTCACTTTAGCGGGTTGTTGGCCATATTTGGTCCGCCTGGTGTGGGGATTTTTTCTTCTTCGATTAGATCTTGGATGCGGTGTCGGAGGGCTAAACATCTATCTGTGTCATGGCCCACAGCTTGGTGGTATAAACAGTTCTCGTTCATCCTCCAAGAAGAAGGGACGGGATTTGGTGGAGGACGAGGGTTGAGTGGGATAACCAGGCCCGCATTCCGTAGCAATTCAAGACTTTTGGTCAGGGTTGTGGGGAGGTTGCTGAATTTTCTATTTTTATTGGGTTGATATGTATTGGAGGCTTCGGCTTGTATAGGCCACGTTAATTGGGTTTGTTGCTGCTGAAAAGGGTTTTGTTGGTACAGATAAGAGCTTAGCTGGTTTACAACGGGGGTGGCCGTGCTCTTCTCAGTATATGAGGTTTTCCTTGTTTGGGTGTCCGCCTTTCTGGCCAACTCTTCTTCTACTTGGGATCCCATGCTTAAAAGTGCTCGAAAATGTGGGAACACGTGCTTTCCCATACAAGTCAATACAGTCGGAGTGAAGTTTTTCTGAATTATCTCTAACTGCTCCTCTTTGTCCGGTCGTTTGGACATCTGGGATGCCAATTCTCTCCAACGGGTAACAAAATCACTGAAGCTCTCTTTCTCACCCTGTTTGGCCATTTCTAACTGCTCCTCTTCCCCTGATTTGTCTTTCCTAAGCCCTGCCCAGGTAGGAAGTTCATCTTGGCCATCCATTGATCGATTATCAGATTGGGGCCTGGGGCAACTTGAGCTCTTGCCGGTAGCATAACGGGTGCCTTATAGGCTGGGTCATCCCGGATGAGTCCTACGGGGTCAAAGCTTTCTTCATCAGTGGTCAAGGCGTTAATTCCCGCAGGTGGAGCATGATTGGGAAGGGGGTTGTTGGTAACATTGGGCCCGCCGGGTGCGGGGATGGTTCCGGCTTCAATAAGGTCCTGGATACGATGGCGAAGAGCCAAGAAGCGTTCCGTGTCATGGCCTGTCGCTTGATGGTATGCACAGTTCTCATTCATTCTCCAGGTGCTGGGAATGGGATTTGGTTGGGGGCGCGGGTTGAGCGGAGTGATCAGTCCGGCCTTCCGGAGTAGTTCCAGGCTTTTTACCAGAGTAGTGGGGAGGGTGCAGAAATTTCTCCTTTTCTTGGCCTCGGTGCTCGAAGAGTCTCCTTGTGCAGGCCAATTCATTGGGGGGACTTGTGGTGACTGTTGAAATGGGTTTTCTTGATACGGGTATGAGCTTAGTTGGTTTACGGCTGGAGTGGCCGTCTTTCTCCTGGTGTAAGAGGCTTTCTTGGTATCCGTCTCCGCCTTTTTGGCCAACTCTTCCTCTACTTGTGACCCCATACTTAATAGGGCTCTGAAGTGTGGGAATACGTGCTTTCCCATGCAGTTCAATACAGCTAGAGTAAAATTCTTCTGTATGATTTCCAACTGCTCTTCTTCATCGGGCCGCTTAGAAATTTGGGAGGCCATTTCTCTCCAGCGGGTGACAAAGTCGCTGAAGCTTTCTTTCTCGCCTTGCTTGGCCATTTCTAGGTGTTTACGGGTAATTTCCAAATTCTCGTTGGACCCGTACTTGGCCATGAACTCTTTGACGATATCCCCCCAAGTTTTGTGTAGTGTCTTTCCAGATCAAAAAACCATCTCAGGGCGGCCCCTGTGAGAGTCATGTGAAAGGCCTGAGCCAGCTCCGGCTCTCCACAGCCGGACACTTGCATGGATCTGATGTAGGATTGAAGATGGGTTTTGGGGGGTGTGGTACCGGTAAACTTGGTGATAGAAGGGAGCTTGAATCCCTAAGGCAGTCTGGCTTCTGGGTATAGGGAGAAGGCGTTCATATATGTGACTCGTCTGCCCCTTTTATCAGAGAAATCCCTCTTTGTAGAACCTTCATCTTCTCTTTCAGTTTCTTCATCTCTTCGCTCTCTCTTGACACCTCGTCGGGCTGTTCCCGAGCTATAACCGATTCCCCATATACTGCCCGGAGTCGATTGATGTCTGGGTATTCATTGGGAGGGGCTACTGGGGCCGGTAGGGGAATAGGCCTGGCGGGGACTTGTAGCCACGGTTGGTACTAGGGATCGAGGCCTTGCTGAGGTTGTGGCCAGATGATGGGTGGCTCTTGTTGTTGGTAAGTGGGGCCTGAATTCGGGGCCCATTAGTTCTGATTGTTAGGATCGGTTTGAACGGGACCGACCATGACGGGGACCGTTTGAGGGGGATTGGCTCCTGGAACCAGAGGGAGCACTTGCGATGACTGCCCTTGATCTCGATTTGGTGGTAGTCGTTCAAACCCTGGTAGTGCGGTCCGTACAGCTGACAATTCCTCTACTCGAACTCGTGAGGCTTGCTAGGTTCATGCTGACGGTCGTTAACAGACGGTGCATCTCGGCTAAAGTAGGCTGTGGTGTAGATGCCTCGGCTAGGCTCTGATCTGTCTCTCGGTTCTCGCGTTCATCGGCCATTTCAGGTGTGCTTGGTCTTACTAGTCTCCCGGTGTGATTTCGACCGGCCCAACCTTCCAGTCTGTCGTTGCTTCACAACTATAGATGAAATCACGTGGCGAAGATAAAGGAAGACTGTGATGCAACTCGATTTTTGCCAAAAAAATCACTAAAAATTGCCGAGAAGAACCCTGAATTTTAAAAGGGTGTTGGAAAGTAAGCCGTAAGGTGGTACATCCCCTACGGTTGTTTGACAAGTGTTTTAACTCGACTCGATCTTATATGTAGCGTAGGTGTACGAACGGTTAAGGCTTCAGGCTCCCTCCTATTTGGCAAGACCTTGTGATATACCCCAAGGGTGGGTACGTGCAATAGCCTTTTGATATACTTCCCGGGTACGTGAGTGTTCTCGTCACTCGATATACCTCGGGGGCGTACTTGGCCAAGGAGAGTGGTAGTAAATGCTTTCGGTTTATGTTGGCCCAAGCAAGCCAACTCCTTACTCACTTATAATACTTCCGAGGGTTTGGGGTAGATTCACACTCGTAGAACCAATGCATGATTTGTGATAGTGTGTGTAAAGTTCGAAAGTTTGGGTTTTTACAAATATCATTTATCTTGATTACGCATTTTAAAAAACTCCGATTAATAGTAAAATGTTTCTTCTCAATCAATTAACATAAGTAGGGAAAGCAGTAAAAGCAAGTATTCAACAGATAAACAAAAGTCCACATATAAGAGTCTAGTTTTCTACCCTCCCCAGCAGAGTCGCCACTGTGAGAATCCGCAAATGCGACCCCCGGGTCTCGTCCCCGTTCGGTTGGGTGTCTAAAACGTCGGAAGGGATTCCGTCGTTCCATTTGCTTGGAGTGGTTTGATAATTCTTATTGGGTGTCCCTTTATCCTGTTTTTAGGTGTAAGAGGATTCATTCAGAGTCGCCAGTACGTTTTACGAGAAAACGGACAAAAAAGGGGTGTAAGAGGGAAGGCTACAGATAAGCCTTTCTTTACACGTTTGTCTACGAAACCAGGATTCTATAGGGTTCGGGAACTATATTACGGTTTGGGAAGGTGTTAAGCACCCATTCCGCCCTTTCGGTCTCTAGTGGTCTTATATGTTTATTCTATGTTGAAAAATTTGGATGCTTTTACTGATAGTCTACTACTTTCTATATGAAAACCCTAATTTGGGAAAACGGGAAAAAGGGATGAAGAACCTTTATGTTCCAAGATCCGATGTCGAGTTTTGAGAAAGGTAAATACAAGTGACAAAGGTTATTTTCTTTAGAGATGGAGTTTCCCGCATTATTTCTCGGATAATGACGGTTTTCTCGAGTTTTGACTTATTTTGGAAAAAGGTTTGGATCTTATAGTGGAACTAATTCAATATGGAATTGAAACTCTTTAGAGGAGTTCTACCGAACGTATCGCAATCTATGAAACAGATAGGATATACCGGGTTTTTGATTCCTAAGTAAGTTTTACCGGTCCGGGTTTTGAAAACAGGATTTTATCTGGATGGTAATGTACTTACTCTTCTGGTTTTGCAGAATAGTTTTATCAGGGTCTTTTGTTTTGAAAACGATAGACTATTTGTAACTTGGCAATAAGTTTATTCAAATAAAACGTGGACAAAACAACAGAAATGAAACAAGTACACAGATATTTAATGTTAAATACTAGAAGAGACTTTCTTTACCTTCCCGACGAGAATAATAATAAGAAAGAAAATATAATCCGGCGGAGAGATTTCCGGCGATAATAATCTTTTCCTTCTTCAAATATTTCCGAGAATTCGGTTCCAGAGACGGGACACGTCTAGTGTCGGGAATGGATTTGAGAATTCTTCAGAAATAAGACGATAATAGAGAATGCTTGATGAAAGACTAGAAAATCAGATTTTTAGGCTTAGAATCCTCCAATTCCAAGTTGCTGCCCAGAACCCTTGGGGGTGTTGGCCTATTTATACTGCTCGGGGACGATTGTCGCGCGACATTTCCCCAAAAAGGGCATATGTCGCGCGACAATGTGTCCAATGTCGCTCGATAAACGGCTGAAGTGACGTTTCTAACAGACTGATGTGTCAGAGAGTGGATGGTCTGGTGCAGAGGGGGATTGTCGCGCGACATAGTAGGATTGTCACGCGACATATCTGTGATTGTCACGCGACAATGTGATATGTCGTGCGACAATCTCTCTTGAAAATAGGTTTGTTTGCCCAACAAACCCTTTCGGGGTAGTTTCGGGTGTTCGGATGGGTCCCGGGCCCAAAAACAGTAATTCTCGAAGGTCGTTAGGGTTCCTGCGGGGGTCACGGATTGGGGTGTCTACACCTATCATCCCCAAACAAACGGGCAAGCAGAACTTGCAAATAGGGAGATAAAACAAATTTTGGAAAAAACGGTAAATCCAAATCGCAAAGATTGGTCTTTGCGCTTAAATGATGCGCTTTGGGCATACCGTACGGCTTTTAAAACCAATTTTAAAATGTCTCCCTATCGATTGGTCTTTGGAAAATCATGCCACTTGCCTGTAAAATTAGAACATAAATCTTTTTGGGCAATTAAGAAATTGAATTTTGATTTCCAAGAAGCGGCTAATAATCGGAAACTCCAAATCGAAGAAATTGAGGAGTTGAGAAGAGATGCATATGAAAATGCAAAAATAAGCAAGGACCGAGCAAAAAGTTTTCACGATAAAAATATATTGAGAAAAGATTTTCAAATTGGTCAAAAAGTCCTTGTTTACGATTCTCATTTACATCTCTTCCCGGGAAAATTGAAATCAAGATGGACCGGCCCGTTTATTGTTAAACATGTTTATCCATACGGAGCTGTGATGGTGGAAGATCCCAAAAATGGCTTTGAATTTAAAGTCAATGGCCAAAGATTGAAGCAATTTTTGGAAATTCCAACTTTGGAGGAGTCCATTCCTCTAAAGGAGCCAATCTATGTGTAAAAACATAGATTACTTTGTAAAATAATGTATATATTTGTGTTTTGTTATTTAAAAAAAAGAAGAGAGAGAGAGTAGAGTAGGATCGATCTTACTATTAAGATCGATCTAACTCAAGTCAGCAAACATGGGCTTTAAGAGTTTCAAAGTATCCAGTGCTATTCTTTACAATAGTAGGATCAATCTTACTACTAAGATCGGTCTTACTGAATGCACAATCACAGCACTGCTTACTTTGAATAATTCTAGAAGAGTTTTGTTCCCTAGTAGGATCGATCTTACTACTAAGATCGATCTTACTTCCACTGGTAGGATCGATCTCACCCATAGTAAGATCGATCTTACTTGATACACCAAGAAGTGAACAGCACAGCCAAAAATTTTCCAGTGGACTTTTTACCCTTAGTAGGATCGATCTTACTAGTAAGATCGATCTTACTCAAGGCAAAAACGGGCCTGTTTCATTTAAACTACCCAAAACCCTTCTTCCCTCTCTCACTTCTCTCCAAAACCCTAGTAGCCGTCCACCCCTAAGAATCCATTTGCAATCTCTTAAGCTTCATTTCTCAACCAAATTCATTTGCAATCTCTTAAGCTTCATTTCTCAACCAAATTGACCTCCTAAACATCACCAAACCTCCGTACGCCCATCACAACACATCAACTACCCCAGCAATCGCCATTTTTAAGCCCTAATTTTTGCAAATTCGAACCCCAAATTCGAAACTCGTTTTCTCTCTCCTTTCTCCCACCATTTCCAACCATCATCCATGGCTTCTTCTTCAACCCCCAGGGTTAAGAACACCCAGAAACCAACTGAATGGGTCATGAGAAGAGGAAGGGATTACCAAGGATTTAGAAGCAAAAGGGAGAAAGAATGGTATGAAGACTGGTTCTTCAAAAGACCAGTGGTGGCTGAACTCGCGGCGGATGTCGAAAACATTGATGACTTTGCCTTCCTACCAACAATTCAAAGAAGGATGGGCTGGATTGAGTTTCTCAAAAATAATGTTGGTGATTGCAATCTCACTATTTGCCGCGAGTTCATCGCAAGTCTTATTGAAAAGGGAACCTACGATTACGTTGCATATGTTCGAGGTAAACAGGTACCTTTCAATCTCGCTCACCTCAGTCAATTCATACAAATCTCGGCTCTCCAGCAATATACCATTCCAATAGCAAATAGAGAGTCCATCCCCCCGTCTGACGTGATGATTCAATTTTTAACCGGGAAACCAAGTGAATGGGACGGTCTTGGTAACATTAAGGCTCAAACATTACTTCCTCAGTTTTATAAATTATGGATGATTGTTTGTAATTGCATTGCCCCCACAAGCCACACCAACGATCTTTACCTACCCGATATCCTTTTAGTTCATGCTCTTGCACATGACAATGAGATTTGCTTGACCCGCTATCTCATTAGCATCATTGCTCACCCATCAATGCATACCCTCCACAAGGAATCCATTAAAATGGGTGTTAAAATTGTGCGAGGATGCGGGTATCCAAGCTAGGCCTACCGACAAGATAAACAAACAACTTGGAATTGTTAACAATTCCACCTTTCGTCGGTCGCTTGGACAATTTCGGGCGAGAGCAACTGAGGGTGGGGAAGGAGACGAGGGAGAAGAAGAAAATGAGCCGGTAGCCGCCACTTCCCCACAACAAAGGGAGCAAGCACCGCGAGTTCAACACTCACGTAAACGGGCAGCGGTAGAGCAAGGGGAAGGACCATCAAGCAATGATCTCATCTTAGCAAAACTTGAAGAAATGCAGCAAATGATGGTTCAAATGGAGCAGCGATCCATCGAGCGGTACGAGGCGCTAAGCAAGAGAGAAGAAGATCATTACAACGACCTTGTCCACCGATTTGACGCATGGGACGCTCGTTTCCAGTCATGGGATGCTCATTTCTAGCCTCCACCTCCACCGATGTGATGATGATTTCTAATATTTTTTTTTGTAGGTGATGAATATGAAGGAATCTCAAATTTGGTTTTATTACCATGATTTAGAGATTGGATGCTTTTGGAACATATTATGCTAATTTTGGGTTTTTGCTTTGGTTTTTAATTAAACTATGGATTATGGTTTGAATGAATGAATGCTTGATTTTGCTAATCCTAATCCATGCCTTTAGTTTGTATTTTTGTGTGTGAATTTTCTGTTTTAGCTCTTGCCTCATGGAAAATCGACTCTCTCTACGATATTGCGTTACAGCATTGGGGACAATGCTCATTTCAAGTTGGGGGGTAAGCAAATGTAATTTTCCATTTCAAATTTTACTTAACGTTTGATTATTTTCCATGTTTAGGCCCCATTTTTTTTTTTGAAATCATGATAAGGCTTAATATTCATGTTTGGCATTTCAAAGTTTCAATTCATGTTCATGCTTTGACTTTGGCATTCTGACTCTTGATTAGGATAAGCATGCTAGTGTTATCTCTCGGTAGCTATCTCTAATTAGGTTTGAGTTCCCCAAAAATGTCTTTGATCCAAGAAATGCACATTTGTTTTAAAAGTTGAAGTTTTTGCTAAATCAATTGAGTTGTTTTTATCCTTAGAAAGAAATTTGTTTTCAAAGGAAAGAGGGAATAACTATCCTTACATTACAACGAAATTGAAAAGATAAAAACACTTGGAAACAGGGCTTCAATCTAAACTTGACTTAATGTTTCACTCGGTAATTACATAGCCCATTTTTACATTTGGAATAGATGGAAAAGGCTGCCTTATGAACCAGAGTGAAGCCACCTTGTGAAAAACAAAGAAGCATCAAATGCTTACAAAAGAAAAAGAAAAAGAAAAAGGAAAAGGCTACCTATTCATTTTGAGTGAAAGCGCCTCTATTCTTTCTGTTGAAAATCCAAGAAGAAGAAAAATAAGTGAAAATTTTGTAAGAGTATACCTTCATTTGAAAAGTTTTCTTCTTTCAAAAGGATAATCAAAACTCATTCTTGATGGGTTAAAAAGTTCTTTTAAAACAAAATCACACACACACAAGGAAGACATCATTTGGAACTCATTCCTAAATCTATGTAGATGCTCTGAGATTTCATTTGTGTGCTACACATTCTAAAGAAGCGTTTGAAATACCAAAATCAATCCTTGCACAATAGAATTGAACCTAAACATGAAACTTGGGCAATATCATGATTTGAATGTTTGTAGGTATCATCTCTGTAAACCTTCACAAGAATGCCACTCGTCCTCTTTGGGAACTTTGAGGTTTAAAAGGCACGATGCAATCTTCTTGGTTGAAAGTTGTTTAGACTTGCTAAGGGACTAGAAAGTAGTAAGTTGGGGGGGGGTGTGATAAGCGCACTATATTGAATATGAGAATACGCTTTTCTAAGCATTATAGTGCTCTTATATGGCTAAACACACTAAAATAAACCTCGAATTGCAACTTGTTGGTTCATAGCAAAATGGTGTACTAATATGTGTTTTGCAAGCAATTGTTGATGATGAAAAGGCACCCAAAAGGGATCTCAGATCAAAAGCCAAAGCGTTCAAAGAAAGAAGATGAAAAATAGCACCTTTCTGAAGTAGTGAGATCGATCTTACTAGTAAGATCGATCCTACTAGCTTCCATTTCTTCATTTCAACAGTTTTGTAAAACCCAGGAAGAAACAGACCCTGAGTAAGATCGATCTTACTAGTAAGATCGATCCCACTCTGGCCCATTTGCAAACTGTATGGTACCTACTTTGATCCAGTACAAGAACTTCCCTGAGTAAGATCGATCTTACTAGTAAAATCGATCCTACTCCCTCACCCTTTTCAACAAAAGATTCCAGCTGCAGTCCAGAAGAGAAAATTCCCATAGTAAGATCGATCTTACAACAAAAGATTCGGGGCGGGTTAGGTTTTGCACACAAAAACCCGACCCGACCCGATCCGCTTGTATATATATATAAATATATTAATATAAAAATTATATATATATAATAATATATATATTGTATTTATTTACCAAAAAATAGACATTTTTTTTACCAACTGTGGAGCCTTAGATTAAATACATTAACACCTCATCTTCTTTATTTTTTTTATATATTTATAAATAATAATAATAATAATAATAATAATAATAATAATAATAATAATAATAATAATAATAATTGGGGCGGGGCGGGTCGGGGCTCCTAGGTATATACTTGGCGGGGCGGGTCTTAAAAAAAAAAACCGTCTCGGGTTCGGGGCGGCTTCGGGGGGGGGGGGGGTAGTATATATGCGGGTCGGGTTTGGTAATGGTCAAACCCGCCCCATACCCGACCCGTTGCCATTCCTACTAGTTCCGAACTCCCCAGAGGCTCGTTACCATAAGACTACCAATTACCTTTAAAAGACTAAAGTAATGAAAAGACAAATCTCACATCCTCCATTCCCATGTGCGCCGCACGGCCACACACAGGCGCTCGCTTGGCAAAGTCACCCTCTCTCCCAACTACTGGACGCCACACCCTCACCACGGCGCAACACTGACCCCATCCTCAACTCAGGTTAGTCAGATATGTATTAATATAAATGCGTGTGTTTAAATATATATGTGCTCGTGTGTACATGGAGCAATTATATTTTTGCATGCGTAAATTATGGGAGTTTTCAGATCTATATATATATATGTTTTGAAATGAACTTCCTTAGCTAATCTACAGTTACGAGATTCTACTTAGGGCATTCACTCGGGGGTGGGTGCCGGGCTAAAGATATTAATGCATAAGGAACCTCTTAGGAGACATACATTCATTTGATATGTCGCCTACGACGTCCAAGTAAGAGTAAGTCTCCAAAGTGTAGCATTTACCACTTAGAAGACATCCAAATTAGCATATGTCTCCTAAGCCTACCATTTATCACTTAGGAGAAATAGATATTTGGTTATGTCTCCTAAGTGTACAATTTCCCACTTAGGAGACATAGAAATTAGCGTACGTCTCCTAAGTGTACAATTTTCCACTTAGGCGACATAGAAACTTGGTTAAGTCTCCTATGTGTACAATTTCCCACTTAGGAGACATAGAAATTAGCGTACGTCTCCTAAGTATAGAATTTCCCACTTAGGCGACATACAAATTTGGTTATGTCTCCTAAGTGTACAATTTTCCACAAAGGCGACACACAAATTAGCGTACGTCTCTTAAGTATACAATTTACCTCTTAGGCGACATACAAATTTGGTTATGTCTCCTAAGTGTACAATTTCCCACTTAGGCGACATACAAATTAGCTTATGTCTCTTAAGTATACAAATTTTCTCTTAAGCGACATAGAAATTAACTTGTCTCTCCTAAGGGTCCAATTTTCCTAGGGATGGAAAAAAAAATCCAACCCGGAGGGTATTCGACCCGACCCAACCCGAATGGGGTTGGTATTTTTTAGACCGGGGCGGGTTTGGTAATTTTTTTATGCCCCGGACCGGGTTCGGGGCGGGTTTGGGTTTTGCCCACAAAAACCCGACCCGACCTGTCCCGCTTGTATATGTATATAAATATATTAATATAAAAATTATATATATATATAATAATAATATATATTGTATTTATTTACCAAAAAATAGATATTTTTTTTACCAACTGTGGAGCCTTAGATTAAATACATTAACACCTCATGTTCTTTATTTATTTTTATATATTTATAAATAATAATAATAATAATAATAATAATAATAATAATAATAATAAATAATAATAATAATAATAATTCGGGGCGGGGCGGGGCTCCTCGGTATACTTGGCGGGGCGGGTTTGGGTTTTTTTAAAAAAACCCGTCTCGGGTTCGGGGCGGCTTCGGGGCGGGGCAGTATATATGTTGGTCGGGTTTGGTAATGGTCAAAAACGCCCCATACCCGACCCGTTGCCATTCCTACTAGTTCGGAACTCCCCAGGGGCTCGTTACCATAAGACTACCAATTACCTTTAAAAGACTAAAGTAATATAAAGACAAATCTCACATCCTCCATTCCCATATGCGCCGTACGGCCAAACACAGGAGCTCTCTTGGCAAAGTCACCCTCTCTCCCCACTACTGGACGCCACACCCTCACCATGGCGCAACACCGACCCCATCCTCAGCTCAGGTTAGTCAGATATGTATTAATATAAATGTGTGTGTTTAAATATATATGTGCTCGTGTGTACATGAAGCAATTATATTTTTGCATGCGTAAATTATGGGAGTTTTTGAATCTATATATATATATATGTTTTGAAATGAACTTCCTTAACTAATCTACAGTTGCGAGATTCTACATAGGGCATTCACTCGGGGGTGGGTGCCGGGCTAAAGATATTAATGCATAAGGAACCTCATAGAAGACATACTTTCATTTGGTATGTCGCCTACGACGTCCAAGTAAGAGTAAGTCTCCAAAGTGTAGCATTTACCACTTACGGGACATCCAAATTAGCATATGTCTCCTATGCCTACCATTTATCACTTAGGAGACATCGAATTTGGTTATGTCTCCTAAGTGTACAATTTTACACTTAGGCGACATACAAACTTGATTATGTCTCCTATGTGTACAATTTCCCACTTAGGAGACATAGAAATTAGCGTACGTCTCCTAAGTATACAATTTCCCACTTAGACGACATGCAAATTTGGTTATGTCTCCTAAGTGTACAATTTCCCACTTAGGCGACATACAAATTAGCGTACGTCTCTTAAGTATACAAATTTTCCATTTAAGCGACATAGAAATTATCTTGTCTCTCCTAAGGGTCCAATTTTCCCTAGGGATGGAAAAAAAAATCCAACCCGGAGGGTATTCGACCCGACCCAACCCGAATGGGGCGGGTTGGTATTTTTTAGACCGGGGCGGGTTTGGTAATTTTTTTATGCGCCCGGACCGGGTTCGGTGTGGGTTTGGGTTTTGCCCACAAAAACCCGACCCGACCTGTCCCGCTTGTATATATATGTATATAAATATATTAATATAAAAATATATATATATATATATAATAATAATATATATATTGTATTTATTTACCAAAAAATAGACATTTTTTTTACCAACTGTGGAGCCTTAGATCAAATACATTAACACCATCATGTTCTTTATTTATTTTTATATATTTATAAATAATAATAATAATAATAATAATAATAATAATAATAATAATAATAATAATAATAATAATAATAACTCGGGGCGGGGCGGGGCGGGTCGGGTCGGGGCTCCTAGGTATACTTGGCGGGGCGGGTTTTTTTTTTAAAAAAAACCCGTCTCGGGTTCGGGGCGGCTTCGGGGCCGGAGTAGTATATATGTTGGTCGGGTTTGGTAATGGTCAAAAACGCCCCATACCCGACCCGTTGCCATTCCTACTAGTTCCGGAACTCCCCAGGGGCACGTTACCATAAGACTACCAAGTACCTTTAAAAGACTAAAGTAATATAAAGACAAATCTCACATCCTCCATTCCCATATGCGCCGCACGGCCACAACACAGACGCTTGCTTGGCAAAGTCACCCTCTCTCCCCACTACTGGTCGCCACACGCTCCCCACGGCGCAACACCGACCCCATCCTCAACTCAAGTTAGTCAGATATGTATTAATATAAATGCGTGTGTTTAATTATATATGTGCTCGTGTGTACATGGAGCAATTATATTTTTGCGTGCGCAAATTATGGGAGTTTTCGGATCCATATATATATATGTTTTGAAATGAACTTCCTTAGCTAATCTATAGTTGCGAGATTCTACTTAGGGCATTCACTCGGGGGTGGGTGCCGGGCTAAAGATATTAATGCATAAGGAACCTCATAGAAGACATACTTTCATTTGGTATGTCGCCTACGACGTCCAAGTAAGAGTAAGTCCTCCAAAGTTGTAGCATTTACCACTTAGGGGACATCAAAATTAGCATATGTCTCCTAAGCCTACCATTTATCACTTAGGAGACATAGAATTTGCATTATGTCTCCTAAGTGCCTACCATTTATCACTTAGGAGACATAGAAATTTGGTTATGTCTCCTAAGTGTACAATTTCCCACTTAGGCGACATACAAACTTGATTATGTCTCCTACGTGTACAATTTCCAAATTAGGAGACATAGAAATTAGCGTACGTCTCCTAAGTATAGAATTTCCCACTTAGGCGACATACAAATTTGGTTATGTCTCCTAAGTGTACAATTTCCCACTTAGGCGACATACAAATTAGCGTACGTCTCTTGAGTATACAATTTATCTTTTAGGCGACATACAAACAAGGTTTTTCCAAGTGTACAATTTCCCACTTCGGCGACATACAAATTAGCTTATGTATCTTAAGTATATAAATTTTCCTCTTAAGCGACATAGAAATTAACTTGTGACTTCTACGGGTCCAATTTTCCTACGGATGGGAAAAAAACCCAAACCCGGAGGGTATTCGACCCGACCCAACCCGAATGGGGCGGGTTTTTTTTTGACCGGGGCGGGTTTGGTAATTTTTAAACCGGGGCGGGTTAGGGTTTTGCCCACAAAAACCGACTCGACCGATCCGCTTCGTTAGGGTTTTGCCCACAAAAAAATTGTATATATATATAAAATATATTAATATTTAAAAAAACAGACATTTTTTTTACCAACTGTGGATATATATATAATAATAATATATATATTGTATTAATATTTACCAAAAATAGACATAATAATTTTTTACCAACTGTGGAGCCTTAGATCAAATACATAATAACACCATATCTTCTTTATTTTTTTTAATAATAATTTAATAAATAATAATAATAATAATAATAATAATAATAATAATAATAATAATAACTCGGGGCGGGACGGTCGGGTCGGGTCGGGGCTCCTAGGTATACTTGGCGGGGCGGGTTTTACAAAAAAAACCGTCTCGGGTTCGGGGCGGCTTCGGGGCGGGGTAGTATATATGCAGGTCGGGATTGGTAATGGTCAAAACCCGCCCCATACCCGACCCGTTGGCATTCCTACTAGTTCCGAACTCCCCAGAGGCTCGTTACCATAAGACTACCCAATTACCTTTAAAAGACTAAAGTAATAAATAGACAAATCTCACATCCTCCATTCCAATGTGCGCCGCACGGCCACACACAGGAGCTCGCTTGGCAAAGTCACCCTCTCTCCCCTCTACTGGTCGCCACACCCTCCCCACGGCGCAACACCGACCCCATCCTCAACTCAGGTTAGTCAGATATGTATTAATATAAATGTGTGTGTTTAGATATATATGTGCTCGTGTGTACATGGAGCAATTATATTTTTGCGTGCGCAAATTATGGGAGTTTTCGGATCCGTATATATATATGTTTTGAAATGAACTTCCTTAGCTAATCTACAGTTGCGAGATTCTACTTAGGGCATTCACTCGGGGGTGGGTGCCGTGCTAAAGATATTAATGCATAAGGAACCTCTTAGGAGTCATACTTTCATTTGGTATGTCGCCTACGACGTCCAAGTAAGAGTAAGTCTCCAAAGTGTAGCATTTACCACTTAGGAGACATCCAAATTAGCATATGTCTCCTAAGCCTACCATTTATCACTTAGGAGACATAGAAATTTGGTTATGTCTCCTAAGTATACAATTTCCCACTTAGGCGACATACAAACTTGATTATGTCTCCTAAATGTACAATTTCCCACTAAGGAGACATAGAAATTAGCGTACGTCTCCTAAGTATAGAATTTCCCACTTAGGCGACATACAAATTTGGTTATGTCTCCTAAGTGTACAATTTCCCACTTAGGCGACATACAAATTAGCGTACGTCTCCTAAGAATACAATTTACCTCTTAGGCGACATACAAATTTGGTTATGTCTCCTAAGTGTAGCATTTACCACTTAGGAGACATCCAAATTAGCTATGTCAAGCCTACCATTTAGCATTTTGTTATGTCTCCTAAGTGTACAATTTCCCGCTTAGTATTACAACCCACTTAAGCGACATAGAAATTAACTTGTGTAAAGATATTAATGCATAAGGAACCTTTAGGAGGGTCGCCTACGACGTCCAAGTTAAGTCTCCAAAGTGTAGCATTTACCACTTAGGAGACATCCAAATTAGCATATGTATCCTAAGCCTACCATTTATCACTTAGGAGACATAGAAATTTGGTTATGTCTCCTAAGTGTACAATTTCCCACTTAGGCGACATACAAATTGATTATGTCTCCTAAGTGTACAATTTCCCACTTAGGACATAGAAATTAGCGTACGTCTCCTACACAACATACAAATTTGATTATGTCTCCTAAGTGTACAATTTCCCACTTAGGCGACATACAAATTAGCTTTTGTCTTTAAGTATACAATTTTAAGCGACATAGAAATTAACTTGTGTCTCCTAAGGGTCCAATTTTCCTAGCGATGGCAAAAAAACCCAACCCGGAGGGTATTCGACCCGACCCAACCCGAATGGAGAGGGTTTTTTTTTCGACCGGGGCGGGTTTGGTAACTTTTTTTATACCCCGGACCGGGTTCGGGGTGGCTTACGGTTTTGCCCACAAAACCTGACCTGACTTGTATATATATATAAATATATTAATATAAAAACTATATATATATAATAATAATATATATTGTATTTATTTACCAAAAATATAACATTTTTTTTACCAACTGTGGAGCCTTAGATTAAATACATGAACACCTCATCTTCTTTATTTTTTTTATATATTTATTAATAATAATAATAATAATAATAATAATAATAATAATAATAATAATACTAAAAATTCGGGGCGGGTCGGGGCTCCTAGGTATACTTGGCGGGGCGGGTTTGGGTTTTTTAAAAAAAAACCCGTCTTGGGTTAGGGGCGGCTTCGGGGCGGGGTAGTATATATGCGGGTCGGGTTTGGTAATGGTCAAACCCGCCCCATACCCGACCCGTTGCCATTCCTACTAGTTCCGAACTCCCCAGAGGCTCGTTACCATAAGACTACCAATTACTTTTAAAAGACTAAAGTAATAAAAAGACAAATCTCACATCCTCCATTCCCATGTGCGCCGCACGGCCACACACAGGCGCTCGCTTGGCAAAGTCACCCTCTCTCCCCACTACTGGTCGCCACACCCTCCCCACGGCGCAACACCGACCCCATCCTCAACTCAGGTTAGTCAGATATGTATTAATATAAATGCGTGTGTTTAAATATATATGTTCTCGTTTGTACATGGAGCAATTATATTTTTGCATGCGTAAATTATGGGAGTTTTCGGATCTATATATATATATATGTTTTGAAATGAACTTCCTTAGCTAATCTACAGTTGCGAGATTCTACTTAGGGCATTCACTCGGGGGTGGGTGCCGTGCTAAAGATATTAATGCATAAGGAACCTCTTAGGAGTCATACTTTCATTTGGTATGTCGCCTACGACGTCCAAGTACGTCCCAAAGTAAGTTCCAAAGGAGACATCCAAATTAGCATATGTCTCCTATTTACTTAGGAGACATATAGGAGACATCCAAATTAGCATATGTCTCCTAAGCCTACCATTTATGTCTCCTACAATTAGGAGACATAGAAATTTGGTTATGTCTCCTAAGTGTACAATTTCGCGTCATAGTACAAGTACGGCGACATAGGTTAGAAAGTATAGAATTTCCCACTTAGGCGACATACAAATTTGGTTATGTCTCCTAAGTGTACAATTTCCCACTTAGGCGACATACAAATTCTAAAGAATACAATTTCCCACTTAGGCGACATACAAATTTGGTTATGTCTCCTAAGTGTACAATCACTTAGCGACATAGAAATATGTCTCCTAAGTATACAATTACTTAGGCGACATACAAATTGGTTATGTCTCCTAAGTGTACAATTTCCCACTTAGGCGACATACAAATTAGCGTTACGTCTCTAAGTATACAATTTCCCACTTAGGCGACATACAAATTTGGTTATGTCTCCTAAGTGTACAATTTCCCACTTAGGCGACATACAAATTAGGTGTCTTAAGCAATTTACCTCTTAGGCGACATACAAATCTCCTAAGTTCCAACCTTTCCCCTCGTAAGGGAGACATACAAATTTGGTTATGTCTCCTAAGTGTACAATTTCCCACTTAGGCGACATACAATTGATTATGTCTCCCAATTTTCCACTTACATAGGCGTACGTCTCCTAAGGTCAATTTCCCTCTTAAGCGACATACTTTGGTCTCCTAAGTGTCAATTTCCCCAAGGCGACATACAAAAACGTCTCAAGGGTACAAATTTTTTTATAGTGTAGCATGGAGCATAAATTATATAAAGCCTACCATTTATTTTAGGAGTTTTGGTTATGTCTCCTAAATGTACAATTTCCCACTTAGGCTATAAACAGTTGATTAATAATATAATTTCCCACTTAGGAGACATAGAAATTAACGTCTCCTAAGGTATTTCCCACTTAGGCGACATTTTGCTTATGTCTCCTAAGTGTACAATTTCCCACTTAGGCGACATACAAACAAAGAATAAAGACATACACTCCTCAAGTGTAGCATTTACCACTTAGGAGACATCCAAATTAGCATATGTCTCATAAGCCTACCATTTATCACTTAGGCGACATAGAAATTTGGTTATGTCTCCTAAATGTACAATTTCCCACTTAGGCGACAAACAGCTTATGTCTCCTAAGTGTACATTTCCCACTTAGGCGACATACAAATTAGCGTACGTCTCCTACAATTTACCCTTAGGCGATACAAATTTGGTTATGTCTCCTAAGTGTAGCATTTACCAACTTAGGAGACATCCCCAGCATATGTTTAATACCAATCACTTAAAAGATATAAAATTTGGTTATGTCTCCTAAGTGTACATGGAGACATAGAAATTATTATACGTCTCCTAATATGTTTTGAAATGGCGCAACACTTCCTCAACTCAGGTAGCTACATTTATTTTTTGCTGCGCAAATATGTTTCCTATATTATATGTTTTGAAATGAACTTCCTTAGCTAATCTAGTTAGGATTCATTCACTCGGGGGTGGGTGCCGTGCAAAAGATATTAATGCATAAGGAACCTCTTAGGAGTCATACTTTCATTTGGTATGTCGCCTACGACGTCCAAGTAAGAGTAAGTCTCCAAAGTGTAGCATTTACCACTTAGGAGACATCCAAATTAGCATATGTCTCCTAAGCCTACCATTTATCACTTAGGAGACATAGAAATTTGGTTATGTCTCCTAAGTGTACAATTTCCCACTTAAGTTATGTCTCCTAAGTGTACAATTTCCCACTTAGGCGACATACAAACTTGATTATGTCTCCTAAGTGTACAATTTCCCACTTAGGAGACATAGAAATTAGCGTACGTCTCCTAAGTATAGAATTTCCCCCTTAGGCGACATACAAATTTGCTTATGTCTCCTAAGTGTACAATTTCCCACTTAGGCGACATAGAAATTATTATGCTCCTAAGTGTACAATTTGACACTTAGGCGCCTCAAATTAGCTTATGTCTCTTAGTATACAATTTTCCACTTAAGCGACATAGAAATTAATTTGTGTCTCCTAAGGGTCCAATTTTCCTAGCGATGGCATAAAAACCCAACCCGGAGGGTATTCGACCCGGCCCAACCCGAATGGGGCGGTATTTTTTTTAGACCGGGGCGGGTTTGGTAATTTTTTTTATTCCCCGGACCGGGTTCGGGGCGGGTTAGGGTTTGACCAACAAAAACCCGACCCGACCCGACCCGCTTGTATATATATATAAATATATTAATATAAAAATAATATATATATAATAATATATATTGTATTTATTTATCAAAAAATAGACATTTTTATTACCAACTGTGGAGCCATAGATTAAATACATTAACACCTCAACTTCTTTATTTTTTTATTATATATATTTATAAATAATAATAATAATAATTCGGGGCGGGGCGGGTCGCTCTTAGGTATACTTGGCGGGGCGGGTTTTAAAAAAAAAACCCGTCTCGGCTTCGGGGCGGAGTAGTATATATGCGGGTCGGGTTTTGGTAATGGTCAAACCCGCCCCATACCCGACCCGTTGTCCATTCCTACTAGTTCCGAACTCCCCAGAGGCTCGTTACCATAAGACTACCAATTACCTTTAAAAGACTAAAGTAATAAAAAGACAAATCTCACATTCCTCCATTCCCCTGTGCGCCGCACTGCCACACACAGGCGCTCGCTTGGCAAAGTCACCCTCTCTCCCCACTACTGGTCGCCACACCCTCCCCACGGCGCAACACCGACCCCATCCTCAACTCAGGTTAGTCAGATATGTATTAATATAAATGCGTGTGTTTAAATATATATGTGCTCGTGTTGTACATGGAGCAAGGTATATTTTTGCATGCGTAAATTATGGGAGTTTTCGGATCTATATATATTATATATATATGTTTTGAAATGAACTTCCTTAGCTAATCTACAGTTGCGAGATTCTACTTAAGGCATTCACTCGGGGTGGGTGCCGGCTAAAGATATTAATGCATAAGGAACCTCTTAGGAGACATACTTTCATTTGGTATGTCGCCTACGACATCCAAGTAAGAGTAAGTCTCCAAAGTGTAGCATTTACCAGGCGACATTAGGAGACATCCAAATTAGCATATGTCTCCTAAGTGTACAATTTTCTCACTTAGGCGACATACAAACTTGATTTGTCTTCTACGTGTACAATTTTCCACTTAGGCGACATACAAACTTGATTATGTCTCCTAAGTGTACAATTTCCAACTTAGGAGACATAGAAATTAGCGTACGTCTCCTAAGTATAGAATTTCCCACTTAGGCGACATACAAATTTGCTTATGTCTCCTAAGTGTACAATTTCCCCACTTAGGCGACATACAAATTAGCGTACGTCTCCTAAGAATACAATTTACCTCTTAGGCGACAAACTATTTTGGTTATGTCTCCTAAGTGTAGCATTTACCACTTAGGAGACATCCAAATTAGCATATGTCTCTTAAGCGTACCATTTATCACTTAGGAGACATAGAAATTTGGTTATGTATCCTAAGTGTACAATTTCCCACTTAGGCAACATACAAACTTGATTATGTCTCGTAAGTGTACAATTTCCAACTTAGGAGACATAGAAATTCGCGTACGTCTCCTAAGTATAGAATTTCCCACTTAGGCGACATACAAATTTGCTTATTTCTCCTAAGTGTACAATTTCCCCACATAGGCGACTTACAAATTAGCGTACGTCTCTTAAGAATACAATTTACCTCTTAGGCGACATACAAATTTGGTTATGTCTCCTAAGTGTAGCATTTATCACTTAGGAGACATAGAAATTTGGTTATGTCTCCTAAGTGCACAATTTCCCACTTAGGCGACATACAAACTTGATTATGTCTCCTAAGTGTACAATTTCCGACTTAGGAGACATAGAAATTAGCGTACGTCTCCTAAGTATAGAATTTCCCACTTAGGCGACATGCAACTTTGCTTATGTCTCCTAAGTGTACAATTTCCCCACTTAGGCGACATACAAATTAGCATACGTCTCCTAAGAATACAATTTACCTCTTAGGCGACATACAAATTTGGTTATGTCTCCTAAGTGTAGCATTTACCACTTAGGAGACATCCAAATTAGCATATGTCTCGTAAGCCTACCATTTATCACTTAGGAGACATAGAAATTTGGTTATGTCTCCTAAATGTACAATTTCCCACTTAGGCGACATATAAACTTGATTATGTCTCCTAAGTGTACAATTTCCCACTTAGGAGACATAGAAATTAGCGTACGTCTCCTAAGTGTAGAATTTCCCACTTAGGCGACATACAACTTTGCTTATGTCTCCTAAGTGTACAATTTCCCCACTTAGGCGACATACAAATTAGCGTACGTCTCCTAAGAATACAATTTACCTCTTAGGCGACATACAAATTTGTTTATGTCTCCTCAGTGTAGCATTTACCACTTAGGAGACATCCAAATTAGCATATGTCTCGTAAGCCTACCATTTATCACTTAGGAGACATAGAAATTTGGTTATGTCTCCTAAATGTACAATTTCCCACTTAGGCGACATATAAACTTGATTATGTCTCCTAAGTGTACAATTTCCCACTTAGGAGACATAGAAATTAGCGTACGTCTCCTAAGTGTAGAATTTCCCACTTAGGCGACATACAACTTTGCTTATGTCTCCTAAGTGTACAATTTCCCCACTTAGGCGACATACCCCCCAAATTAGGCGACATACAAATTAGCATACGTCTCCTAAGAATACAATTTACCTCTTAGGCGACATACAAATTTGGTTATGTCTCCTAAGTGTAGCATTTACCACTTAGGAGACATCCAAATTAGCATATGTCTCTTAAGCCTACCATTTATCACTTAGGAGACATAGAAATTTGGTTATGTATCCTAAGTGTACAATTTCCCACTTAGGCAACATATAAACTTGATTATGTCTCCTAAGTGTACAATTTCCCACTTAGGAGACATAGAAATTAGCGTACGTCTCCTAAGTGTAGAATTTCCCACTTAGGCGACATACAACTTTGCTTATGTCTCCTAAGTGTACAATTTCCCCACTTAGGCGACATACAAATTAGCGTACGTCTCCTAAGAATACAATTTACCTCTTATGCGACATACAAATTTGTTTATGTCTCCTCAGTTTAGCATTTACCACTTAGGAGACATCCAAATTAGCATATGTCTCGTAAGCCTACCATTTATCACTAAGGAGACATAGAAATTTGGATATGTCTCCTAAATGTACAATTTCCCACTTAGGCGACATATAAACTTGATTATGTCTCCTAAGTGTACAATTTCCCACTTAGGAGTCATAGAAATTAGCGTACGTCTCCTAAGTATAGAATTTCCCACTTAGGCGACATACAACTTTGCTTATGTCTCCTAAGTGTACAATTTCCCACTTAGGCGACATACAAATTTGCTTATGTCTCCTAAGTGTACAATTTCCCACTTTGGCGACATACAAATTTGCGTACGTCTCCTAAGAATATAATTTACCTCTTAGGCGACATACAAATTCGGTTATGTCTCCTAAGTGTATAATTTCCCACTTAGGCGAGATACAAATTTGGTTATGTCTTCTAAGTGTACAATTTCCCACTTAGAGGACGACATACAAATTAACTTATGTCTCTTAAGTATATAAATTTTCCTCTTAAGCGACATAGAAATTATCTTGTGTCTCCTAAGGGTCCAATTTTCCTAGCGATGGCAAAAAAACCCAACCCGGAGGGTATTCGACCCCCCGACCCAACCCGAATGGGGCGGTTTTTTTTTTAGACCGGGGCGGTTTGGTAATTTTTTTTATGCCCCGGACCGGGTTCGGGGTGGGTTAGGGTTTTGCCCACAAAAACCCGACCCGACCCGACCCGCTTGTATATATATAAATATATTAATTTAAAAATTAAAAATATATAATAATAATATATTTATTGTATTTATTTATCAAAAAATAGACATTTTTATTACCAACTGTGGAGCCTTAGATTAAATACATTAACACCTCAACTTCTTTATTTTTTTTATATATATTTGTAAATAATAATAATAATATTTCGGGGCAGGCCGGGTCGGGTCGGGTCGGGTCGGGACTGCTAGGTATACTTGGCGGGGCGGGTTTGGGTTTTAAAAAAAAAAAACCGTCTCGGGTTCGGGGCGGGGTAGTATATATGCGGGTCGGGTTTTGTAATGGCCAAACCCGCCCCATACCCGACCCGTTGCCATTCCTACTAGTTCCGAACTCTCTTGAGGCTCGTTACCGGAAGACTACCAATTACTTTTAAAAGACTAAAGTAATAAAAAGACAAATCTCAAATCCTCCATTCCCATGTGCGCCGCACGGCCACACACAGGCGCTCGCTTGGCAAAGTCACCCTCTCTCCCCACTACTGGTCGCCACACCCTCCCCACGGCGCAACACCGACCCCATCCTCAACTCAGGTTAGTCAGATATGTATTAATATAAATGCGTGTGTTTAAATATATGCGTGCTCGTGTGTACATGGAGCAATTATATTTTTGCATTCGTAAATTATGGGAGTTTTCGGATCTGTATATATATATATGTTTTGAAATGAACTTCCTTAGCTAATCTACAGTTGCGAGATTCTACTTAGGGCATTCACTCGGGGGTGGGTGCCGTGCTAAAGATATTAATGCATAAGGAACCTCTTAGGAGTCATACTTTCATTTGGTATGTCGCCTACGACGTCCAAGTAAGAGTAAGTCTCCAAAGTGTAGCATTTACCACTTAGTAGACATCCAAATTAGCATATGTCTCCTAAGCCTACCATTTATCACATTGGAGACATAGAAATATTGTTATGTCTCCTAAGTGTACAATTTCCCACTTAGGCGACATACAAACTTGATTATGTCTCCTAAGTGTACAATTTTCCACTTAGGAGACATAGAAATTAGCGTACGTCTCCTAAGTATATATATATATATATAAATATATTAATATAAAAATTATATATATATAATAATACTATATATATTGTATTTATTTATCAAAAAACAATTTCCCACTTAGGCGACATACAAACTTGAATATGTCTCCTAAATGTACAATTTCCCACTTAGGAGACATAGAAATTAGCGTACGTCTCCTAAGTATAGAATTTCCCACTTAGGCGACATACAAATTTGGTTATGTCTCCTAAGTGTACAATTTCCCACTTAGGCGACATACAAATTAGCGTACCTCTCCTAAGACTACAATTTACCAACTGTGGAGCCATAGATTAAATACATTAACACCTCAACTTCTTTATTTTTTTATTATATATATTTATAAATAATAATAATAATAATTCGGGGCGGGTCGGGTCGAGGCTCCTAGGTATACTTGGCGGGGCGGGTTTGGGTTTTTAAAAAAAACCCGTCTCGGATTCGGGGCGGGGTAGTATATATGCGGGTCGGGTTTTGTAATGGCCAAACCCGCCCCATACCCGACCCGTTGCCATTCCTACTAGTTCCGAACTCCCCAGAGGCTCGTTAACATAAGACTACATATTACTTTTAAAAGACTAAAGTAATAAAAAGGCAGATCTCACATCCTCCATTCCCATGTGCGCCGCACGGCCACACACAGGCGCTCGCTTGGCAAAGTCACCCTCTCTCCCCACTACTGGTCGCCACACCCGCCCACCTCCCCACGGCGCAACACCGACCCCATCCTCAACTCAGGTTAGTCAGATATGTATTAATATAAATGCGTGTGTTTAAATATATACGTGCTCATGTGTACATGGAGCAATTATATTTTTGCATGCGTAAATTATGGGAGTTTTCGGATCTATATATATATATATATGTTTTGAAATGAACTTCCTTAGCTAATCTACAGTTGCGAGATTCTACTTAGGGCATTCACTCGAGGGTGGGTGCCGTGCTAAAGATATTAATGCATAAGGAACCTCTTAGGCGTCATACTTTCATTTGGTATGTCGCCTACGACATCCAAGTAAGAGTAAGTCTCCAAAGTGTAGCATTTACCCCTTAGGCGACATACAAATTTGGTTATGTCTCCTAACTGTAGCATTTACCACTTAGGAGACATCCAAATTAGCATATGTCTCCTAAGTGTACAATTTTCTCACTTAGGCGACATACAAACTTGATTATGTCTTCTACGTGTACAATTTCCCACTTAGGCGACATACAAACTTGATTATGTCTCCTAAGTGTACAATTTCCAACTTAGGAGACATAGAAATTAGCGTACGTCTCCTAAGTATAGAATTTCCCAATTAGGCGACATACAAATTTGCTTATGTCTCCTAAGTGTACAATTTCCCCACTTAGGCGACATACAAATTAGCGTACGTCTCCTAATAATACAATTTACCTCTTAGGCGACAAACTATTTTGGTTATGTCTCCTAAGTGTAGCATTTACCACTTAGGAGACATCCAAATTAGCATATGTCTCTTAAGCGTACCATTTATCACTTAGGAGACATAGAAATTTGGTTATGTATCCTAAGTGTACAATTTCCCACTTAGCAACATACAAACTTGATTATGTCTCGTAAGTGTACAATTTCCAACTTAGGAGACATAGAAATTCGCGTACGTCTCCTAAGTATAGAATTTCCCACTTAGGCGACATACAAATTTGCTTATTTCTCCTAAGTGTACAATTTCCCCACTTAGGCGACTTACAAATTAGCGTACGTCTCTTAAGAATACAATTTACCTCTTAGGCGACATACAAATTTGGTTATGTCTCCTAAGTGTAGCATTTATCACTTAGGAGACATAGAAATTTGGTTATGTCTCCTAAGTGCACAATTTCCCACTTAGGCGACATACAAACTTGATTATGTCTCCTAAGTGTACAATTTCCGACTTAGGAGACATAGAAATTAGCGTACGTCTCCTAAGTATAGAATTTCCCACTTAGGCGACATACAACTTTGCTTATGTCTCCTAAGTGTACAATTTCCCCACTTAGGCGACATACAAATTAGCATACGTCTCCTAAGAATACAATTTACCTCTTAGGCGACATACAAATTTGGTTATGTCTCCTAAGTGTAGCATTTACCACTTAGGAGACATCCAAATTAGCATATGTCTCGTAAGCCTACCATTTATCACTTAGGAGACATAGAAATTTGGTTATGTCTCCTAAATGTACAATTTCCCACTTAGGCGACATATAAACTTGATTATGTCTCCTAAGTGTACAATTTCCCACTTAGGAGACATAGAAATTAGCGTACGTCTCCTAAGTGTAGAATTTCCCACTTAGGCGACATAGAAATTAGCGTACGTCTCCTAAGTGTAGAATTTTCCCACTTAGGCGACATACAACTTTGCTTATGTCTCCTAAGTGTACAATTTCCCCACTTAGGCGACATACAAATTAGCGTACGTCTCCTAAGAATACAATTTACCTCTTAGGCGACATACAAATTTGGTTATGTTTCCTAAGTGTAGCATTTACCACTTAGGAGACATCCAAATTAGCATATGTCTCTTAAGCCTACCATTTATCACTTAGGAGACATAGAAATTTGGTTATGTATCCTAAGTGTACAATTTCCCACTTAGGCAACATATAAACTTGATTATGTCTCCTAAGTGTACAATTTCCCACTTAGGAGACATAGAAATTAGCGTACGTCTCCTAAGTGTAGAATTTCCCACTTAGGCGACATACAACTTTGCTTATGTCTCCTAAGTGTACAATTTCCCCACTTAGGCGACATACAAATTAGCGTACGTCTCCTAAGAATACAATTTACCTCTTATGCGACATACAAATTTGTTTATGTCTCCTCAGTTTAGCATTTACCACTTAGGAGACATCCAAATTAGCATATGTCTCGTAAGCCTACCATTTATCACTAAGGAGACATAGAAATTTGGATATGTCTCCTAAATGTACAATTTCCCACTTAGGCGACATATAAACTTGATTATGTCTCCTAAGTGTACAATTTCCCACTTAGGAGTCATAGAAATTAGCGTACGTCTCCTAAGTATAGAATTTCCCACTTAGGCGACATACAACTTTGCTTATGTCTCCTAAGTGTACAATTTCCCACTTAGGCGACATACAAATTTGCTTATGTCTCCTAAGTGTACAATTTCCCACTTTGGCGACATACAAATTTGCGTACGTCTCCTAAGAATATAATTTACCCTCTTAGGCGACATACAAATTCGGTTATGTCTCCTAAGTGTATAATTTCCCACTTAGGCGAGATACAAATTTGGTTATGTCTTCTAAGTGTACAATTTCCCACTTAGACACGACATACAAATTAACTTATGTCTCTTAAGTATATAAATTTTCCTCTTAAGCGACATAGAAATTATCTTGTGTCTCCTAAGGGTCCAATTTTCCTAGCGATGGCAAAAAAACCCAACCCGGAGGGTATTCGACCCGACCCAACCCGAATGGGGCGGTTTTTTTTTAGACCGGGGCGGTTTGGTAATTTTTTTTATGCCCCGGACCGGGTTCGGGGTGGGTTAGGGTTTTGCCCACAAAAACCCGACCCGACCCGACCCGCTTGTATATATATAAATATATTAATTTAAAAATTAAAAATATATAATAATAAATATATTTATTGTATTTATTTATCAAAAAATAGACATTTTTATTACCAACTGTGGAGCCTTAGATTAAATACATTAACACCTCAACTTCTTTATTTTTTTTTATATATATTTGTAAATAATAATAATAATATTTCGGGGCGGGCGGGTCGGGTCGGGTCGGGTCGGGACTGCTAGGTATACTTGGCGGGGCGGTTTGTTTGGGTTTTAAAAAAAAAAACCGTCTCGGGTTCGGGGCGGGGTAGTATATATGCGGGTCGGGTTTTGTAATGGCCAAACCCGCCCCATACCCGACCCGTTGCCATTCCTACTAGTTCCGAACTCTCTTGAGGCTCGTTACCGGAAGACTACCAATTACTTTTAAAAGACTAAAGTAATAAAAAGACAAATCTCAAATCCTCCATTCCCATGTGCGCCGCACGGCCACACACAGGCGCTCGCTTGGCAAAGTCACCCTCTCTCCCCACTACTGGTCGCCACACCCTCCCCACGGCGCAACACCGACCCCATCCTCAACTCAGGTTAGTCAGATATGTATTAATATAAATGCGTGTGTTTAAATATATGCGTGCTCGTGTGTACATGGAGCAATTATATTTTTGCATTCGTAAATTATGGGAGTTTTCGGATCTGTATATATATATATGTTTTGAAATGAACTTCCTTAGCTAATCTACAGTTGCGAGATTCTACTTAGGGCATTCACTCGGGGGTGGGTGCCGTGCTAAAGATATTAATGCATAAGGAACCTCTTAGGAGTCATACTTTCATTTGGTATGTCGCCTACGACGTCCAAGTAAGAGTAAGTCTCCAAAGTGTAGCATTTACCACTTAGTAGACATCCAAATTAGCATATGTCTCCTAAGCCTACCATTTATCACATTGGAGACATAGAAATATTGTTATGTCTCCTAAGTGTACAATTTCCCACTTAGGCGACATACAAACTTGATTATGTCTCCTAAGTGTACAATTTTCCACTTAGGAGACATAGAAATTAGCGTACGTCTCCTAAGTATATATATATATAAATAAATATATTAATATAAAAATTATATATATATAATAATACTATATATATTGTATTTATTTATCAAAAAACAATTTCCCACTTAGGCGACATACAAACTTGAATATGTCTCCTAAATGTACAATTTCCCACTTAGGAGACATAGAAATTAGCGTACGTCTCCTAAGTATAGAATTTCCCACTTAGGCGACATACAAATTTGGTTATGTCTCCTAAGTGTACAATTTCCCACTTAGGCGACATACAAATTAGCGTACCTCTCCTAAGACTACAATTTACCAACTGTGGAGCCATAGATTAAATACATTAACACCTCAACTTCTTTATTTTTTTATTATATATATTTATAAATAATAATAATAATAATTCGGGGCAGGTCGGGTCGAGGCTCCTAGGTATACTTGGCGGGGCGGGTTTGGGTTTGTAGAAAAAACCCGTCTCGGATTCGGGGCGAGGTAGTATATATGCGGGTCGGGTTTTGTAATGGCCAAACCCGCCCCATACCCGACCCGTTGCCATTCCTACTAGTTCCGAACTCCCCAGAGGCTCGTTAACATAAGACTACATATTACTTTTAAAAGACTAAAGTAATAAAAAGGCAGATCTCACATCCTCCATTCCCATGTGCGCCGCACGGCCACACACAGGCGCTCGCTTGGCAAAGTCACCCTCTCTCCCCACTACTGGTCGCCACACCCTCCCCACGGCGCAACACCGACCCCATCCTCAACTCAGGTTAGTCAGATATGTATTAATATAAATGCGTGTGTTTAAATATATACGTGCTCATGTGTACATGGAGCAATTATATTTTTGCATGCGTAAATTATGGGAGTTTTCGGATCTATATATATATAATATGTTTTGAAATGAACTTCCTTAGCTAATCTACAGTTGCGAGATTCTACTTAGGGCATTCACTCGAGGGTGGGTGCCGTGCTAAAGATATTAATGCATAAGGAACCTCTTAGGCGTCATACTTTCATTTGGTATGTCGCCTACGACATCCAAGTAAGAGTAAGTCTCCAAAGTGTAGCATTTACCCCTTAGGCGACATACAAATTTGGTTATGTCTCCTAACTGTAGCATTTACCACTTAGGAGACATCCAAATTAGCATATGTCTCCTAAGTGTACAATTTTCTCACTTAGGCGACATACAAACTTGATTATGTCTTCTACGTGTACAATTTCCCACTTAGGCGACATACAAACTTGATTATGTCTCCTAAGTGTACAATTTCCAACTTAGGAGACATAGAAATTAGCGTACGTCTCCTAAGTATAGAATTTCCCAATTAGGCGACATACAAATTTGCTTATGTCTCCTAAGTGTACAATTTCCCCACTTAGGCGACATACAAATTAGCGTACGTCTCCTAATAATACAATTTACCTCTTAGGCGACAAACTATTTTGGTTATGTCTCCTAAGTGTAGCATTTACCACTTAGGAGACATCCAAATTAGCATATGTCTCTTAAGCGTACCATTTATCACTTAGGAGACATAGAAATTTGGTTATGTATCCTAAGTGTACAATTTCCCACTTAGGCAACATACAAACTTGATTATGTCTCGTAAGTGTACAATTTCCAACTTAGGAGACATAGAAATTCGCGTACGTCTCCTAAGTATAGAATTTCCCACTTAGGCGACATACAAATTTGCTTATTTCTCCTAAGTGTACAATTTCCCCACTTAGGCGACTTACAAATTAGCGTACGTCTCTTAAGAATACAATTTACCTCTTAGGCGACATACAAATTTGGTTATGTCTCCTAAGTGTAGCATTTATCACTTAGGAGACATAGAAATTTGGTTATGTCTCCTAAGTGCACAATTTCCCACTTAGGCGACATACAAACTTGATTATGTCTCCTAAGTGTACAATTTCCGACTTAGGAGACATAGAAATTAGCGTACGTCTCCTAAGTATAGAATTTCCCACTTAGGCGACATACAACTTTGCTTATGTCTCCTAAGTGTACAATTTCCCCACTTAGGCGACATACAAATTAGCATACGTCTCCTAAGAATACAATTTACCTCTTAGGCGACATACAAATTTGGTTATGTCTCCTAAGTGTAGCATTTACCACTTAGGAGACATCCAAATTAGCATATGTCTCGTAAGCCTACCATTTATCACTTAGGAGACATAGAAATTTGGTTATGTCTCCTAAATGTACAATTTCCCACTTAGGCGACATATAAACTTGATTATGTCTCCTAAGTGTACAATTTCCCACTTAGGAGACATAGAAATTAGCGTACGTCTCCTAAGTGTAGAATTTCCCACTTAGGCGACATAGAAATTAGCGTACGTCTCCTAAGTGTAGAATTTCCCACTTAGGCGACATACAACTTTGCTTATGTCTCCTAAGTGTACAATTTCCCCACTTAGGCGACATACAAATTAGCGTACGTCTCCTAAGAATACAATTTACCTCTTAGGCGACATACAAATTTGGTTATGTTTCCTAAGTGTAGCATTTACCACTTAGGAGACATCCAAATTAGCATATGTCTCTTAAGCCTACCATTTATCACTTAGGAGACATAGAAATTTGGTTATGTATCCTAAGTGTACAATTTCCCACTTAGGCAACATATAAACTTGATTATGTCTCCTAAGTGTACAATTTCCCACTTAGGAGACATAGAAATTAGCGTACGTCTCCTAAGTGTAGAATTTCCCACTTAGGCGACATACAACTTTGCTTATGTCTCCTAAGTGTACAATTTCCCCACTTAGGCGACATACAAATTAGCGTACGTCTCCTAAGAATACAATTTACCTCTTATGCGACATACAAATTTGTTTATGTCTCCTCAGTTTAGCATTTACCACTTAGGAGACATCCAAATTAGCATATGTCTCGTAAGCCTACCATTTATCACTAAGGAGACATAGAAATTTGGATATGTCTCCTAAATGTACAATTTCCCACTTAGGCGACATACAAACTTGATTATGTCTCCTAAGTGTACAATTTCCCACTTAGGAGTCATAGAAATTAGCGTACGTCTCCTAAGTATAGAATTTCCCACTTAGGCGACATACAACTTTGCTTATGTCTCCTAAGTGTACAATTTCCCACTTAGGCGACATACAAATTTGCTTATGTCTCCTAAGTGTACAATTTCCCACTTTGGCGACATACAAATTTGCGTACGTCTCCTAAGAATATAATTTACCTCTTAGGCGACATACAAATTCGGTTATGTCTCCTAAGTGTATAATTTCCCACTTAGGCGAGATACAAATTTGGTTATGTCTTCTAAGTGTACAATTTCCCACTTAGACGACATACAAATTAACTTATGTCTCTTAAGTATATAAATTTTCCTCTTAAGCGACATAGAAATTATCTTGTGTCTCCTAAGGGTCCAATTTTCCTAGCGATGGCAAAAAAACCCACCCGGAGGGTATTCGACCCGACCCAACCCGAATGGGGCGGTTTTTTTTTTTAGACCGGGGCGGTTTGGTAATTTTTTTTATGCCCCGGACCGGGTTCGGGGTGGGTTAGGGTTTTGCCCACAAAAACCCGACCCGACCCGACCCGCTTGTATATATATAAATATATTAATTTAAAAATTAAAAATATATAATATAATAATATATTTATTGTATTTATTTATCAAAAAATAGACATTTTTATTACCAACTGTGGAGCCTTAGATTAAATACATTAACACCTCAACTTCTTTATTTTTTTTATATATATTTGTAAATAATAATAATAATATTTCGGGGCGGGCCGGGTCGGGTCGGGTCGGGACTGCTAGGTATACTTGGCGGGGCGGGTTTGGGTTTTAAAAAAAAAAACCGTCTCGGGTTCGGGGCGGGGTAGTATATATGCGGGTCGGGTTTGGAATGCCAAACCCGCCCCATACCCGACCCGTTGCCATTCCTACTAGTTCCGAACTCTCTTGAGGCTCGTTACCGGAAGACTACCAATTACTTTTAAAAGACTAAAGTAATAAAAAGACAAATCTCAAATCCTCCATTCCCATGTGCGCCGCACGGCCACACACAGGCGCTCGCTTGGCAAAGTCACCCTCTCTCCCCACTACTGGTCGCCACACCCTCCCCACGGCGCAACACCGACCCCATCCTCAACTCAGGTTAGTCAGATATGTATTAATATAAATGCGTGTGTTTAAATATATGCGTGCTCGTGTGTACATGGAGCAATTATATTTTTGCATTCGTAAATTATGGGAGTTTTCGGATCTGTATATATATATATGTTTTGAAATGAACTTCCTTAGCTAATCTACAGTTGCGAGATTCTACTTAGGGCATTCACTCGGGGGTGGGTGCCGTGCTAAAGATATTAATGCATAAGGAACCTCTTAGGAGTCATACTTTCATTTGGTATGTCGCCTACGACGTCCAAGTAAGAGTAAGTCTCCAAAGTGTAGCATTTACCACTTAGTAGACATCCAAATTAGCATATGTCTCCTAAGCCTACCATTTATCACATTGGAGACATAGAAATATTGTTATGTCTCCTAAGTGTACAATTTCCCACTTAGGCGACATACAAACTTGATTATGTCTCCTAAGTGTACAATTTTCCACTTAGGAGACATAGAAATTAGCGTACGTCTCCTAAGTATATATATATATATATATAAATATATTAATATAAAAATTATATATATATAATAATACTATATTATATTGTATTTATTTATCAAAAAACAATTTCCCACTTAGGCGACATACAAACTTGAATATGTCTCCTAAATGTACAATTTCCCACTTAGGAGACATAGAAATTAGCGTACGTCTCCTAAGTATAGAATTTCCCACTTAGGCGACATACAAATTTGGTTATGTCTCCTAAGTGTACAATTTCCCACTTAGGCGACATACAAATTAGCGTACCTCTCCTAAGACTACAATTTACCAACTGTGGAGCCATAGATTAAATACATTAACACCTCAACTTCTTTATTTTTTTATTATATATATTTATAAATAATAATAATAATAATTCGGGGCAGGTCGGGTCGAGGCTCCTAGGTATACTTGGCGGGGCGGGTTTGGGTTTGTAGAAAAAACCCGTCTCGGATTCGGGGCGAGGTAGTATATATGCGGGTCGGGTTTTGTAATGGCCAAACCCGCCCCATACCCGACCCGTTGCCATTCCTACTAGTTCCGAACTCCCCAGAGGCTCGTTAACATAAGACTACATATTACTTTTAAAAGACTAAAGTAATAAAAAGGCAGATCTCACATCCTCCATTCCCATGTGCGCCGCACGGCCACACACAGGCGCTCGCTTGGCAAAGTCACCCTCTCTCCCCACTACTGGTCGCCACACCCTCCCCACGGCGCAACACCGACCCCATCCTCAACTCAGGTTAGTCAGATATGTATTAATATAAATGCGTGTGTTTAAATATATACGTGCTCATGTGTACATGGAGCAATTATATTTTTGCATGCGTAAATTATGGGAGTTTTCGGATCTATATATATATATATGTTTTGAAATGAACTTCCTTAGCTAATCTACAGTTGCGAGATTCTACTTAGGGCATTCACTCGAGGGTGGGTGCCGTGCTAAAGATATTAATGCATAAGGAACCTCTTAGGCGTCATACTTTCATTTGGTATGTCGCCTACGACATCCAAGTAAGAGTAAGTCTCCAAAGTGTAGCATTTACCCCTTAGGCGACATACAAATTTGGTTATGTCTCCTAACTGTAGCATTTACCACTTAGGAGACATCCAAATTAGCATATGTCTCCTAAGTGTACAATTTTCTCACTTAGGCGACATACAAACTTGATTATGTCTTCTACGTGTACAATTTCCCACTTAGGCGACATACAAACTTGATTATGTCTCCTAAGTGTACAATTTCCAACTTAGGAGACATAGAAATTAGCGTACGTCTCCTAAGTATAGAATTTCCCAATTAGGCGACATACAAATTTGCTTATGTCTCCTAAGTGTACAATTTCCCCACTTAGGCGACATACAAATTAGCGTACGTCTCCTAATAATACAATTTACCTCTTAGGCGACAAACTATTTTGGTTATGTCTCCTAAGTGTAGCATTTACCACTTAGGAGACATCCAAATTAGCATATGTCTCTTAAGCGTACCATTTATCACTTAGGAGACATAGAAATTTGGTTATGTATCCTAAGTGTACAATTTCCCACTTAGGCAACATACAAACTTGATTATGTCTCGTAAGTGTACAATTTCCAACTTAGGAGACATAGAAATTCGCGTACGTCTCCTAAGTATAGAATTTCCCACTTAGGCGACATACAAATTTGCTTATTTCTCCTAAGTGTACAATTTCCCCACTTAGGCGACTTACAAATTAGCGTACGTCTCTTAAGAATACAATTTACCTCTTAGGCGACATACAAATTTGGTTATGTCTCCTAAGTGTAGCATTTATCACTTAGGAGACATAGAAATTTGGTTATGTCTCCTAAGTGCACAATTTCCCACTTAGGCGACATACAAACTTGATTATGTCTCCTAAGTGTACAATTTCCGACTTAGGAGACATAGAAATTAGCGTACGTCTCCTAAGTATAGAATTTCCCACTTAGGCGACATACAACTTTGCTTATGTCTCCTAAGTGTACAATTTCCCCACTTAGGCGACATACAAATTAGCATACGTCTCCTAAGAATACAATTTACCTCTTAGGCGACATACAAATTTGGTTATGTCTCCTAAGTGTAGCATTTACCACTTAGGAGACATCCAAATTAGCATATGTCTCGTAAGCCTACCATTTATCACTTAGGAGACATAGAAATTTGGTTATGTCTCCTAAATGTACAATTTCCCACTTAGGCGACATATAAACTTGATTATGTCTCCTAAGTGTACAATTTCCCACTTAGGAGACATAGAAATTAGCGTACGTCTCCTAAGTGTAGAATTTCCCACTTAGGCGACATAGAAATTAGCGTACGTCTCCTAAGTGTAGAATTTCCCACTTAGGCGACATACAACTTTGCTTATGTCTCCTAAGTGTACAATTTCCCCACTTAGGCGACATACAAATTAGCGTACGTCTCCTAAGAATACAATTTACCTCTTAGGCGACATACAAATTTGGTTATGTTTCCTAAGTGTAGCATTTACCACTTAGGAGACATCCAAATTAGCATATGTCTCTTAAGCCTACCATTTATCACTTAGGAGACATAGAAATTTGGTTATGTATCCTAAGTGTACAATTTCCCACTTAGGCAACATATAAACTTGATTATGTCTCCTAAGTGTACAATTTCCCACTTAGGAGACATAGAAATTAGCGTACGTCTCCTAAGTGTAGAATTTCCCACTTAGGCGACATACAACTTTGCTTATGTCTCCTAAGTGTACAATTTCCCCACTTAGGCGACATACAAATTAGCGTACGTCTCCTAAGAATACAATTTACCTCTTATGCGACATACAAATTTGTTTATGTCTCCTCAGTTTAGCATTTACCACTTAGGAGACATCCAAATTAGCATATGTCTCGTAAGCCTACCATTTATCACTAAGGAGACATAGAAATTTGGATATGTCTCCTAAATGTACAATTTCCCACTTAGGCGACATATAAACTTGATTATGTCTCCTAAGTGTACAATTTCCCACTTAGGAGTCATAGAAATTAGCGTACGTCTCCTAAGTATAGAATTTCCCACTTAGGCGACATACAACTTTGCTTATGTCTCCTAAGTGTACAATTTCCCACTTAGGCGACATACAAATTTGCTTATGTCTCCTAAGTGTACAATTTCCCACTTTGGCGACATACAAATTTGCGTACGTCTCCTAAGAATATAATTTACCTCTTAGGCGACATACAAATTCGGTTATGTCTCCTAAGTGTATAATTTCCCACTTAGGCGAGATACAAATTTGGTTATGTCTTCTAAGTGTACAATTTCCCACTTAGACGACATACAAATTAACTTATGTCTCTTAAGTATATAAATTTTCCTCTTAAGCGACATAGAAATTATCTTGTGTCTCCTAAGGGTCCAATTTTCCTAGCGATGGCAAAAAAACCCAACCCGGAGGGTATTCGACCCGACCCAACCCGAATGGGGCGGTTTTTTTTTTAGACCGGGGCGGTTTGGTAATTTTTTTTATGCCCCGGACCGGGTTCGGGGTGGGTTAGGGTTTTGCCCACAAAAACCCGACCCGACCCGACCCGCTTGTATATATATAAATATATTAATTTAAAAATTAAAAATATATAATAATAATATATTTATTGTATTTATTTATCAAAAAATAGACATTTTTATTACCAACTGTGGAGCCTTAGATTAAATACATTAACACCTCAACTTCTTTATTTTTTTTATATATATTTGTAAATAATAATAATAATATTTCGGGGCGGGCCGGGTCGGGTCGGGTCGGGACTGCTAGGTATACTTGGCGGGGCGGGTTTGGGTTTTAAAAAAAAAAACCGTCTCGGGTTCGGGGCGGGGTAGTATATATGCGGGTCGGGTTTTGTAATGGCCAAACCCGCCCCATACCCGACCCGTTGCCATTCCTACTAGTTCCGAACTCTCTTGAGGCTCGTTACCGGAAGACTACCAATTACTTTTAAAAGACTAAAGTAATAAAAAGACAAATCTCAAATCCTCCATTCCCATGTGCGCCGCACGGCCACACACAGGCGCTCGCTTGGCAAAGTCACCCTCTCTCCCCACTACTGGTCGCCACACCCTCCCCACGGCGCAACACCGACCCCATCCTCAACTCAGGTTAGTCAGATATGTATTAATATAAATGCGTGTGTTTAAATATATGCGTGCTCGTGTGTACATGGAGCAATTATATTTTTGCATTCGTAAATTATGGGAGTTTTCGGATCTGTATATATATATATGTTTTGAAATGAACTTCCTTAGCTAATCTACAGTTGCGAGATTCTACTTAGGGCATTCACTCGGGGGTGGGTGCCGTGCTAAAGATATTAATGCATAAGGAACCTCTTAGGAGTCATACTTTCATTTGGTATGTCGCCTACGACGTCCAAGTAAGAGTAAGTCTCCAAAGTGTAGCATTTACCACTTAGTAGACATCCAAATTAGCATATGTCTCCTAAGCCTACCATTTATCACATTGGAGACATAGAAATATTGTTATGTCTCCTAAGTGTACAATTTCCCACTTAGGCGACATACAAACTTGATTATGTCTCCTAAGTGTACAATTTTCCACTTAGGAGACATAGAAATTAGCGTACGTCTCCTAAGTATATATATATATATATAAATATATTAATATAAAAATTATATATATATAATAATACTATATATATTGTATTTATTTATCAAAAAACAATTTCCCACTTAGGCGACATACAAACTTGAATATGTCTCCTAAATGTACAATTTCCCACTTAGGAGACATAGAAATTAGCGTACGTCTCCTAAGTATAGAATTTCCCACTTAGGCGACATACAAATTTGGTTATGTCTCCTAAGTGTACAATTTCCCACTTAGGCGACATACAAATTAGCGTACCTCTCCTAAGACTACAATTTACCAACTGTGGAGCCATAGATTAAATACATTAACACCTCAACTTCTTTATTTTTTTATTATATATATTTATAAATAATAATAATAATAATTCGGGGCAGGTCGGGTCGAGGCTCCTAGGTATACTTGGCGGGGCGGGTTTGGGTTTGTAGAAAAAACCCGTCTCGGATTCGGGGCGAGGTAGTATATATGCGGGTCGGGTTTTGTAATGGCCAAACCCGCCCCATACCCGACCCGTTGCCATTCCTACTAGTTCCGAACTCCCCAGAGGCTCGTTAACATAAGACTACATATTACTTTTAAAAGACTAAAGTAATAAAAAGGCAGATCTCACATCCTCCATTCCCATGTGCGCCGCACGGCCACACACAGGCGCTCGCTTGGCAAAGTCACCCTCTCTCCCCACTACTGGTCGCCACACCCTCCCCACGGCGCAACACCGACCCCATCCTCAACTCAGGTTAGTCAGATATGTATTAATATAAATGCGTGTGTTTAAATATATACGTGCTCATGTGTACATGGAGCAATTATATTTTTGCATGCGTAAATTATGGGAGTTTTCGGATCTATATATATATATATATGTTTTGAAATGAACTTCCTTAGCTAATCTACAGTTGCGAGATTCTACTTAGGGCATTCACTCGAGGGTGGGTGCCGTGCTAAAGATATTAATGCATAAGGAACCTCTTAGGCGTCATACTTTCATTTGGTATGTCGCCTACGACATCCAAGTAAGAGTAAGTCTCCAAAGTGTAGCATTTACCCCTTAGGCGACATACAAATTTGGTTATGTCTCCTAACTGTAGCATTTACCACTTAGGAGACATCCAAATTAGCATATGTCTCCTAAGTGTACAATTTTCTCACTTAGGCGACATACAAACTTGATTATGTCTTCTACGTGTACAATTTCCCACTTAGGCGACATACAAACTTGATTATGTCTCCTAAGTGTACAATTTCCAACTTAGGAGACATAGAAATTAGCGTACGTCTCCTAAGTATAGAATTTCCCAATTAGGCGACATACAAATTTGCTTATGTCTCCTAAGTGTACAATTTCCCCACTTAGGCGACATACAAATTAGCGTACGTCTCCTAATAATACAATTTACCTCTTAGGCGACAAACTATTTTGGTTATGTCTCCTAAGTGTAGCATTTACCACTTAGGAGACATCCAAATTAGCATATGTCTCTTAAGCGTACCATTTATCACTTAGGAGACATAGAAATTTGGTTATGTATCCTAAGTGTACAATTTCCCACTTAGGCAACATACAAACTTGATTATGTCTCGTAAGTGTACAATTTCCAACTTAGGAGACATAGAAATTCGCGTACGTCTCCTAAGTATAGAATTTCCCACTTAGGCGACATACAAATTTGCTTATTTCTCCTAAGTGTACAATTTCCCCACTTAGGCGACTTACAAATTAGCGTACGTCTCTTAAGAATACAATTTACCTCTTAGGCGACATACAAATTTGGTTATGTCTCCTAAGTGTAGCATTTATCACTTAGGAGACATAGAAATTTGGTTATGTCTCCTAAGTGCACAATTTCCCACTTAGGCGACATACAAACTTGATTATGTCTCCTAAGTGTACAATTTCCGACTTAGGAGACATAGAAATTAGCGTACGTCTCCTAAGTATAGAATTTCCCACTTAGGCGACATACAACTTTGCTTATGTCTCCTAAGTGTACAATTTCCCCACTTAGGCGACATACAAATTAGCATACGTCTCCTAAGAATACAATTTACCTCTTAGGCGACATACAAATTTGGTTATGTCTCCTAAGTGTAGCATTTACCACTTAGGAGACATCCAAATTAGCATATGTCTCGTAAGCCTACCATTTATCACTTAGGAGACATAGAAATTTGGTTATGTCTCCTAAATGTACAATTTCCCACTTAGGCGACATATAAACTTGATTATGTCTCCTAAGTGTACAATTTCCCACTTAGGAGACATAGAAATTAGCGTACGTCTCCTAAGTGTAGAATTTCCCACTTAGGCGACATAGAAATTAGCGTACGTCTCCTAAGTGTAGAATTTCCCACTTAGGCGACATACAACTTTGCTTATGTCTCCTAAGTGTACAATTTCCCCACTTAGGCGACATACAAATTAGCGTACGTCTCCTAAGAATACAATTTACCTCTTAGGCGACATACAAATTTGGTTATGTTTCCTAAGTGTAGCATTTACCACTTAGGAGACATCCAAATTAGCATATGTCTCTTAAGCCTACCATTTATCACTTAGGAGACATAGAAATTTGGTTATGTATCCTAAGTGTACAATTTCCCACTTAGGCAACATATAAACTTGATTATGTCTCCTAAGTGTACAATTTCCCACTTAGGAGACATAGAAATTAGCGTACGTCTCCTAAGTGTAGAATTTCCCACTTAGGCGACATACAACTTTGCTTATGTCTCCTAAGTGTACAATTTCCCCACTTAGGCGACATACAAATTAGCGTACGTCTCCTAAGAATACAATTTACCTCTTATGCGACATACAAATTTGTTTATGTCTCCTCAGTTTAGCATTTACCACTTAGGAGACATCCAAATTAGCATATGTCTCGTAAGCCTACCATTTATCACTAAGGAGACATAGAAATTTGGATATGTCTCCTAAATGTACAATTTCCCACTTAGGCGACATATAAACTTGATTATGTCTCCTAAGTGTACAATTTCCCACTTAGGAGTCATAGAAATTAGCGTACGTCTCCTAAGTATAGAATTTCCCACTTAGGCGACATACAACTTTGCTTATGTCTCCTAAGTGTACAATTTCCCACTTAGGCGACATACAAATTTGCTTATGTCTCCTAAGTGTACAATTTCCCACTTTGGCGACATACAAATTTGCGTACGTCTCCTAAGAATATAATTTACCTGTTAGGCGACATACAAATTCGGTTATGTCTCCTAAGTGTATAATTTCCCACTTAGGCGAGATACAAATTTGGTTATGTCTTCTAAGTGTACAATTTCCCACTTAGACGACATACAAATTAACTTATGTCTCTTAAGTATATAAATTTTCCTCTTAAGCGACATAGAAATTATCTTGTGTCTCCTAAGGGTCCAATTTTCCTAGCGATGGCAAAAAAACCCAACCCGGAGGGTATTCGACCCGACCCAACCCGAATGGGGCGGTTTTTTTTTTAGACCGGGGCGGTTTGGTAATTTTTTTTATGCCCCGGACCGGGTTCGGGGTGGGTTAGGGTTTTGCCCACAAAAACCCGACCCGACCCGACCCGCTTGTATATATATAAATATATTAATTTAAAAATTAAAAATATATAATAATAATATATTTATTGTATTTATTTATCAAAAAATAGACATTTTTATTACCAACTGTGGAGCCTTAGATTAAATACATTAACACCTCAACTTCTTTATTTTTTTTATATATATTTGTAAATAATAATAATAATATTTCGGGGCAGGCCGGGTCGGGTCGGGTCGGGTCGGGTCGGGACTGCTAGGTATACTTGGCGGGGCGGGTTTGGGTTTTAAAAAAAAAAACCGTCTCGGGTTCGGGGCGGGGTAGTATATATGCGGGTCGGGTTTTGTAATGGCCAAACCCGCCCCATACCCGACCCGTTGCCATTCCTACTAGTTCCGAACTCTCTTGAGGCTCGTTACCGGAAGACTACCAATTACTTTTAAAAGACTAAAGTAATAAAAAGACAAATCTCAAATCCTCCATTCCCATGTGCGCCGCACGGCCACACACAGGCGCTCGCTTGGCAAAGTCACCCTCTCTCCCCACTACTGGTCGCCACACCCTCCCCACGGCGCAACACCGACCCCATCCTCAACTCAGGTTAGTCAGATATGTATTAATATAAATGCGTGTGTTTAAATATATGCGTGCTCGTGTGTACATGGAGCAATTATATTTTTGCATTCGTAAATTATGGGAGTTTTCGGATCTGTATATATATATATATGTTTTGAAATGAACTTCCTTAGCTAATCTACAGTTGCGAGATTCTACTTAGGGCATTCACTCGGGGGTGGGTGCCGTGCTAAAGATATTAATGCATAAGGAACCTCTTAGGAGTCATACTTTCATTTGGTATGTCGCCTACGACGTCCAAGTAAGAGTAAGTCTCCAAAGTGTAGCATTTACCACTTAGTAGACATCCAAATTAGCATATGTCTCCTAAGCCTACCATTTATCACATTGGAGACATAGAAATATTGTTATGTCTCCTAAGTGTACAATTTCCCACTTAGGCGACATACAAACTTGATTATGTCTCCTAAGTGTACAATTTTCCACTTAGGAGACATAGAAATTAGCGTACGTCTCCTAAGTATATATATATATAAATATATTAATATAAAAATTATATATATATAATAATACTATATATATTGTATTTATTTATCAAAAAACAATTTCCCACTTAGGCGACATACAAACTTGAATATGTCTCCTAAATGTACAATTTCCCACTTAGGAGACATAGAAATTAGCGTACGTCTCCTAAGTATAGAATTTCCCACTTAGGCGACATACAAATTTGGTTATGTCTCCTAAGTGTACAATTTCCCACTTAGGCGACATACAAATTAGCGTACCTCTCCTAAGACTACAATTTACCAACTGTGGAGCCATAGATTAAATACATTAACACCTCAACTTCTTTATTTTTTTTATTATATATATTTATAAATAATAATAATAATAATTCGGGGCAGGTCGGGTCGAGGCTCCTAGGTATACTTGGCGGGGCGGGTTTGGGTTTGTAGAAAAAACCCGTCTCGGATTCGGGGCGAGGTAGTATATATGCGGGTCGGGTTTTGTAATGGCCAAACCCGCCCCATACCCGACCCGTTGCCATTCCTACTAGTTCCGAACTCCCCAGAGGCTCGTTAACATAAGACTACATATTACTTTTAAAAGACTAAAGTAATAAAAAGGCAGATCTCACATCCTCCATTCCCATGTGCGCCGCACGGCCACACACAGGCGCTCGCTTGGCAAAGTCACCCTCTCTCCCCACTACTGGTCGCCACACCCTCCCCACGGCGCAACACCGACCCCATCCTCAACTCAGGTTAGTCAGATATGTATTAATATAAATGCGTGTGTTTAAATATATACGTGCTCATGTGTACATGGAGCAATTATATTTTTGCATGCGTAAATTATGGGAGTTTTCGGATCTATATATATATATATATGTTTTGAAATGAACTTCCTTAGCTAATCTACAGTTGCGAGATTCTACTTAGGGCATTCACTCGAGGGTGGGTGCCGTGCTAAAGATATTAATGCATAAGGAACCTCTTAGGCGTCATACTTTCATTTGGTATGTCGCCTACGACATCCAAGTAAGAGTAAGTCTCCAAAGTGTAGCATTTACCCCTTAGGCGACATACAAATTTGGTTATGTCTCCTAACTGTAGCATTTACCACTTAGGAGACATCCAAATTAGCATATGTCTCCTAAGTGTACAATTTTCTCACTTAGGCGACATACAAACTTGATTATGTCTTCTACGTGTACAATTTCCCACTTAGGCGACATACAAACTTGATTATGTCTCCTAAGTGTACAATTTCCAACTTAGGAGACATAGAAATTAGCGTACGTCTCCTAAGTATAGAATTTCCCAATTAGGCGACATACAAATTTGCTTATGTCTCCTAAGTGTACAATTTCCCCACTTAGGCGACATACAAATTAGCGTACGTCTCCTAATAATACAATTTACCTCTTAGGCGACAAACTATTTTGGTTATGTCTCCTAAGTGTAGCATTTACCACTTAGGAGACATCCAAATTAGCATATGTCTCTTAAGCGTACCATTTATCACTTAGGAGACATAGAAATTTGGTTATGTATCCTAAGTGTACAATTTCCCACTTAGGCAACATACAAACTTGATTATGTCTCGTAAGTGTACAATTTCCAACTTAGGAGACATAGAAATTCGCGTACGTCTCCTAAGTATAGAATTTCCCACTTAGGCGACATACAAATTTGCTTATTTCTCCTAAGTGTACAATTTCCCCACTTAGGCGACTTACAAATTAGCGTACGTCTCTTAAGAATACAATTTACCTCTTAGGCGACATACAAATTTGGTTATGTCTCCTAAGTGTAGCATTTATCACTTAGGAGACATAGAAATTTGGTTATGTCTCCTAAGTGCACAATTTCCCACTTAGGCGACATACAAACTTGATTATGTCTCCTAAGTGTACAATTTCCGACTTAGGAGACATAGAAATTAGCGTACGTCTCCTAAGTATAGAATTTCCCACTTAGGCGACATACAACTTTGCTTATGTCTCCTAAGTGTACAATTTCCCCACTTAGGCGACATACAAATTAGCATACGTCTCCTAAGAATACAATTTACCTCTTAGGCGACATACAAATTTGGTTATGTCTCCTAAGTGTAGCATTTACCACTTAGGAGACATCCAAATTAGCATATGTCTCGTAAGCCTACCATTTATCACTTAGGAGACATAGAAATTTGGTTATGTCTCCTAAATGTACAATTTCCCACTTAGGCGACATATAAACTTGATTATGTCTCCTAAGTGTACAATTTCCCACTTAGGAGACATAGAAATTAGCGTACGTCTCCTAAGTGTAGAATTTCCCACTTAGGCGACATAGATGTCTCCTAAGTGTAGGCGACATACGTACGTCTCCTAAGAATGGCGACATAGATGTCTCCTAAGTGTTTTACCACTTAGGAGACATCCAAATTAGCATATGTCTCGTAAGCCTACCATTTATCACTTAGGAGACATAGAAATTTGGTTATGTCTCCTAAATGTACAATTTCCCACTTAGGCGACATATAAACTTGATTATGTCTCCTAAGTGTACAATTTCCCACTTACATTTAGGTACGTCTCCTAAGTGTAGAGGCGACATATTAGTCTCCTAAGTGTACGGCGACATACAAATTAGCATACGTCTCCTAAGAATACAATTTACCTCTTAGGCGACATACAAATTTGGTTATGTCTTCCTAAGTGTAGCATTTACCACTTAGGAGACATCCAAATTAGCATATGTCTCTTAAGCCTACCATTTATCACTTAGGAGACATAGAAATTTGGTTATGTATCCTAAGTGTACAATTTCCCACTTAGGCAACATATAAACTTGATTATGTCTCCTAAGTGTACAATTTCCCACTTAGGAGACATAGAAATTAGCGTACGTCTCCTAAGTGTAGAATTTCCCACTTAGGCGACATACAACTTTGCTTATGTCTCCTAAGTGTACAATTTCCCCACTTAGGCGACATACAAATTAGCGTACGTCTCCTAAGAATACAATTTACCTCTTATGCGACATACAAATTTGTTTATGTCTCCTCAGTTTAGCATTTACCACTTAGGAGACATCCAAATTAGCATATGTCTCGTAAGCCTACCATTTATCACTAAGGAGACATAGAAATTTGGATATGTCTCCTAAATGTACAATTTCCCACTTAGGCGACATATAAACTTGATTATGTCTCCTAAGTGTACAATTTCCCACTTAGGAGTCATAGAAATTAGCGTACGTCTCCTAAGTATAGAATTTCCCACTTAGGCGACATACAACTTTGCTTATGTCTCCTAAGTGTACAATTTCCCACTTAGGCGACATACAAATTTGCTTATGTCTCCTAAGTGTACAATTTCCCACTTTGGCGACATACAAATTTGCGTACGTCTCCTAAGAATATAATTTACCTCTTAGGCGACATACAAATTCGGTTATGTCTCCTAAGTGTATAATTTCCCACTTAGGCGAGATACAAATTTGGTTATGTCTTCTAAGTGTACAATTTCCCACTTAGACGACATACAAATTAACTTATGTCTCTTAAGTATATAAATTTTCCTCTTAAGCGACATAGAAATTATCTTGTGTCTCCTAAGGGTCCAATTTTCCTAGCGATGGCAAAAAAACCCAACCCGGAGGGTATTCGACCCGACCCAACCCGAATGGGGCGGTTTTTTTTTTAGACCGGGGCGGTTTGGTAATTTTTTTTATGCCCCGGACCGGGTTCGGGGTGGGTTAGGGTTTTGCCCACAAAAACCCGACCCGACCCGACCCGCTTGTATATATATAAATATATTAATTTAAAAATTAAAAATATATAATAATAATATATTTATTGTATTTATTTATCAAAAAATAGACATTTTTATTACCAACTGTGGAGCCTTAGATTAAATACATTAACACCTCAACTTCTTTATTTTTTTTATATATATTTGTAAATAATAATAATAATATTTCGGGGCGGGCCGGGTCGGGTCGGGTCGGGTCGGGTCGGGACTGCTAGGTATACTTGGCGGGGCGGGTTTGGGTTTTAAAAAAAAAACCGTCTCGGGTTCGGGGCGGGGTAGTATATATGCGGGTCGGGTTTTGTAATGGCCAAACCCGCCCCATACCCGACCCGTTGCCATTCCTACTAGTTCCGAACTCTCTTGAGGCTCGTTACCGGAAGACTACCAATTACTTTTAAAAGACTAAAGTAATAAAAAGACAAATCTCAAATCCTCCATTCCCATGTGCGCCGCACGGCCACACACAGGCGCTCGCTTGGCAAAGTCACCCTCTCTCCCCACTACTGGTCGCCACACCCTCCCCACGGCGCAACACCGACCCCATCCTCAACTCAGGTTAGTCAGATATGTATTAATATAAATGCGTGTGTTTAAATATATGCGTGCTCGTGTGTACATGGAGCAATTATATTTTTGCATTCGTAAATTATGGGAGTTTTCGGATCTGTATATATATATATGTTTTGAAATGAACTTCCTTAGCTAATCTACAGTTGCGAGATTCTACTTAGGGCATTCACTCGGGGGTGGGTGCCGTGCTAAAGATATTAATGCATAAGGAACCTCTTAGGAGTCATACTTTCATTTGGTATGTCGCCTACGACGTCCAAGTAAGAGTAAGTCTCCAAAGTGTAGCATTTACCACTTAGTAGACATCCAAATTAGCATATGTCTCCTAAGCCTACCATTTATCACATTGGAGACATAGAAATATTGTTATGTCTCCTAAGTGTACAATTTCCCACTTAGGCGACATACAAACTTGATTATGTCTCCTAAGTGTACAATTTTCCACTTAGGAGACATAGAAATTAGCGTACGTCTCCTAAGTATATATATATATAAATATATTAATATAAAAATTATATATATATAATAATACTATATATATTGTATTTATTTATCAAAAAACAATTTCCCACTTAGGCGACATACAAACTTGAATATGTCTCCTAAATGTACAATTTCCCACTTAGGAGACATAGAAATTAGCGTACGTCTCCTAAGTATAGAATTTCCCACTTAGGCGACATACAAATTTGGTTATGTCTCCTAAGTGTACAATTTCCCACTTAGGCGACATACAAATTAGCGTACCTCTCCTAAGACTACAATTTACCAACTGTGGAGCCATAGATTAAATACATTAACACCTCAACTTCTTTATTTTTTTATTATATATATTTATAAATAATAATAATAATAATTCGGGGCAGGTCGGGTCGAGGCTCCTAGGTATACTTGGCGGGGCGGGTTTGGGTTTGTAGAAAAAACCCGTCTCGGATTCGGGGCGAGGTAGTATATATGCGGGTCGGGTTTTGTAATGGCCAAACCCGCCCCATACCCGACCCGTTGCCATTCCTACTAGTTCCGAACTCCCCAGAGGCTCGTTAACATAAGACTACATATTACTTTTAAAAGACTAAAGTAATAAAAAGGCAGATCTCACATCCTCCATTCCCATGTGCGCCGCACGGCCACACACAGGCGCTCGCTTGGCAAAGTCACCCTCTCTCCCCACTACTGGTCGCCACACCCTCCCCACGGCGCAACACCGACCCCATCCTCAACTCAGGTTAGTCAGATATGTATTAATATAAATGCGTGTGTTTAAATATATACGTGCTCATGTGTACATGGAGCAATTATATTTTTGCATGCGTAAATTATGGGAGTTTTCGGATCTATATATATATATATATGTTTTGAAATGAACTTCCTTAGCTAATCTACAGTTGCGAGATTCTACTTAGGGCATTCACTCGAGGGTGGGTGCCGTGCTAAAGATATTAATGCATAAGGAACCTCTTAGGCGTCATACTTTCATTTGGTATGTCGCCTACGACATCCAAGTAAGAGTAAGTCTCCAAAGTGTAGCATTTACCCCTTAGGCGACATACAAATTTGGTTATGTCTCCTAACTGTAGCATTTACCACTTAGGAGACATCCAAATTAGCATATGTCTCCTAAGTGTACAATTTTCTCACTTAGGCGACATACAAACTTGATTATGTCTTCTACGTGTACAATTTCCCACTTAGGCGACATACAAACTTGATTATGTCTCCTAAGTGTACAATTTCCAACTTAGGAGACATAGAAATTAGCGTACGTCTCCTAAGTATAGAATTTCCCAATTAGGCGACATACAAATTTGCTTATGTCTCCTAAGTGTACAATTTCCCCACTTAGGCGACATACAAATTAGCGTACGTCTCCTAATAATACAATTTACCTCTTAGGCGACAAACTATTTTGGTTATGTCTCCTAAGTGTAGCATTTACCACTTAGGAGACATCCAAATTAGCATATGTCTCTTAAGCGTACCATTTATCACTTAGGAGACATAGAAATTTGGTTATGTATCCTAAGTGTACAATTTCCCACTTAGGCAACATACAAACTTGATTATGTCTCGTAAGTGTACAATTTCCAACTTAGGAGACATAGAAATTCGCGTACGTCTCCTAAGTATAGAATTTCCCACTTAGGCGACATACAAATTTGCTTATTTCTCCTAAGTGTACAATTTCCCCACTTAGGCGACTTACAAATTAGCGTACGTCTCTTAAGAATACAATTTACCTCTTAGGCGACATACAAATTTGGTTATGTCTCCTAAGTGTAGCATTTATCACTTAGGAGACATAGAAATTTGGTTATGTCTCCTAAGTGCACAATTTCCCACTTAGGCGACATACAAACTTGATTATGTCTCCTAAGTGTACAATTTCCGACTTAGGAGACATAGAAATTAGCGTACGTCTCCTAAGTATAGAATTTCCCACTTAGGCGACATACAACTTTGCTTATGTCTCCTAAGTGTACAATTTCCCCACTTAGGCGACATACAAATTAGCATACGTCTCCTAAGAATACAATTTACCTCTTAGGCGACATACAAATTTGGTTATGTCTCCTAAGTGTAGCATTTACCACTTAGGAGACATCCAAATTAGCATATGTCTCGTAAGCCTACCATTTATCACTTAGGAGACATAGAAATTTGGTTATGTCTCCTAAATGTACAATTTCCCACTTAGGCGACATATAAACTTGATTATGTCTCCTAAGTGTACAATTTCCCACTTAGGAGACATAGAAATTAGCGTACGTCTCCTAAGTGTAGAATTTCCCACTTAGGCGACATAAAATTAGCGTACGTCTCCTAGTGCCCACTTAGGCGACATACAACTTTGCTTATGTCTCCTAAGTGTACAATTTCCCCACTTAGGCGACATACAAATTAGCGTACGTCTCCTAAGAATACAATTTACCTCTTAGGCGACATACAAATTTGGTTATGTTTCCTAAGTGTAGCATTTACCACTTAGGAGACATCCAAATTAGCATATGTCTCTTAAGCCTACCATTTATCACTTAGGAGACATAGAAATTTGGTTATGTATCCTAAGTGTACAATTTCCCACTTAGGCAACATATAAACTTGATTATGTCTCCTAAGTGTACAATTTCCCACTTAGGAGACATAGAAATTAGCGTACGTCTCCTAAGTGTAGAATTTCCCACTTAGGCGACATACAACTTTGCTTATGTCTCCTAAGTGTACAATTTCCCCACTTAGGCGACATACAAATTAGCGTACGTCTCCTAAGAATACAATTTACCTCTTAGGCAACATACAAATTTGGTTATGTCTCCTAAGTGTAGCATTTACCACTTAGGAGACATCCAAATTAGCATATGTCTCGTAAGCCTACCATTTATCACTTAGGAGACATAGAAATTTGGTTATGTCTCCTAAATGTACAATTTCCCACTTAGGCGACATACAAACTTGATTATGTCTCCTAAGTGTACAATTTCGCACGAAGGCGAGACATAGAAATTAGCGTACGTCTCCTAAGTATAGAATTTCCCACTTAGGCGACATACAAATTTGCTTATGTCTCGTAAGTGTACAATTTCCCACTTAGGCGACATACAAATTTGCTTATGTCTCGTAAGTGTACAATTTTCCACTTAGGCGACATACAAATTAGCGTACGTCTCCTAAGAATATAATTTACCTCTTAGGCGACATACAGATTCGGTTATGTCTCCTAAGTGTACAATTTCCCACTTAGGGGAGATACAAATTTGGTTATGTCTCCTAAGTGTACAATTTCCCACTTAGACGACATACAAATTAACTTATGTCTCTTAAGTATATAAATTTTCCTCTTAAGCGACATAGAAATTAACTTGTGTCTCCTAAGGGTCCAATTTTCCTAGCGATGGCAAAAAACCCAACCCGGAGGGTATTCGACCCGACCCAACCCGAATGGGGCGGTTTTTTTTTTAGACCGGGGCGGTTTGGTAATTTTTTTTATGCCCCGGACCGGGTTCGGGGCGGGTTAGTATTTTGCCCACAAAAACCCGACCCGACCCGACCCGCTTGTATATATATAAATATATTAATATAAAAATTATAAATATATAATAATAATATATATATTGTATTTATTTATCAAAAAATAGACATTTTTATTACCAACTGTGGAGCCTTAGATTAAATACATTAACACCTCAACTTCTTTATTTTTTTATATATATTTATAAATAATAGTAATAATAATTCGGGGCGGGTCGGGTCGGGTCGGGTCGGGACTGCTAGGTATACTTGGCGGGGCGGGTTTGGGTTTTAAAAAAAAAAACCGTCTCGGGTTCGGGGCGGGGTAGTATATATGCGGGTCGGGTTTTGTAATGGCCAAACCCGCCCCATACCCGACCCGTTGCCATTCCTACTAGTTCCGAACTCCCCAGAGGCTCGTTACCATAAGACTACCAATTACTTTTAAAAGACTAAAGTAATAAAAAGACAAATCTCACATCCTCCATTCCCATGTGCGCCGCACGGCCACACACAGGCGCTCGCTTGGCAAAGTCACCCTCTCTCCCCACTACTGGTCGCCACACCCTCCCCACGGCGCAACACCGACCCCATCCTCAACTCAGGTTAGTCAGATATGTATTAATATAAATGCGTGTGTTTAAATATATGCGTGCTCGTGTGTACATGGAGCAATTATATTTTTGCATTCGTAAATTATGGGAGTTTTCGGATCTGTATATATATATATGTTTTGAAATGAACTTCCTTAGCTAATCTACAGTTGCGAGATTCCACTTAGGGCATTCACTCGGGGGTGGGTGCCGTGCAAAAGATATTAATGCATAAGGAACCTCTTAGGAGTCATACTTTCATTTGGTATGTCGCCTACGACGTCCAAGTAAGAGTAAGTCTCCAAAGAGTAGCATTTACCAGTTAGGAGACATCCAAATTAGCATATGTCTCCTAAGCCTACCATTTATCACTTAGGAGACATATAAATTTTGTTATGTCTCCTAAGTGTACAATTTCCCACTTAGGCGACATTCAAACTTGATTATGTCTCCTAAGTGTACAATTTCCCACTTAGGAGACATAGAAATTAGCGTACGTCTCCTAAGTATATATATATATAAATATATTAATATAAAAATTATATATATATAATAATACTATATATATTGTATTTATTTATCAAAAAACAATTTCCCACTTAGGCGACATACAAACTTGAATATGTCTCCTAAATGTACAATTTCCCACTTAGGAGACATAGAAATTAGCGTACGTCTCCTAAGTATAGAATTTCCCACTTAGGCGACATACAAATTTGGTTATGTCTCCTAAGTGTACAATTTCCCACTTAGGCGACATACAAATTAGCGTACCTCTCCTAAGACTACAATTTACCAACTGTGGAGCCATAGATTAAATACATTAACACCTCAACTTCTTTATTTTTTTATTATATATATTTATAAATAATAATAATAATAATTCGGGGCAGGTCGGGTCGAGGCTCCTAGGTATACTTGGCGGGGCGGGTTTGGGTTTTTAAAAAAAACCCGTCTCGGATTCGGGGCGAGGTAGTATATATGCGGGTCGGGTTTTGTAATGGCCAAACCCGCCCCATACCCGACCCGTTGCCATTCCTACTAGTTCCGAACTCCCCAGAGGCTCGTTAACATAAGACTACCAATTACTTTTAAAAGACTAAAGTAATAAAAAGGCAGATCTCACATCCTCCATTCCCATGTGCGCCGCACGGCCACACACAGGCGCTCGCTTGGCAAAGTCACCCTCTCTCCCCACTACTGGTCGCCACACCCTCCCCACGGCGCAACACCGACCCCATCCTCAACTCAGGTTAGTCAGATATGTATTAATATAAATGCGTGTGTTTAAATATATACGTGCTCATGTGTACATGGAGCAATTATATTTTTGCATGCGTAAATTATGGGAGTTTTCGGATCTATATATATATATATATGTTTTGAAATGAACTTCCTTAGCTAATCTACAGTTGCGAGATTCTACTTAGGGCATTCACTCGAGGGTGGGTGCCGTGCTAAAGATATTAATGCATAAGGAACCTCTTAGGCGTCATACTTTCATTTGGTATGTCGCCTACGACATCCAAGTAAGAGTAAGTCTCCAAAGTGTAGCATTTACCCCTTAGGCGACATACAAATTTGGTTATGTCTCCTAACTGTAGCATTTACCACTTAGGAGACATCCAAATTAGCATATGTCTCCTAAGTGTACAATTTTCTCACTTAGGCGACATACAAACTTGATTATGTCTTCTACGTGTACAATTTCCCACTTAGGCGACATACAAACTTGATTATGTCTCCTAAGTGTACAATTTCCAACTTAGGAGACATAGAAATTAGCGTACGTCTCCTAAGTATAGAATTTCCCAATTAGGCGACATACAAATTTGCTTATGTCTCCTAAGTGTACAATTTCCCCACTTAGGCGACATACAAATTAGCGTACGTCTCCTAATAATACAATTTACCTCTTAGGCGACAAACTATTTTGGTTATGTCTCCTAAGTGTAGCATTTACCACTTAGGAGACATCCAAATTAGCATATGTCTCTTAAGCGTACCATTTATCACTTAGGAGACATAGAAATTTGGTTATGTATCCTAAGTGTACAATTTCCCACTTAGGCAACATACAAACTTGATTATGTCTCGTAAGTGTACAATTTCCAACTTAGGAGACATAGAAATTCGCGTACGTCTCCTAAGTATAGAATTTCCCACTTAGGCGACATACAAATTTGCTTATTTCTCCTAAGTGTACAATTTCCCCACTTAGGCGACTTACAAATTAGCGTACGTCTCTTAAGAATACAATTTACCTCTTAGGCGACATACAAATTTGGTTATGTCTCCTAAGTGTAGCATTTATCACTTAGGAGACATAGAAATTTGGTTATGTCTCCTAAGTGCACAATTTCCCACTTAGGCGACATACAAACTTGATTATGTCTCCTAAGTGTACAATTTCCGACTTAGGAGACATAGAAATTAGCGTACGTCTCCTAAGTATAGAATTTCCCACTTAGGCGACATACAACTTTGCTTATGTCTCCTAAGTGTACAATTTCCCCACTTAGGCGACATACAAATTAGCATACGTCTCCTAAGAATACAATTTACCTCTTAGGCGACATACAAATTTGGTTATGTCTCCTAAGTGTAGCATTTACCACTTAGGAGACATCCAAATTAGCATATGTCTCGTAAGCCTACCATTTATCACTTAGGAGACATAGAAATTTGGTTATGTCTCCTAAATGTACAATTTCCCACTTAGGCGACATATAAACTTGATTATGTCTCCTAAGTGTACAATTTCCCACTTAGGAGACATAGAAATTAGCGTACGTCTCCTAAGTGTAGAATTTCCCACTTAGGCGACATACAACTTTGCTTATGTCTCCTAAGTGTACAATTTCCCCACTTAGGCGACATACAAATTAGCGTACGTCTCCTAAGAATACAATTTACCTCTTAGGCGACATACAAATTTGGTTATGTCTCCTAAGTGTAGCATTTACCACTTAGGAGACATCCAAATTAGCATATGTCTCGTAAGCCTACCATTTATCACTTAGGAGACATAGAAATTTGGTTATGTCTCCTAAATGTACAATTTCCCACTTAGGCGACATATAAACTTGATTATGTCTCCTAAGTGTACAATTTCCCACTTAGGAGACATAGAAATTAGCGTACGTCTCCTAAGTGTAGAATTTCCCACTTAGGCGACATACAACTTTGCTTATGTCTCCTAAGTGTACAATTTCCCCACTTAGGCGACATACAAATTAGCGTACGTCTCCTAAGAATACAATTTACCTCTTAGGCGACATACAAATTTGTTTATGTCTCCTCAGTGTAGCATTTACCACTTAGGAGACATCCAAATTAGCATATGTCTCGTAAGCCTACCATTTATCACTTAGGAGACATAGAAATTTGGTTATGTCTCCTAAATGTACAATTTCCCACTTAGGCGACATATAAACTTGATTATGTCTCCTAAGTGTACAATTTCCCACTTAGGAGACATAGAAATTAGCGTACGTCTCCTAAGTATAGAATTTCCCACTTAGGCGACATACAACTTTGCTTATGTCTCCTAAGTGTACAATTTCCCACTTAGGCGACATACAAATTTGCTTATGTCTCCTAAGTGTACAATTTCCCACTTTGGCGACATACAAATTTGCGTACGTCTCCTAAGAATATAATTTACCTCTTAGGCGACATACAAATTCGGTTATGTCTCCTAAGTGTATAATTTCCCACTTAGGCGAGATACAAATTTGGTTATGTCTTCTAAGTGTACAATTTCCCACTTAGACGACATACAAATTAACTTATGTCTCTTAAGTATATAAATTTTCCTCTTAAGCGACATAGAAATTATCTTGTGTCTCCTAAGGGTCCAATTTTCCTAGCGATGGCAAAAAAACCCAACCCGGAGGGTATTCGACCCGACCCAACCCGAATGGGGCGGTTTTTTTTTTAGACCGGGGCGGTTTGGTAATTTTTTTTATGCCCCGGACCGGGTTCGGGGTGGGTTAGGGTTTTGCCCACAAAAACCCGACCCGACCCGACCCGCTTGTATATATATAAATATATTAATATAAAAATTAAAAATATATAATAATAATATATTTATTGTATTTATTTATCAAAAAATAGACATTTTTATTACCAACTGTGGAGCCTTAGATTAAATACATTAACACCTCAACTTCTTTATTTTTTTTATATATATTTGTAAATAATAATAATAATAATTTGGGGCGGGCCGGGCCGGGTCGGGTCGGGTCGGGACTGCTAGGTATACTTGGCGGGGCGGTTTGGGTTTTAAAAAAAAAACCGTTTCGGGTTCGGGGCGGGGTAGTATATATGCGGGTCGGGTTTTGTAATGGCCAAACCCGCCCCATACCCGACCCGTTGCCATTCCTACTAGTTCCGAACTCTCTTGAGGCTCGTTACCATAAGACTACCAATTACTTTTAAAAGACTAAAGTAATAAAAAGACAAATCTCAAATCCTCCATTCCCATGTGCGCCGCACGGCCACACACAGGCGCTCGCTTGGCAAAGTCACCCTCTCTCCCCACTACTGGTCGCCACACCCTCCCCACGGCGCAACACTGACCCCATCCTCAACTCAGGTTAGTCAGATATGTATTAATATAAATGCGTGTGTTTAAATATATACGTGCTCGTGTGTACATGGAGCAATTATATTTTTGCATTCGTAAATTATGGGAGTTTTCGGATCTGTATATATATATATGTTTTGAAATGAACTTCCTTAGCTAATCTACAGTTGCGAGATTCTACTTAGGGCATTCACTCGGGGGTGGGTGCCGTGCTAAAGATATTAATGCATAAGGAACCTCTTAGGAGTCATACTTTCATTTGGTATGTCGCCTACGACGTCCAAGTAAGAGTAAGTCTCCAAAGTGTAGCATTTACCACTTAGGAGACATCCAAATTAGCATATGTCTCCTAAGCCTACCATTTATCACATTGGAGAGATAGAAATATTGTTATGTCTCCTAAGTGTACAATTTCCCACTTAGGCGACATACAAACTTGATTATGTCTCCCAAGTGTACAATTTTCCACTTAGGAGACATAGAAATTAGCGTACGTCTCCTAAGTATATATATATAAATATATTAATATAAAAATTATATATATATAATAATACTATATATATTGTATTTATTTATCAAAAAACAATTTCCCACTTAGGCGACATACAAACTTGATTATGTCTCCTAAATGTACAATTTCCCACTTAGGAGACATAGAAATTAGCGTACGTCTCCTAAGTATAGAATTTCCCACTTAGGCGACATACAAATTTGGTTATGTCTCCTAAGTGTACAATTTCCCACTTAGGCGACATACAAATTAGCGTACCTCTCCTAAGACTACAATTTACCAACTGTGGAGCCATAGATTAAATACATTAACACCTCAACTTCTTTATTTTTTTATTATACATATTTATAAATAATAATAATAATAATTCGGGGCAGGTCGGGTCGAGGCTCCTAGGTATACTTGGCGGGGCGGGTTTGGGTTTTTAAAAAAAACCCGTCTCGGATTCGGGGCGGGGTAGTATATATGCGGGTCGGGTTTTGTAATGGCCAAACCCGCCCCATACCCGACCCGTTGCCATTCCTACTAGTTCCGAACTCCCCAGAGGCTCGTTAACATAAGACTACCTATTACTTTTAAAAGACTAAAGTAATAAAAAGGCAGATCTCACATCCTCCATTCCCATGTGCGCCGCACGGCCACACACAGGCGCTCGCTTGGCTAAGTCACCCTCTCTCCCCACTAATGGTCGCCACACCCTCCCCACGGCGCAACACCGACCCCATCCTCAACTCAGGTTAGTCAGATATGTATTAATATAAATGCGTGTGTTTAAATATATACGTGCTCATGTGTACATGGAGCAATTATATTTTTGCATGCGTAAATTATGGGAGTTTTCGGATCTATATATATATATATATGTTTTGAAATGAACTTCCTTAGCTAATCTACAGTTGCGAGATTCTACTTAGGGCATTCACTCGAGGGTGGGTGCCGTGCTAAAGATATTAATGCATAAGGAACCTCTTAGGCGTCATACTTTCATTTGGTATGTTGCCTACGACATCCAAGTAAGAGTAAGTCTCCAAAGTGTAGCATTTACCCCTTAGGCGACATACAAATTTGGTTATGTCTCCTAAGTGTAGCATTTACCACTTAGGAGACATACAAATTAGGTTATGTCTCCTAAGTGTACAATTTCCCACTTAGGCGACATACAAACTTTGATTATGTCTCCTAAGTGTACAATTTCCCACTTAGGCGACATACAAACTTGATTATGTCTCCTAAGTGTACAATTTCCAACTTAGGAGACATAGAAATTAGCGTACGTCTCCTAAGTATAGAATTTCCCACTTAGGCGACATACAAATTTGCTTATGTCTCCTAAGTGTACAATTTCCCACTTAGGCGACATACAAATTAGCGTACGTCTCCTAAGAATACAATTTACCTCTTAGGCGACAAACTATTTTGGTTAAGTCTCCTAAGTGTAGCATTTACCACTTAGGAGACATCCAAATTAGCATATGTCTCTTAAGCGTACCATTTATCACTTAGGAGACATAGAAATTTGGTTATGTCTCCTAAGTGTACAATTTCCCACTTAGGCAACATACAAACTTGATTATGTCTCGTAAGTGTACAATTTCCAACTTAGGAGACATAGAAATTCGCGTACGTCTCCTAAGTATAGAATTTCCCACTTCGGCGACATACAAATTTGCTTATGTCTCCTAAGTGTACAATTTCCCCACTTAGGCGACTTACAAATTAGCGTACGTCTCTTAAGAATACAATTTACCTCTTAGGCGACATACAAATTTGGTTATGTCTCCTAAGTGTAGCATTTATCACTTAGGAGACATAGAAATTTGGTTATGTCTCCTAAGTGCACAATTTCCCACTTAGGCGACATACAAACTTGATTATGTCTCCTAAGTGTACAATTTCCGACTTAGGAGACATAGAAATTAGCGTACGTCTCCTAAGTATAGAATTTCCCACTGTGCGCCGCAGGCGACATACAACTTTGCTTATGTCTCCTAAGTGTACAATTTCCCCACTTAGGCGACATACAAATTAGCATACGTCTCCTAAGAATACAATTTACCTCTTAGGCGACATACAAATTTGGTTTTCGGATGTCTCCTAAGTGTAGCATTTACAGTTGCAGATTCTTAGGAGACATCCTCGAGGGTGGGTGCCGTGCTAATATTAATGCATATGGAACCTCTCGTAAGGCCTACCATTTATTCACTTAGGTATGTTGCCTACGACATCCAAGAAATTTGAGTTATGTCTCCTAAAGTGTAGCAATTTCCCACTTAGGCGACATACAAACTTTGATTATGTCTCCTAAGTGTACAATTTCCCACTTAGGAGACATATAAATTAGCGTACGTCTCCTAAGTATAGAATTTCCCACTTAGGCGACATACAAAATTTGGTTATGTCTTCCTAAGTGTACAATTTCCCACTTAGGCGACATACAAATTTGCGTACGTCTCCTAAGAATATAATTTACCTCTTAGGCGACATACAAATTCGGTTATGTCTCCTAAGTGTATAATTTCCCACTTAGGCGAGATACAAATTTGGTTATGTCTCCTAAGTGTACAATTTCCCACTTAGACGACATACAAATTAACTTATGTCTCTTAAGTATATAAATTTTCCTCTTAAGTGACATAGAAATTAACTTGTGTCTCCTAAGGGTCCAATTTTCCTAGCGATGGCAAAAAACCCAACCCGGAGGGTATTCGACCCGACCCAACCCGAATGGGGCGGTTTGGTAATTTTTTTTATGCCCCGGACCGGGTTCGGGGCGGGTTAGTATTTTGCCCACAAAAACCCGACCCGACCCGACCCGCTTGTATATATATATAAATATATTAATATAAAAATTATAAATATATAATAATAATATATATATTGTATTTATTTATCAAAAAATAGACATTTTTATTACCAACTGTGGAGCCTTAGATTAAATACATTAACACCTCAACTTCTTTATTTTTTTATATATATTTATAAATAATAGTAATAATAATTCGGGGCGGGACGGGTCGGGTCGGGGCTGCTAGGTATACTTGGCGGGGCGGGTTTGGGTTTTTAAAAAAAAAACCGTCTCGGGTTCGGGGCGGGGTAGTATATATGCGGGTCGGGTTTTGTAATGGCCAAACCCGCCCCATACCCGACCCGTTGCCATTCCTACTAGTTCCGAACTCTCTTGAGGCTCGTTACCGTAAGACTACCAATTACTTTTAAAAGACTAAAGTAATAAAAAGGCAGATCTCACATCCTCCATTCCCATGTGCGCCGCACGGCCACACACAGGCGCTCGCTTGGCAAAGTCACCCTCTCTCCCCACTACTGGTCGCCACACCCTCCCCACGGCGCAACACCGACCCCATCCTCAACTCAGGTTAGTCAGATATGTATTAATATAAATGCGTGTGTTTAAATATATACGTGCTCATGTGTACATGGAGCAATTATATTTTTGCATGCGTAAATTATGGGAGTTTTCGGATCTATATATATATATATATGTTTTGAAATGAACTTCCTTAGCTAATCTACAGTTGCGAGATTCTACTTAGGGCATTCACTCGAGGGTGGGTGCCGTGCTAAAGATATTAATGCATAAGGAACCTCTTAGGCGTCATACTTTCATTTGGTATGTCGCCTACGACATCCAAGTAAGAGTAAGTCTCCAAAGTGTAGCATTTACCCCTTAGGCGACATACAAATTTGGTTATGTCTCCTAAGTGTACAATTTCCCACTTAGGCGACATACAAATTAGCGTACCTCTCCTAAGACTACAATTTACCTCTTAGGCGACATACAAATTTGGTTATGTCTCCTAAGTGTAGCATTTACCACTTAGGAGACATCCAAATTAGCATATGTCTCCTAAGCCTACTATTTGTCACTTAGGAGACATAGAAATTTGGTTATGTCTCCTAAGTGTACAATTTCCCACTTAGGAGATATATAAATTAGCGTATGTCTCCTAAGTATAGAATTTCCCACTTAGGCGACATAAAAATTTGGTTATGTTTCCTAAGTGTACAATTTCCCACTTAGGCGACATAGAAATTAGCGTACGTCTCCTAGGAATACAATTTACCTCTTAAGTGACATACAAATTTGGTTGTGTCTCCTAAGTGTACAATTTCCCACTTAGACGACATACAAATTAGCTTATGTCTCTTCAGTATATAAATTTTCCTCCTAAGCGACATAGAAATTAACTTGTGTCTCCTAAGGTCCAATTTTCCTAGCGATGGCAAAAAAAACCAACCCGGAGGGTATTCGACCCGACCCAACCCGAATGGGGCGGTTTTTTTTTTAGACCGGGGCGGGTTTGGTAATTTTTTTTATGCCCCGGACCGGGTTCGGGGTGTGTTAGGGTTTTGCCCACAAAAACCCGACCCGACCCGACCCGCTTGTATATATATATAAATATATTAATATAAAAATTATATATATATATATAATAATAATATATGTATTGTATTTATTTATCAAAAAATAGACATTTTTATTACCAACTGTGGAGCCATAGATTAAATACATTAACACCTCAACTTCTTTATTTTTTTATTATATATATTTATAAATAATAATAATAATAATTCGGGGCGGGTCGGGTCGAGGCTCCTAGGTATACTTGGCGGGGCGGGTTTGGGTTTTAAAAAAAAATCCGTCTCGGATTCGGGGCGGGGTAGTATATATGCGGGTCGGGTTTTGTAATGGCCAAACCCGCCCCATACCCGACCCGTTGCCATTCCTACTAGTTCCGAACTCCCCAGAGGCTGTTAACATAAGACTACCAATTACTTTTAAAAGACTAAAGTAATAAAAAGGCAGATCTCACATCCTCCATTCCCATGTGCGCCGCACGGCCACACACAGGCGCTCGCTTGGCAAAGTCACCCTCTCTCCCCACTACTGGTCGCCACACCCTCCCCACGGCGCAACACCGACCCCATCCTCAACTCAGGTTAGTCAGATATGTATTAATATAAATGCGTGTGTTTAAATATATACGTGCTCATGTGTACATGGAGCAATTATATTTTTGCATGCGTAAATTATGGGAGTTTTCGGATCTATATATATATATATATATGTTTTGAAATGAACTTCCTTAGCTAATCTACAGTTGCGAGATTCTACTTAGGGCATTCACTCGAGGGTGGGTGCCGTGCTAAAGATATTAATGCATAAGGAACCTCTTAGGCGTCATACTTTCATTTGGTATGTCGCCTACGACATCCAAGTAAGAGTAAGTCTCCAAAGTGTAGCATTTACCCCTTAGGCGACATACAAATTTGGTTATGTCTCCTAAGTGTACAATTTCCCACTTAGGCGACATACAAATTAGCGTACCTCTCCTAAGACTACAATTTACCTCTTAGGCGACATACAAATTTGGTTATGTCTCCTAAGTGTAGCATTTACCACTTAGGAGACATCCAAATTAGCATATGTCTCCTAAGCCTACTATTTATCACTTAGGAGACATAGAAATTTGGTTATGTCTCCTAAGTGTACAATTTCCCACTTAGGAGATATATAAATTAGCGTACGTCTCCTAAGTATAGAATTTCCCACTTAGGCGACATAAAAATTTGGTTATGTTTCCTAAGTGTACAATTTCCCACTTAGGCGACATAGAAATTAGCGTACGTCTCCTAAGAATACAATTTACCTCTTAAGTGACATACAAATTTGGTTGTGTCTCCTAAGTGTACAATTTCCCACTTAGACGACATACAAATTAGCTTATGTCTCTTCAGTATATAAATTTTCCTCCTAAGCAACATAGAAATTAACTTGTGTCTCCTAAGGTCCAATTTTCCTAGCGATGGCAAAAAAAACCAACCCGGAGGGTATTCGACCCGACCCAACCCGAATGGGGCGGTTTTTTTTTTAGACCGGGGCGGGTTTGGTAATTTTTTTTATGCCCCGGACCGGGTTCGGGGTGTGTTAGGGTTTTGCCCACAAAAACCCGACCCGACCCGACCCGACCCGCTTGTATATATATATAAATATATTAATATAAAAATTATATATATATATATATAATAATAATATATATTGTATTTATTTATCAAAAAATAGACATTTTTATTACCAACTGTGGAGCCTTAGATTAAATACATTAACACCTCATCTTCTTTATTTTTTTTATATATTTATAAATAATAATAATAATAATAATTCGGGTCTGGGCGGGGCAGGGCGGTATACTTGGCGGGGCGGGTTTTTAAAAAAAAACCGGTCTCGGGTTCGGGACGGCTTCTGGGCGGGGTAGTATATATGCGGGTCGGGTTTGGCAATGGTCAAACCCGCCCCATACCCACCCCGTTGCCATTCCTACTAGTTCCGAACTCCCCAGAGGCTCGTTACCATAAGATTACCGATTACCTTTAAAAGACTAAATTAATAAAAAGACAAATCTCACATCCTCCATTCCCATGTGCGCCGCACGGCCACACACATGCGCTCGCTTGGCAAATTCACCCTCTCTCCCCACTACTGGACGCCACACCCTCACCACGGCGCAACACCGACCTCGTCCTCAACTCAGGTTAGTCAGATATGTATTAATGTAAATGCGTGTGTTTAAATATATATGTGCTCGTGTGTACATGGAGCAATTATATTTTTGCATGCGTAAATTATGGGAGGTTTCGGATCTATATATATAAATGTTTTGAAATGAACTTCCTTAGCTAATCTACAGTTGCGACATTCTACTTAGGGCATTCACTCGGGGGTGGGTGCCGGGCTAAAGATATTAATGAATAAGGAACCTCTTCGGAGACATACTTTCATTTGGTATGTCGCCTATGACGTCCAAGTAAGAGTAAGTCTCCAAAGTGTAGCATTTACCACTTAGGAGACATCCAAATTAGCATATGTCTCCTAAGCCGACCATTTATCCCTTAGGAGACATAGAAATTTGGTTATGTCTCCTAAGTGTACAATTTCCCACTTAGGCGACATACAAACTTGATTATGTCTCCTAAGTGTACAATTTCCCACTTTGGAGACATAGAAATTAGCATACGTCTCCTAAGTATAGAATTTCCCACTTAGGCGACATACAAATTTGGTTATGTCTCCTAAGTGTACAATTTCCCACTTAGGTGACATACAAACTTGATTATGTCTCCTAAGTGTACAATTTCCCACTTAGGAGACATAGTGATAAGCGCACTATATTGAATATGAGAATACGCTTTTCTAAGCATTAAAGTGTTCTTATATGGCTAAACACACTAAAATAAACCTCGAATTGCAACTTGTTGGTTCATAGCAAAATGGTGTACTAATATGTGTTTTGCAAGCAATTGTTGATGATGAAAAGGCACCAAAAAGGGATCTCAGATCAAAAGCCAAAGCGTTCTAAGAAAGAAGATGAAAAATAGCACCTTTCTGAAGTAGTGAGATCGATCTTACCAGTAAGATCGATCATACTAGCTTCCATTTCTTCATTTCAGCAGTTTTGTAAAATCCTGGAAGAAACAGATCCTGAGTAAGATCGATCTTACGAGTAAGATCGATCCCACTCTGGCACATTTGCAAACTGTATGGTACCTGCTTTGATCCAGTACAAGAACTTCCCTGAGTAAGATCGATCTTACTAGTAAGATCGATCCTACTCCCTCACCCTTTTCAACAAAAGATTCCAGCTGCAGTCCAGAAGAGAAAATTCCCAGATCGACCCTATTATGGCAATTCGTCAACCTTGGAAAAATTCCAGATTGCTTGTCAAAATTGCCACCTTGCTTCATTTGTCAAGGAACTCATGCTAAGGTTTTCCCACACCAATTCAATGCACCACAACAACTTGTCATCTACTCTCTACCCACTCCCATCTCAGATGTATCTATAAATAGAGAGCAAGATCCAAGGGAAGATCATCATAAAGTTGTGAAGATTTCTTGTAGAATTAAGAGAAAATCAAGAGAGAGATAATAGAGTGATATTTTATTTTTCTTGTATTTTCCATTCACTTGTAATAGACTCATTCTATATCTATTAATACAAGTGTTCTTTCGATTTCACTCCATCCTTAATATGTCTTTATCATCTATGGAGGGGTGAATCACCTAGCCAAGGCTAGGGGGTGAGTTTGTTTTAAAAGGTAAACATGGTCAAGTTTTCAATTCTTTAAAAGTTCTGTGCCTAGTATTGTTAAATAATTATGCTTTTCATCTCTTAATAACAGTCCATAATATTTGATGGCTTAAAACACCATAGATATTATGGAATCTCCATTTTAATCTCTTTTGCCTCCTTATGCCTTGTATATGGAGTTCTTTGGTGATTAATGGATATGTTTAGTACATAAATGATACATAGACTATTCATGCCATGTATGATTAGTACTAATTAAATCATTTATATACAAACAAAGTATTTCAAGTAAGCATATATTATTTTACAATCGCCATTATAAATGGATGGCTATGCTTTTTATATAAAATTATAGAGTTTCATTTTAAATATGGTCACTGTTGGTCGGAAAATACCCTAGAGGGGGGGTGAATAGGGTTTTTGAAACTTAATTGTATTTTTAAAAACAATTTAAAAATATTATGTCTATATATATCAAGCAATCAATAACAAATATAATTACTAGCACAATGAGCAAATGACACAATATAATAAGGCAAGAGATAGAAAGATAAAACCGATCAAAGTCGAGGAATTTTTGTCCACACGGTTCGGCTTGTTGCCCCTAGTCCGCGCTCGGTTAGTTCCCCGAGAATTTCTACTATAACCGATCTCCTTCCGGGTGAAGACCAAACCACTACAAGTTATTCTTCTCACACACTCTTATAAGTATTGAAAACACCTTCAATACTTTCACAAGAATTCTCTCTTGATAATTTTATGAGAAACACCTCTCACAAAAATGATTTGAATAAGTTTTGGTGACAAACACCAATGTACAATAGCTCTCGTGTATATCAAATTACAAATGAAGCTCACACTAAGAGATATCAAAATTGATCAACAATTTTTAGCTCAAAATAAGAATGATTGATCAAAAAACAATGTACTTGAATATTTGATTGAATGTAGATAGATAATGAAGTATGTGGATGATTCAAGTGTATAGAAAAGAGTCTTAAACCTCATATATATAGCTTGAGAAAGCTTATAGCCGTTTGTAGTGGATTAATAGATTAATATGGCAAAAATACACAATAAGTGAAAGTCCAACGGCTAGTTTTTGAAGCATCAGTCGACTGAGCAGTGTCCATCAGTCGACTGAGCAGTGTCAATCAGTCGACTGAGCAAGCATCAGTCGACTGAGCAACATTGCTTAGTCGACTGATGGCTACTGCCCATCAGTCCAAACATGCAATTTTTATACTTTTGTGTTTTAACTCCAAAATCAATTCTAATGCTATAGGAACTTCAAAAATAAGTTTCTAAGATACCTATTTTCGGGAAAACACAAAATATGATTATTTAGAATTAATTATGATTTAAATTGGAAAACGGTTTATGAAAGGAGTTTGTTTTTCAAAGAGTTTTTAATTCAAATTGATTTTGATCAATCTATTTGGATAAGCAATTTAAGAGCTATAATTGGAAATCAATTATGAATCTTTACAACAAAACTACTCACTCAAATATAATCTTATGAGTCTTCGAAAGCTTTGTTTGTGTCTTCAATTGTTTTCTTCCTTGGCTTTTGTTTTTGTAGAGATCCTTTTGGTGGAGTATTGATCATGTAGATGTGTGATGTATGAGGCATAGAAAGAGTACACTTGAGTTGGTGAATGATCTATGTTCCGGCTTTTCGATTTTGTCCACATGTGATCAATGAGTGTGGCTATAGCTTAAAACATCAACTCAATTAAATTACACATTATTAATGTTATTGTTATTATCAAAACAAGATTAATGACTATAAGGTCAACAGTCACATCTTGTGGTTAAGTGTAAAGTAAGGTTTTATTTTCCCTTGTCACCTACAACACTTAAACACACTTTGTGCCTATATTTGAGGACTCTATAATTGCTTATTTGTTCCCTTAAATGTGGTGTTTGTCTTCCCTCATAAGGTAGCCTAGTAAAGTTGGATTGGTTGTATTTCCTCGAAATCTTTTACCGCCAACGTCTAGACTTCTAAATGAAAAGTACAATATGCAACACAATAAGGAGAATGAGTGAGCCGAATTGAATTCATAAACCATGGCTCCCAATAAATAACAAATAAACCCCCAAAGCCTTCGCTTTCCTTAAATATAAGAAATTTCTCATAACTTTAAGTTTTGTTTTACACATTTCTCCATAAAGCAATCCACAACAATTTTAATCAATCAATAATCACTTTTCAAACACGTGATCTACAAAAGCTTTAGTCCCCTCCCTGTGGTTCGACATTCGGACTTCCATAAGTCTATATTACAACTTGACCGCCTACACTTGGGTGTATACGATTGCACTATTTCACGCGAGCCAAGTTTTTGGCGCCGTTGCCGGGGAGGGCAACGAAAGTCGATCATGGGTTTAGTTCATATTTGGTTGTATTGTTCTAATCTAGTGACTTCCTTTTCTTGTACACCTCCTTTGGTACATGATTCGTTGGTCAAGAAATACCAAAGGACGTGTAGAAAGAGATCCATTTCCCGATTCGTTTTTCTATAATCTCTTTGAAACAGAAGTTACAACGGATCACCACGACGAAGCACAATGAGGAAATGGTGGAAATCATTTTGATGTCAAGTTCAGCCTATTCAGGAACCACCAATCGCAACCATGAGAGATTATCTCCAACCACCAAGGAGCGCCACTCCATCATGTATCGTTCTTCCGCCAACAGCAAACCGTTTTGCTGTCAAACCAGGAATGATACCACTTTTGCCAAGATTTCATGGAATGGAGTCAGAAAATCCATACTTACACCTCAAGGAATTTGAAGAAGTGTGCTCCACTTTTTATGCCACTAATGTCACTGAAGAGGTAGTAAGACTCCAACTTTTTCCATTCTCATTGAAAGACAAAGCAAAAACTTGGCTTAATGCACAAAGACCACGTTCCATTACAACGTGGCAAGCTTTACAAACTGAATTTTTGAAGAAATTTTTCCCCGTTCATAGAACAAACGCTTTAAGGCGTCAAATCTCAAATTTTGCACCCAAAAATCAAGAAACATTCTATGAATGCTGGGAAAGATACAAAGAGCTTGTAAATGCTTGCCCCCGTCATGGATATGAAAATTGGAACTTGGTTAGTTTCTTTTATCAATCACTCACTCCTGAAATGAGAAAATTTGTAGAAATGATGTGTAATGACACATTTCTAAGTAAAAATCCTAACGAGGCATTTGATTTCTTTGATTATATAGCTGAAAGTAACCAAACATGGGATACTTACAATTTCTCTGAAAGAAATAATATGCCTAATCGGGGTGGTTACCATCAATTAAAGGAGAGTGATGATTTGGCGGCACGAATCACACAATTGACCAAAAAAATTGAGGCTTTAGAATTTTCAAAACCAAGAGAGGTCAATTTGATGGAAGAAGAAACTATGTGTAGCATATGTGATATGATAGGACACCCAACGGAAAAATGTCCTACCATACCAACCGTCAAGCAAGTTTTGCTTGACCCGGCCCAAGTAAACATGATGAATAATTACAAAAGGCCGCAAAATTCTCCTTATTCGGAAACTTATAATAGTGAGTGGAGGAATCACCCTAATTTTCGTTGGGGTAATTCAAACACTCAAACCAATCAACCTCCGAATTTTCAAAAATCTCAATCATCATATGTTCCCCCACCAAAAAGAAATGTCGAAGACTTGCTCACACAATTTATTCAAAAATCCGATCAAAATTTTCAAAAATTTGATCAACATGTTCAAAGGTGTGAACAATAATTCCAAAGCAATGATCGATCCATGAATGATATGAGGAATTTTTTGTCTAAAATGGCTCCCAATTTTTCAAACCAAGAGAAAGGCAAGTTTCCAGCCCAACCTCTTGCGAATCCTCATGGGCAAACAATGATGATTGAAGAAGGAACTTCTTCACAAGATACATTGGAGCACGTGAAGTCTATCACCACTCTTCGAGGTGGAAAAATGGTTGATAAAACTATTCATCCTAAGGACCAAAAGCCAAAGGAAGTAGTTCAATCAAAAGAAACTGAGGTGGTAGATGAAGAAGTCGAAAAGAATGATGATGAAGTGAAGGAAAAAGAGGACATTGAAAAAATCAAAGAGAGTGTGAAAATTCCTTTTCCTCAAAGGCTACAGCAATCCTCAAAACCAAATCAAAATGCTAAAATTTTGGAAGTATTTAAACAAGTAAAAATCAACATTCCATTGCTTGATGCGGTCAAACAAATTCCTTCTTACGGAAAATTTTTGAAAGACATGTGTACCACAAAAAGAAGGTTAAATGTCAAAAAGAAAGCTTTTATGGCCGAACAAGTAAGCTCAATTTTGCAAAATACAAGAATTCCTAAATACAAGGACCCCGGTTGTCCAACGATTTCATGTATGATAGGAAATTGTCGAATTAAACGAGCTTTACTTGATTTAGGAGCAAGTGTGAATGTTCTTCCATTTTCAGTTTATGAACAATTGGGTTTAGGAGAGTTAAAGCCTACCAAAGTTACAATTCAATTAGCGGATAGGTTCATTAAGGTTCCAAGGGGTATTGTGGAAGATGTACTTGTGCAGGTTGACAAGTTCTTCTTCCCAGTTGATTTCATTGCCATTGATACACAACCTGTTGTGAACCCCGCTAATCAAATTCCTGTTATTTTAGGAAGACCATTTCTTGCAACGTCAAATGCTATAATCAATTGCAAAAATGGTATTGTTAAATTAACATTTGGAAATATGACTCTTGAGCTAAATGTGTTTTCATTAAGTAAGCAAGCAAGTGATTTTGAAGATGAAAATGAACACATTAACATGATAGAGTCATTGGTTGATGAACACTTTGAGTATATTTTTGAATCGGAATCATTGGGAGGTCTTCTAACCACTCCCAAGGAATCCAATAATTGTATGTAACTGTGTTCTTTGAGTGAAAAACAGGTTCCACAAAAGGAAGGTGAATTAGAACAATCAAAATCAATCGAAGGAAGAATGGAATTGAAACCATTACCAAGCAACTTGAAGTACGCTTTTTTAGGTACTTCAGAAACTTTTCCGGTGGTAATTTCATCCGAACTTTCAACTGAACAAGAGGAGAAGTTGGTAAGTATGCTCGGTAAGTATAAAAAAGCCTTTGGTTGGAGTTTAGCTGATCTTCATGGGATTAGTCCCTTAATCTGTACTCATAAAATTTATTTGGAAGATGAGGCTAAACCATCGAGACAATTTCAACGCCGTTTGAATCCACACATGCAAGACGTTGTTAGAAACGATGTGTTGAAATTGCTTGATGCAAAGATCATTTATCCGATCTCGGATAGTGAGTGGGTAAGCCCTACTCAAGTTGTACCGAAAAAATTCGGACTTACGGTGGTAAAAAATGAGAACAATGAATTAATCCCACAAAGAGTCACTTCCGGGTGGCGTATGTGCATTGATTACCGTAAGTTAAATGCAGTGACACGTAAAGATCATTTTCCACTACCTTTCTTAGATCAAATGCTAGAAAGAGTAGCGGGACATGAATTTTATTGTTTCTTAGACGGATTTTCTGGGTATAATCAAATTGAAATCAATTTGGATGATCAAGAGAAGATGACATTTACATGTCCATTTGGTACATTTGCATACCGAAGGATGCCATTTGGATTATGTAATGCACCCGCAACTTTTCAAAGATGCATGTTGAGCATTTTTAGTGATCTTGTTGAAAGAACACTAGAAGTGTTTATGGATGACTTCACCGTTTACGGTGGGTCATTCGATAATTGTTTATTAAATCTTGAGCAGGTTCTAGAACGATGTGTGGGAAAGAGGCTTGTTCTCAATTGGGAAAAATGTCATTTTATGGTGACAAAAGGGATTGTTTTGGGCCATATCGTGTCCAAAAAGGGAATCGAAGTTGACAAAGCTAAGGTGGATCTCATTGCTAAATTGCCAACTCCAAAAACGGTCAAAGATGTCCGCTCATTTCTAGGCCATGCTGGATTCTATCGAAGATTTATACAAAATTTTAGCCTAATAGCTAAACCAATGTGTAATCTTCTCCTCAAAGATGCCCCATTCGAGTGGGCCGATCAATGTGAGGAAGCCTTCAAAAAACTCAAACAATTGCTCACCACCGCTCCCATTATGCAAAGTCCAGATTGGAATCTTCCATTCGAGCTTATGTGCGACGCAAGCGACTACGCAATTGGTGCAGTGCTCGGACAAAGAAAGGACAAAAAGCTAGGTGTGATTTATTATGCTAGCCGAACTCTCAATGAGGCTCAAATGAATTACACCACTACCGAGAAGGAGCTCCTTGCAATTGTGTTTGCTCTCGACAAGTTCCGATCCTACCTCATCGGCTCACCAATCCTAATCTTCACGGACCATGCAGCTCTTAAATACTTGTTCACAAAGAAGGATGCTAAGCCGTGACTCTTGCGTTGGATTCTTCTACTCCAAGAATTCAACATTATGATCAAAGACAAGAAAGGAGTCGAAAATGTGGTGGCTGATCATTTGTCAAGGCTCATGTTCAATGATTCCATCGATGAAAGCCCAATCAAAGACTCATTTCCTGATGAGCACTTGTTCTCGATGACATCTTCTCCATGGTACGCCGATATTGTCAATTTCATTGTCACCGGAGAAATGCCAAAATCTTAGAACTCACAAGATAAGAGGCGATTCATCAACGAGGCTAAGCATTTCTATTGGGACGAGCCATATCTTTTCAAATATTGCTCAGATCAAATCATCCGACGATGCATTCCGGATGAAGAAATTGAAAGCGTGCTCACATTTTGCCACACCGAAGCTTGTGGTGGCCACTTCTCTTCCAAAAAGACTGCGGCAAAGATTCTTCAATGTAGCCTTTATTGGCCAACCTTGTTCAAAGACACGCATCACTATTGCAAAGCATGTCCAAGATTCCAAATGCTCGGAGGAATTACACGACGAAGCATGATGCCACTCAATCCAATTTTGATTCTTGAAATCTTCGATTGTTGGGGCATTGATTTCATGGGACTCTTCCCACTCTCGTTTGGTAATCTTTACATTTTAGTTGCCGTAGATTATGTTTCTAAATGGGTGGAAGCCAAAGCTTGCAAGACAAATGACCACAATGTGGTAATCCAATTTTTGAAAGAAAATATTTTGGCAAGGTTTGGAATTCTAAAAGCAATAATAAGCGACGGAGGTACTCATTTCTGTAATTGATTTTTTAAAAAACTCATGCGTAAGTATGGAGTAACACACAAAGTATCTCTCGCCTATTGTGAGAATCCACAAATGCGACCCCCGGGTCTCGTCCCCGTTCGGTTGGGTGTCTGAAACGTCGGAAGGGATTCCGTCATTCCATTTGCTTGGAGTGGTTTAATAATTCTTATCGGGTGTCCCTCTATCCTGTTTCTAGGTGTAAGAGGATTCATTCAAAGTCGCCAGTACGTTTTACGAGAAAACAGACAAAAAGGGGTAGGGAAGGCTACATATAAGCCTTTCTTTACACGTTTGTCTACGAAACCAGGATTCTATAGGGTTCGGGAACTATATTATGGTTTGGGAAGGTGTTAAGCACCCATTCCGCCCTTTTGGTCTCTAGAGGTCTTATATGTTTATTCTATGTTAAAAAACTTGGATGCTTTTACTGATAGTCTACTACTTTCTAAATGAAAACCCTAATTTGGGAAAACGGGAAAAAGGGATGAAGAACCTTTATGTTCCAAGATCCGATGTCGAGTTTTTAGAAAGGTAAATACAAGTGACAAAGGTTATTTTCTTTAGAGATGGAGTTTCCCGCATTATTTCTCGGATAATGACGGTTTTCTCGAGTTTTGACTTATTTTGGAAAAAGGTTTGGATCTTATAGTGGAACTAATTCAATATGGAATTGGAACTCTTGAGAGGAGTTCTACCAGACGTATCGCAATCTATGAAACATATAGGATATACCGGATTTTTGATTCCTAAGTAAGTTTTACCGGTCCGGGTTTTGAAAACAGGATTTTATCCAGATAGTAATGAACTTACTCTTCTGGTTTTGCAGATAGTTTTATCAGGGTCTTTTCTTTTGAAAACGATAGACTATTTGTAACTTGGCAATAAGTTTATCAAATAAAACGTGGACAAAACAACAGAAATGAAACAAGTACACAGATATTTAATGTTAAATACTAGAAGAGACTTTCTTTACCTTCCCGACGAGAATAATAATAAGAAAGAAAATATAATCCGGCGGAGAGATTTTCGGCGATAATGATCTTTTCCTTCTTCAAATATTTTTGAGAATTCGGTTCCAGAGACGAGACACGTCGAGTGTCGGGAATGGATTTGAGAATTCTTCAGAAATAAGACGATAATAGAGAATGCTTGATGAAAGACTAGAAAATCAGATTTTTAGGCTTAGAATCCTTCAATCCCAAGTTGCTGCCCAGAACCCTTGGGGGTGTTGGCCTATTTACACTGCTCGGGGACAATTGTCGCCCGACATTTCCCCAAAAAGGGCATATGTCGCGTGACAATGTGTCCAATGTCGCGCGATAAACGGCTGAAGTGACGTTTCTGACAGACTGATGTGTCAGAGAGTGGATGGTCTGGTGCAGAGGGGAATTGTCGCGCGACATAGTAGGATTGTCGCGCGACATATCAGTGATTGTCGCGCGACAATGTGATATGTCGTGCGACGATCTCTCTTGAAAATAGGTTTGTTTGCCCAACAAACCCTTTTGGGGTAGTTTCGGGTACTCGGATGGGTCCCGAGCCCAAAAACAGTAGTTCTCGAAGGTCGTTAGGGTTCCTGCGGGGGTCACGGATTGGGGTGTCTACAGACCCTCTCGACTCAAGCTCCTTGCTTGCAAGGAATTGAGGCGACTGGAAGAGACCATGATCCATGGCTCCCGCATGAACTCTAAAGGAGTGTATATGCAAAGAGTGCTTGTGAGTGCCTCCGGAGAGGGCTTGTGTTTGCGTTTTGCCTCCGGAGAGGGCTTTCTGTTACCTCATTGCCTCCTTCGAGGGCTTTCACTTGCTCTACTTGCCTTAGATGGGAGGACTACCATTGCGCCTCAGGTGGGAGGACTACCATTGTTCCACTGTGCCTCTCTAGGAGGGCTTTGCCTCAGGTGGGAGGACTACCGTTGCTACACTATGCCTCTCTGGGAGGGCTTCGCCTCAGGTGGGAGGACTACCATTGCGCCTCAGATGGGAGGACTACCATTGCTACACTGTGCCTCTCTGGGAGGGCTTCGCCTCAGGTGGGAGGACTACCGTTGTTCCACTGTGCCTCTCTGTGAGGGCTTTTGATCTTTTCGCCTCAGGCGGGAGGGCTACCATTGCGCCTCAGATGGGAGGACTACCATTGCTACATTGTGCCTCTCTGGGAGGGCTTCGCCTCAGGTGGGAGGACTACCATTGCGCCTCAGATGGGAGGACTACCGTTGCTACACTGTGCCTCTCTGGGAGGGCTTCTGATCTTCTCTCCTCAGGTGGGAGGACTAGCATTGTTACACTATGTCTCTCTGGGAGGGCTTTTGATCTGTAAGGAAAGAAACAAAAATTGCCTCTGGGAGGGCTTTTCGTGAGTAATTTTGCCTTTGGCGAGGGCTTGTGTTGGTGATTTGCCTCCGGAGAGGGCTTGTGTTTGTGATTTGCCTCTGGAGAGGGCTTGTGATTATTGCCTCTCTTAGACTGCTAGAGTGAGAGAGAGTAAATTTTTGTGAAGGCGAAAAGAGCTTCTCAGGGTCTAATTCGGATATCTGTTTCTTTGTATCTTTCTGAACTTCACTCTCATGTTTTCATTGAGTGAAGATACTTCTCTCAGAAGGTAGTTTTCGGATATTGTTTTGCTCTCCACAGGGCGACGGTCCGAGGATTTCCAAACCATCTCTTCTGTATAGTGCTGAAAAGAAAATTTGTTTGAAAGTTCAATCTCTGATCTCAGTTTTCTTCTTAGTTTTCTCTTTGGTGGGCCCACATCGTATTCTGTTTTTTCGATGCCCTTATTTCTCCCTCTTTTAGGAAAGACTTTTCCTGGCCTTTTCTGTTTTTGACCAGGAGTCTTTGCATCCCTTTGTCGTGATCAAGAGCCTTACTCACCCCAAAACGAAGCCCTGAGCCGGTTTTGGCCTAGCTGTCACTTTTGGTGTGGCTCTCCCTGTCACTCTGCATTTCTGTTTCTCTCACTTGCTTTGGGCGTTCATGCGGGTTCCTTCTCTTTTCTACTCTTTCAATTTTTTCTATTCCCGTCTTATCTTGCTTTTTCTCATTTGATGGTCTCGATCCTTTCTGGGAGATCAGAGACTACTTTATCCGCTCGCATTTCGTCCTCGCACTTTTCGGAGAGATGATTTTGGAAGTTTTTCCTTGTGTTCTCATCCTGGGTGTGTGGTTTTTAGCAATTTTTTCGAAAACTGCTTCTCGAAAGTCCTCCTGCAGGGGATAAAAATGAGACAAAGGTCAAAAAATTCAGGAGAGAGGGCTCTTTGTCGCGCGACAACTCGGTGACAAGGCTCTTTGTCGCGCGACAATGATGCCTTTTGTCGCGCGACATTCTTATCCACTATATAAACCCCTTTGCTGAGCTCATTCCACCTCATTCTCTCCTTTCTCTTTCTCTCTCTAGCTTTCTTTCTCTCTCTTTTTCTCTTCTCCCAAGCGCGGAAGCCCTGCCGCTTTTCCGACTTTTTCGACTTTTCTCATTTATTTACTCATATATAGATGGATCCTGCTCAGCCCGATAGACCGGAGGGTGACCAGGATGAGGTTACTTTTACCGACGCTCAGGGCGTCCTTCGGTGTAGTCCTCATCACGACAATTGGGAGGACCTCGACTGGTATGGAGAGGATGGAGTGGACCGCGGTCGGGCGGTGGTCTATTGGGACGTGACCTGGGCTGCTCCATTTTCGGACATTCCTTGGCTCTTGATGGAGCCCGTTTCTCACGAGATTCGTTGTCGATCTCTGGTATGTCTTCTTTTGTGTATTTATCTGTTCTTTTATTTCTGTCGTTTCCTGTATGTATTTTAAACAGTGTTAGTATGCATGCCTGTCTAGAAATAACATCCGATTTAGTAAATACATACTTTTACTTGTGATACCCTTTAGGTTTGAAAAAATTACATAATTTACACTTATAACCCTATAACTCTCATAATTACACCGAAGTACCCTTAGGTTTTGGAAAATTACGTAATTTACCCTTATAACCCTATAACTCTCATAATTACACCAAAGTACCCTCAGGTTTGGAAAATTACATAATTTACCCTTATAACCCTATATCTCTCATAATTACACCAAAGTACCCTCAGGTTTTGGAAAATTACATAATTTACCACTATAGCCCTATATCTCTCATAATTACACCAAAGTACCCTCAGGTTTTGGAAAATTACATAATTTACCCTTATAACCCTATATCTCTCATAATTACACCAAAGTACCCTCAGGTTTTGGAAAATTACATAATTTACCACTATAGCCCTATATCTCTCATAATTACACCAAAGTACCCTCAGGTTTTTGGAAAATTACATAATTTACCCTTATAACCCTATATCTCTCATAATTACACCAAAGTACCCTCAGGTTTTGGAAAATTACATAATTTACCCCTATAGCCCTATATCTCTCATAATTACACCAAAGTACCCTCAGGTTTTGGAAAATTACATAATTTACCCTTATAACCCTATATCTCTCATAATTACACCAAAGTACCCTCAGGTTTTGAAAAATTACATAATTTACCACTATAGCCCTATATCTCTCATAATTACACCAAAGTACCCTCAGGTTTTGGAAAATTACATAATTTACCCTTATAACCCTACATCTCTCATAATTACCCCAAAGTACCCTCAGGTTTTAGAAAATTACATAATTTACCCTTATAACCCTACATCTCTCATAATTACCCCAAAGTACCCTCAGGTTTGGAAAATTACATAATTTACCCTTATAACCCTATATCTCTCATAATTACACCAAAGTACCCTCATGTTTTGGAAAATTACATAATTTACCCTTATAACCCTACATCTCTCATAATTACACCAAAGTACCCTCAGGTTTTGGAAAATTACATAATGTACCCTAATAACCCTACATCTCTCATAATTACACCAAAGTACCCTCAGGTTTGGAAAATTACATAATTTACCCTTATAGCCCTATATCTCTCATAATTACCCCAAAATACCCTCAGGTTTGGAAAATTACATAATTTACCCTTATAGCCCTATATCTCTCATAATTACACCAAAGTAACCTCCTAATCCTGCACTCGTTCCTTCTGTCTGTAGTGGGTTGGTGTCAGCCCTAACCTTCCATTGGTGGGACACTACTCATACTTTTCACTGGAGCTGGGGGGAGATGACGATGACCCCCTCGACTTGTTTGCTCTGACCGGGATTCCTTTAGGGGGTCCCTATACAGATTGATGTTCCCTTGCGTCTGACAGCAGAGGGCATCGTTGGTGCGTTAGGATGGTTTCCGGAGCGGCGCATTTCCGGTGATTCGATTCCTCGGGCCGTCTTGGTTACTCGGTTAGCCACGGAGAGAGCTCGATTGGTTGCCTCAGGAGCGCCGATGACCCGCCAGGAAGCGCGCCAGTATGCACTCGTTCTTCTTCTACTGACGCTCCACGGTCTGTTCGAGGCCCGTGGGGGGGACACGGCCCATCTCTAGTGGATGCCTTACCTTCGGGACTTCAGCATTATGTTTGACTATGACTGGGGCGGCTTCATCCTTGCAGTCCTATATGATGCTATGGACCAGGTTTCTCGCCATTTAGCCCTGAACCTTAAGGGCTTTTCTCTGCTGTGGGAGGTATATCCCTTTATTCCTTTTTTTCCTTTATCCCAGTCCTTTACTTTTTTACATGTTGATTATTGCTGATACTTTTTATGTTTCTTCTCCAGAGTTGGTTTGTGGCGTATACCCGTCTGGGGCGCACCCAGGTAGATCTCCTCGTCGAGAACGAGGATCAATTTCCCTTTCTTCGCCGATTTATCGCGGGGAACTATAGGGCTCCTTATGTATACCGGACTCGAGAGACCGGTGCTGCTGCCGTTCATGACCTGCTGGAGGAGCAGGTAAATATTTTAGTACCTTTTAAAATAAAAACAACATATATATATATATATATATAATAACTAAAATCAAATTTTGTTCTCCTTGTAGATTGAGTGGGCCCCCTAGGGTGATTTAGGTCTTCACTTCGGGTATGGCCGTGCTCTGACCGCCTCAAGGACCAGGCGGCTTATCCGGGACGAGTACGGCCTTCACTTCTATTTGGGCGAGAGGGTCATTCGCCAGCACACACCGGCCCAGTGGCCTCGTGTTCCACTATCTCCCCCGGTTCTGATGAGGCAGACGGGTGAGATTGATCCGGTGACGGTGCAGGCTTTGGTCGATGGACTTGGTTTTCAGACGTTCACCAAGGAGGGAGACTATGCTGCTTTTACTGCCCGTTATCTGATGAGGGAGCCGAAGGGGACTCAGGGACGGGTCTTCTATGAGAGATACCGGGCATTGGGAGGTGATCCCCATTACATACGGGGACAGATCCACTTCTTAGCTAGGGCAGTTCCGGGTCATCTGCCACCTGTCCCCGACCAGAGGGACAACATTCTGGATTCCGAGGATGAGGACCCCGAGGGAGAGAGGGATGTTCCTGCTGCTGCCGAGGGTGGTGGTAGGTCAGAGGGCGAGGGAGGCGATGCGACAGCGGCTCCGGAGCCGTCACCTCAGATGACACCCGTGGGGGAGCAGCGCGCTGAGGGTTTTGAGTTTTCTACCGGCCCCTCTGTGTCTCCGGGGGTCCTTTTTGCTGCTGCTGAGGCTGCCGAGGGGAGAACGGGATTTTCTGAGAGGTCCTGGGAGCCCGCGGACCTTGGGGCAGATTACGAGCAGTTTGGACAGACTTCTCCTGCGGCGGCGACTACTCCTTCTAGTGGGGTACCTCTTTTGAGGGCGACGGCCATGGTGGATCCTCCGGGGGTCCGCACCTATGCTACGTTGACTCCTCTCCCGACGACTGTCATGGGGCCTCCAGCCTGATCTCCAAGTCTTGGGGGATCATCTTCCCGCCCTCTCTTGTTCCCTATCGCGAGGAGGGAGGGTCCACTTCTGCAGCTATTCTCGCGGGGTTGTCTATTCCGTGGGTAGATCTACCCCCACTTCCCAGAGATATCTCTTATGTCGGCGCCGGCTTACGTCGATATCCCGTCCCGGAGTACCCTCTTCCCGAGGATACTTTAGACTATCTGGGTGGTCGCCCTGGTGATGAGGTACCTTCTTTACATTCTCTTGATTTTATCTGTACTTTTTTATTCTCTTGACTGTGCTGACTTTCTTATTTCATGTCTTTTACAGAGGGTGAGTGTACGGGTGGCAGATCTACGGGCTTGGCACGCCCAGTACCTCTACAGCTGGAACATGCTCCAGTACGTTGGTCGAGACCCTCCAGCCTACATGTATGATTATCAGCGGGCTATTGACGTCTCCCTACGGCCGGACGATCCCTTGACTTCCTCTCATGCCTGGACGGAGTCTAGGCGCAGTAGCAGTCGGACTTCTAGGTGATCCCGATCCTCGGTGATCCGCCCGACGGCACCGGTTCAGTCTACGGGGCCTTCCCAGGCGGCAGTTCCCCCAGTTCCCGGCGTCCCAGTCGTTGACCTTACTCCCGAGGAAGGCTCGGGTGATAGTGGGAGCGTGTCAAAACGCGCCCGGGTAGATTAGTTTTCCCTTTCTGCATGTTAGGGTTAGTTTGGACAGATATGTATTTATCTAGACATGTTTTGGCAGATATTTAGTCTTTAAAAACTGTTCTTTTATTGGATTTATAAAATATCTTTATTTGGGTCTGATTGTACTTTTATTCTCTGTCTGTGAAAGATATATATATAAGAGTCGGCGATTTAGAAGCCATACCTTGTAGTGTAGTGATACTTATGTTTCCTGAAAAAAGAACAAAGTGAGAACAAGAAAGCATCCAGAAGTGATTCTTTTGGCAAAAATGACTGCTATGTGTAAGGAAAACAAAAATAGGGTGCCCCTAGATGGGTTTGTTGCGCGACAATCCCTCCTGGACATGGGTTTGTCGCGCGACAAACAGGCACATGTCCCTCTTTTTTGCTATAAATACACCCATCCTCCTTCCTTCATCCTCACACCTTCCAAAAAATGTCCTGTTATCGCACAAAATCTGATTTTTCTTATGTCAATGCTCGAGATGCTTTGATATCTTTTGAAAACAGTCTGAACTTCGGTGCTTTTAGTCCTTTAGCGGGCTGGTGCCATCGTCCCCGTTGATTTTTCCTTTTTGTTAGGTACTTTGTATTTTTGGAGTCCTGCAGATCATCTTTTCCGCTTTGGAATAGATGAGCTTTGTCCGACTTATGAGGAGTTCTCTTGGCTGTTGCGTTCGGATGTTCGTCTACCAATGGCAGTCCCCATAGAAGAAATTGGTCCTCGAGATATGCTGATTTCTTTGTTAGACATTCCCCAAGCGGCCTGTGATGGTTTTATTGTCGACGGACTCCTTGACCTCCATAAAATGGTGAGGTTCTTTCATCGTTATGAAGATAGGGCCTCTTACGGCGTGGGGCGTACTGCTGCGGCCCTGATCTGCCTTGTTTCTTATATGTTACTGGTGACGGGTTCTTCAGGTGTTGATCCGACTATTCTAAGTCTGATTTACAGGCTAGAAATGGGGAGTCTATAGTGCCGATCGTTCTTTCAGAGACCCTGAATGGTCTCGATGAGGTTCAATGGGGGGCTTCACCCTTCTTCAGGGGGAGTCCGCGTTTATTATACATGTGGCTGCTGGAGCGCTTTCGATCGGTGGGTTTCAACGGGATTCGGCTCAATAATCCAACACATTTCTTCCGTCGTCCCCTCTTTGGGGCTTTGACCATGTCTTCCTCTGATTGGACGGTGTGGTTTTTGGAGAACTTCCGGGCTATCCGGTGGAATATTCCTTGGTGGAAGCTGAGGGCGATGGTACTTAGCACTGGGGGTCAGAACTACGTTCGGCTCCGCGGGCTCTGGTTTACCTCCTTTTATCTCCCCGGACGTCTTCTTCGGCAGTTTAACGTTCCTCAAGAGGTTCCCCTTGGTCTGAACAACTTCTCTTCTGAGTCCAAATTTGTGACCCCGCATGTTTCTTTATCGGTAGAGAGGATGTGGAGTGCTCGACTAACTCGTCAGTTCAACTACGCCAGTTTTGGTATTACCCGCCCCTTCCGGGCTGGTATTATCCGCTCTTGCTGGCAATCCCTGGAAGGAGAACTGATTGACGACCCCTTTTAAATGGATTAGTTCCGATTCATGGATACTGAGGCTACTGATGATAACATTGTTTTTGCGTATCAGATCTTGGACGAGGCTCGGATCGATTTGGCTACTGAGGACCCAGTGTGGCCAACCCCTAGGGATTAGTCTCTTCTGTATTGTTGTATCTCCTTTGTAACCTTCGGTGTTCTGAACCACTGCATAAATAATATATGAAGGACTGCTTATGAGAAATAAATTTCTTTTACAAAGTTTAAACCGGGCCTGAAGTCACTTCTCAGGTTGCCTACGTTCCCCTTTTTGATTTTTTTCAAAACAACATAATTTTTGTTGGAGCTCAGGTTTACGTAGTTCTTGTCTTACATTTTACACCTATTGATAATACTTCTTCATTCGATCCATGTTGACCGGAGAATGCAGTAACTGTCCATCTAAATCAGCGAGTATAGCGGCACCCCCTGTATTGATTTCTTTGACGATATACGGCCCTGTCCACTTCTGCCCGAACTTACCCTTCGGATCCCTGGCTGGTTCTCGAATTTCTTTCAATACGGTGTCATTCTCATTGATGCCCCGAGTTTTTACTTTCTGGTTAAATGCTCGAGCGATTCTCTTCTGATACCCTTGATGGTGGTACGCGGCTTTCAATCTCTTTTCATCCAGTAGGGCTAGCTCGTTATAACGTGCCTGGACCCACTCCAGTTCATTGACTTGATTCTCTAGCATTACCCTGAGGGAGGGGACTTCTAATTCAACAGGGAGGACTGCTTCCATCCCGTATGTAAGAGAAAACGGGGTTGCTCCGGTGGAGACCCTCTCGGTGGTGCGGTATCCCCACAACGCATATGGTAATTTCTCCGGCCAGTCCCGGCAGGTGTCGGTCATCTTGCTTAGGATATTCTTCAAATTTTTGTTGGCGGCTTCAACTGCCCCATTGGTTTGTGGTCTATACGGCGAAGATTTGTGTCTGGTGATACCATATTCTTCCATGACTGTATTAGCTTCTCCTTCGAAGTGGGTGCCGTTATCCGAGATGATCTCGTGTGGGACCCCATACCGGCAGACAATATTCTTTTTGATGAATCGGGCAACTTTCTTGGCGTCAAGGGTCTGGAAAGACTCGGCTTCTACCCATTTGGTGAAGTAGTCGATGGCTACTAGTATGAATTCATGGCCGTTGCTGGCTTTGGGCGAGATCTTCCCAATGACGTCGATTCCCCAGGTCGCGAAAGGCCAGGGAGCAGTCATGTTGTACAACTCTTTTGGATGAAGCTTCTGGGATTTAGTATAGATTTGGCATTTATGACAACGGCGTACGTGGTTAGCGCAATAAGTTTGCAAGGTAGACTAGAAATAACCTTGTCTGATGATTTTGCGGGAAAGTGTATGTCCGCTCATATGAGGACCGCAATGGCCCCATGTATTTGATCCATCATTCTGACTGATTCTTCTTCGGTGAGACATTGAAGATGAGTCCCGTCGTAGTTCCTCTTATACAATCTTCCGGCTCAAAGTATGAACCCTGATGCTAATCTTCTGAGTGTAACTCGCGTTTTCCTGTCCGTTTGCTCGGGATACTGGTGATTTTTCAACAGGTTCCAGATGTCGTAAAACCAAGCGGTTGAGTCACCGTCTTTTTCCTGCTCTACCTCAAGGGCCATGCAGTGTGCTGGTCCTGATTTCTTTTGTACTGTAAGGGTTATTTCTTCCATCCCCTCCGGGATATCAATCATAGATGCCAGGGTTACCAGTGCATCAACAAAATTGTTCTGAGACCTGGGGACATAGTAAAACTCCGCATGCTCGAACTTTCCCGCGACATCCTCCAGTCGAGCGAGGTAAGGGACTAATTTCTCATCTCTGATCTTCCATTCCTTCAGAACTTGGTGGACCACTAGTGCTGAATCTCTGTATACCTGTATTCTCTTTATCCCCTTTTGAAGCGCGATCTCTAACCCGAGTATGCAGGCTTCATATTCGGCCATGTTGTTGGTGCAGAAAAAGTCAAGACGATATGATACCGGGGAGTGAATTTGGTCCGGGGAGACTAACATGATGCCTATTCCATTCCCATTTCGATTGGCGGCCCCGTTGAAGTACAACTTCCAGTCTTCATCGATCTCGACATTCATGATGGTTTCGTCCGGGAACTCGGCTTCTTCTAGCACATCTCCCAGTATTGGATTGTGGGCCAGGTAATCAACTATGATCTTGCCTTTGACTGCCTTTTGGGTCATGTAGGTGATGTCGAATTCGGAGAGTAAAAATAACCATTTTGCCATTCGGTTCGAGAGAGCCGGTTTCTCGAAGAGGTATTTCAACGGATCAATCCGTGATGCCAGGATGACTGAGAAAACTAGCATGTAGTGCCATAGTTTCTGTGTTACCCAGACGAGAGCGGTACATGATTTCTCTAATGGTGTGTAGTTCATCTCAAACGGGGACAACTTCTTGCTGAGAAAATAGATGGCCTGCTCTTTTCGGGTATCAGTCAGGTGTTGGGCTAGCATTGCTCCCGCGGCTGAATCAGTGACGGTTAGGTACAAGATTAGTGGTAGTCCAGTTTGTGGTGGGGCTAACACTGGAGGGCTGGAGAGGTAGTCATTTATTTTATCAAAGGCTTCCTGGCACTGATTGTCCCATTCTCCTGGTGAAGACTTCCTTAGGAGTTTGAAGATGGGTTCGCAAGTTTGAGTAAGCTGAGAGATGAACCTGCTGATGTACTGCAAATTACCCAAAAATCCCCGGACTTCTTTCTCGGTATGAGGCTCGGGCATGTCTTGGATAGCTCGAACTTTGGCAGGGTCTATCTCGATTCCCTTTTTACTAACAACGTAGCCCCGGAGCTTTCCTTTGGTTGCCCCGAACACACATTTCTGCGGGTTGAGTCTCATCTGATACTGGCGGAGCCGATCAAAGAAGGCTCGCGGGGCTGGTACGTGGCCTTCCCTTTCCTTGGACTTGATTATCATGTCGTCCACATACACCTCTACTTCTTTGTGGATCATATCGTGAAAAATAGCAGTAGCTGCCCTCTGATACGTTGCCCCGGCGTTCTTCAGCCCGAATGGCATAACGGTGTAGCAATATGTTCCCCATAGTGTGATGAATGCTGTTTTCTCCTGGTGATCCGGGTGCATCTTGATCTGGTTATATCCCACGAAACCATCTACAAATGATTTCAGGGCATGGTTGGCAGTATTATCTACTATCAAATCGATGCTGGGTAGTGGGAAATCATCTTTCGGGCAAGCTTTGTTAAGATCTCGGTAATCCACACACATGCGGACCTTTCCACTTGCCTTTGGAACAGGCACAATGTTAGCTAACCATGAAGGGTATTCAATTACCCGCAAGAATCCCACACTCAGTTGTTTCATCACCTCTTCTTTTACTTTTAGGGACCATTCTGGTGTAAGTTTTCTCAATTTCTGCTTGACGAGCCTAAATTCCGGCTTGGTGTGTATCTCGTGCATAACTATCTGACTGTTCAATCCTGGCATATCTACATAAGACCAGGCGAAGACATCTACGTACTCTTTCAGAGTTTGTGTGAATTCCTCTCTTTCTGTTTCACTCAGGCTTGCCCCAATGCGGACCTCTCTTCTGTCTTTTTCTGTCCCGAGGTTAATTACAAGAGTGTCCCCTTCTTCGCTCTGTATACGCTGCTCCTCCCGCTCAGGGTGTTCGTTCAGTCTTTCCAATTCCATATAAGCAATTACAGAATTAAAAATAATAGGATAACGCAAAACAAAGTCTTCTTCATTGATAATAGTATTTACAGGTACAAGTTTAAAAAGTAAATTTAGGAATGACTCTTCCCTAGTCTTAACCGCACTCTCACCTCTTACCCTTACAATTTCACTCTTTTCCCTTTCTCTTTGGTAGTCTGGATCAGCGTATATCAAGTGTACATGGTCGTCTCTTGGCTCATCATCCCCCAGAGCCATAATGTCGAATAGATCTCCGATCATTTCTTCCTTTTCGTCTTTCTTGTCTTCATTTTCTTCCTTCGACCCGATTGTCAACTTGGTAGAGAAACTGTGTACGATATTTTTCTTGATATATAGGTCCTCTTAATAGAAGATTTCCCATCCCGGAAGGTTCTCTCCGTCGATGTTTCTCCAAGGCTCCTGAAAGCCGCAAAAGGGGAAGTCCTCTCATTCCTTGACAAAAAACCCGTTCAGAGAGCTAAAGCTCAGATACTGATGCCCTCGGCCCCTTTTTTCTTGATTGTCCTCTTTGGTGTGTTGGTAACCCAAACCTTCCCTTTCGTACCTCGTTACCGGTTCCAAAGCTTGAAGTAGTCCTGGCTGTCCCATTCCTAGACTGGCTCCAGGTAAGTATTTCATCATTCTCAACATGTTTGTGATCTTGGTGCTGAGACCGGGGATATTGTCGGGGGGAAGATACTTGATTATCTGGGTGCTGAGAGTTTGTACTTGAGGCTCGTAAGAAAAGCCTCCCAATTGTATGCTCTGGCTCCCGATGCCCAAAACAGGTAACTCCAGATCTACCAAGGTCCTTTCAGGATCTCCTTGGACAGTGATTATGTTCCCTTCGAACGGTATCTTGATCTTTTGGTGTAGGGAGGAGGGGAGTGCTCCTATGTCGTGTAGCCATGCCCTTCCCAACAGTAGGTTAAAACTGGAAGGAATGTCTATGATTTGAAAGTCGGCCGGAAAGTTTCTAGGGCCGACCATGAGGTCGAGCTTCAGAGAACCCAAAACTGCTCTCCTGGTGTTGTCATAGGCCCTGACGGTTACGGCGGATGGAGAAAGCTCTGAATCCAAGATACCCAAGCATCTAGCGGTCTTTAGGGGGCAAACGTTTATGGTTGATCCGTTGTCGATGAGGACTTGTGGCAAGATTTTTCCTCGAGTTCGGACAGTGATATGGAGGGCCAGGCTGTGTTTCCTTCCCAATGGAGATAAGTTTTCATCTGAAAATGACAGACTTCTTTGGATTGTGAGTGACCCAATTGTGCGAATCCACAAATGCGACCCCCGGGTCTCGTTCCCGTTGGTGGGAGTTTGAAACATCGGAAAGGATCCCGTTGTTCCATTTGCTTCTATGTGTTGATAATCATATCGGGAGTCCCTCTATCCTATTTCTAGATGCAAGAGGGTTCGTTCAGAGTCGCCAGTACATTTTACGAGAAAACGGACAAAATGATTGTGTAAGAGGGAAGGCTACATATAAGCCTTTCTTTACACGTTTTTTTATGAAACCAGGATTCTATAGGGTTCGGGAACTATATTACGGTTTGGGAAGGTGTTAAGCACCCATTCCGCCCTTTCAGTCTCTAGTGGTCTTATATGTTTATTCTATGTTGGAAAACTTGGATGCTTTTACTGATATTCTACTGCTTGCTGGAAATAACTAATGAAAACTTTCTTTTCGAGCACGTTAGGAATCTACCACAACTATGTCGCCACTTCGCTTACTAGGACAGGGATCGACCTGCTCGGTCAGGTCGCGGGGTGCGGGGCAGCGCCCCGTTAAAAAAATCGAGTTTTAAACAAGTCTACAATAAAACTAATATGCAAAGGGTTTGTCGCGCGATATAAGAGTGATTGTCGCGCGACATACCAGTATGTCGCGCGACAATCCCACTTAAAAACAGGTTTGTTGGCCAACAAACCCTTTCGGGGTAGTTTCGGGTGCTCGGGTGGGTCCCGGACTCCAAAAATAGTAGTTCTCATAGGTCGTTAGGGTTCTTGCGGGGGTCACGGATCTGGGTGTCTACAGACCCTCTCGACTCAAGCTCCTTGCTTGCAAGGAATTGAGGCGACTGGAAGATACTTCGATTTGTGGCTCCCGCAAGAACCCTAAGAGAGTGTATGCATGCAGAAGTGTTCGTGAATGCCTCCGAAGAGGGCTTGTGTTTGGTTTTGCCTCCGGAGAGGGCTTTTGATACCTCATTGCCTCTTTCGAGGACTTCCATTTGCTCCACTTGCCTCAGATGGGAGGACTACCATTGCTCCACTTGCCTCAGATGGGAGGGCTTTTGATCTTTTCGCCTCAGGTGGGAGGACTACCATTGCTACAATGTGCCTCTCTGGGAGGGCTTTTTGATCTTCTCGCCTCAGGTGGGAGGACTACCATTGCTCCACTTTGCCTCTCTGGGAGGACTTGATCTGTAAAAAAGAAAGAACAAGAGCTGCCTCTAGGGAGGGCTTTGTGAATGGGTGATGTTTTGCCTGTAGAAAGGTCTTATGTGAATGTATTACCTCTAGAGAGGGCTTGTCCCTATAGAAAGGACATGTGAGTGATGTTTTTGCCTGTAGAAAGGGCTTATGTGAATCGATTGCCTCCGGAAAGGACTTTCGCCTAGAAAAGGCTTTGTGATTGGTTTGCCTCCGCAGAGGGCTTATGTGAATGGATTGCCTCCGGAGAGGGCTTTGTGCCTGTAGAAAGGACTTGTGAGTGATGTTTTGCCTGTAGAAAGGGCTTATGTGAATGGATTGCCTCCAGAAAGGACTTTCGCCTAAAAAGGGCTTAGTGATTGGATTGCCTCCGCAGAGGGCTTATGTGAATAAATTGCCTCCGGAGAGGGCTTGTGCCTGTAGAAAGGACTTGTGAGTGATGTTTTGCCTGTAAAAAGGGCTTATGTGAATGGAGTGCCTCCGGAAAGGACTTTCGCCTAAAAAGGGTTTACTGATTGGATTGCCTCCGCAGAGGGCTTATGTGAATTGATTGCCTCCGGAGAGGGCTTTGTGTCTGTAAAAAGGACTTGTGAGTGATGTTTTGCCTGTAGAAAAGGCTTATGTGAATGGATTGCCTCCGGAAAGGACTTTCGCCTAAAAGGGGCTTAGTGATTGGATTGCCTCCGTAGAGGGCTTATGTGAATAGATTGCCTCCAGAGAGGGCTTGTGCCTATAGAAAGGACTTGTGAGTAATATTTTGGTTGTAAAAAGGGCTTATGTGAATGGATTGCCTCCGGAAAGGACTTTCGCCTAAAAAGGGATTACTGATTGGATTGCCTCCGCAGAGGGCTTATGTGAATGGATTGCCTCCGGAGAGGGCTTGTGCCTGTAGAAAGGACTTGTGAGTGATGTTTTGCCTGTATAAAGGGCTTATGTGAATGGATGCCTCCGGAAAGGACTTTCGCCTAAAAAGGGTATAGTGATTGGTTTGCCTCCGCATAGGGCTTATGTGAATGGATTGCCTCCGGAGAGGGCTTGTGCCTGTAGAAATGACTTGGTTTTCTGTAGTAGCAATTGATGAGAAGCTAAAGGGAGAGTTCTCTGAGGAAAAAAAGAGCTCATTTAGGAGTTTAAATACCCATTCTAAAAGTTTTGCTTTCTTTGAGAAATTCTGAAAACTTGTTTTGTAAGTTATTTTATTCTGAAAGAGGAGTTTTCACGATAGATTTCTTGATTCTTGTACTTCGTGCGTAGCAATGATTCAACCGTTTACTTGTGTCTTAGTCATTTCTGATTTTATCAAGCTGAGAAGGAAATATGTTTTGAAGGAGTCTCTGATCTCTTTGATATTCATTGGCCATCTTTGAGGCATTTTCGCAGGCCCACATCGTTTTCTATTTTTCGATGTCCTTATTTCTCCCTCATTCGGGGAAGCTTTTCCTACCTTTTCTGTTTTTGGCCAGGAGCTTCTTTTCCCATTTTGGCGTGATCAGGAGCCTTACTCACCCAAGACGAATCCCTGAGCCGGTTTGGCCTAGCTGTCACTCTTGGTGTGGCTCTCCCTGCCACTCTATACAATTTTGTTTCTCTCGCTCGCTCTGGGCGCTCATGCGGGATTTTTCTCTTTTCTACTCTTTCAATTTTTTCTATTCCCATCTTATCTGATATTTTCTCATTCTCATTGCTAGATTTCAGTCTTTTAGAGATCAGAGATTTCTTTATAGGCTGTTTGCTCTCGCGATTTTGAAGAAACGACTTAGAATTCTGCATTCGATATTATCGTGCGAGTGTGTGTTTTTTCTACATAAAAGTCGAGAAAAACCACCTTGAAGTTCCCCTACTGAAAAATGCCAAGTTTGAGATATGATTGGCCATGCGACAGTTCAATGGAGTAGGTTTTGTCCCACAAGCGGGCTCTTTTCTTCTCATTCTCTTATTCTCTCTCTAGCTTCTCATTTCTCGAGTTTTCCCGTATCTGGATGCTCAGGGTGTTCTTTGATGCAGTTCCCATGCTATAGACAAGGGATGATAGGGTAGATCGTGACAGCGGTGTGATCTACTAGGATGTGGAGTGCGCTAAAAATGTGCATGCTCGTGTTTGGTGATCTATTAAAAGATAATGTATGTTATGCATGTACTAGTGAAGTGGTGTTTGAACATGTTCCATAACTTGATATGTAAAAGTATTGCTTACAGGCTGCAGATACTTTCCATGCTGTTTTGTTGATCCTGATTCGCAGTTTCTTGCATGTTTAAACAAACATTAATTAATTCACATAATTATCTCAATAGTAACATCCGATTTTTGGAACTTACATACTTTTACCTTTCAAACCTTAAGGACTCTCATAATTTACTCTAAAAATCATATAACTCTCATAACTACCCAAAGTACCCTCATGTTTTGAAAACTACATAATTTTTCCCTATAGGCCCACAACTCTCGTAATTACCCCAAAGTACCCTCAGGTTTGGAAAATTACATAATTTTACCCTCTTATTATATAACTCACATAATTACACAAAAGAACCCTCAGGTTTTGACATAATTTTACCTTTATAACCCTATATCTCCCGTAATTACACCAAAGTACCCTCAGGTTTGGAAAATTACATAATTTACCCTTATAACCCTATATCTCTCATAATTACACCAAAGTACCCTCAGGTTTTGGAAAATTACACAATTTACCCTTACAACCCTATATCTCTCGTAATTACACCAAAGTACCCTCAGGTTTGGAAAATTACACAATTTACCCTTTATAACCCTATATCTCTCGTAATTACACCAAAGTACCCTCAGGTTTCTTACACATTTTTACACCAAAGTACCCTCAGGTTTGGAAAATTACACAATTTACCCTTATAACCCTATATCTCTCGTAATTACATCAAAGTACCCTCAAGTTTGGAAAATTACACAATTTACCCTTATCACCCTATATCTCTCGTAATTACACCAAAGTACCATCAGGTTTGGAAAATTACACAATTTACCCTTATAACCCTATATCTCTCGTAATTACACCAAAGTACCCTTAGGTTTGGAAATTTATACAATTTACCCTTATAACCCTATATATCTCGTAATTATACCAAAGTACCCTCAGGTTTGGAAAATTACATAATTTTACCCTTATAACCCTATATCTCTCGTAATTACACCAAAGTACCCTTAGGTTTGGAAATTTACACAATTTACCCTTATAACCCTATATCTCTCGTAATTATACCAAAGTACCCTCAGGTTTGGAAAATTACATAATTTTACCCTTATAACCCTATATCTCTCGTAATTACACCAAAGTACCCTCTAATTACACCAAAGTACCCTCAGGTTTGGAAAATTACATAATTTTACCCTTATAACCCTATATCTCTCGTAATTATACCAAAGTACCCTCAGGTTTGGAAATTTACACAATTTACCCTTATAACCCTATATCTCTCGTAATTATACCAAAGTACCCTCAGGTTTGGAAAATTACATAATTTTATCCTTATAACCCTGTATCTCTCGTAATTATACCAAAGAACCCTCAGGTTTGGAAATTTACATAAAAGTACCCTCGGGTTTTATTATTTCACAGAAATTTACATAAAAGTACCCTCGGGTTTTTTTATAAAGAAAAACATGCTGGTGTAAAACAGGCCTATAATGACATAATAAAAATGACCACTAGGCCCCTGCAAAAGTGAAAGGAACTAAGTGAGAAGCGAAAAAGTGGTTTCTTTGGCAGCAATGAACCTTGTCTGTTGGAGAAATGTATTTGTAACAAGGTTTGTTACATGACAAACGATGAGTACATGTGTATGATTTCTCCGATAAATACACCTCTCTTCCTTCTTTTATCCCCACACTTACTCTTTTATCTTTGTAGTCCTCTTTACTGTACAAATGTTGACTTTTCTTCTATCAAAGCTCGAGATGCCCTGGTACCCTCAGGACTCAAGTTTATCACTCCCATACCTCTCTATCTGTGGAGTGTATGTGGCATGGCTGACTCGTTATTTCAACTATGCACGGTTTGGCTTTTCTTAGCCTCTCCGGGCTGACATCATTGGTTCAATTTGGCAATTGGTGGTGGAAGATCTGGCTGTTGTCCCTTATCTAATGTAATAGTTTCAATTCGTGGGCTTAAAGCCCTATGAGGCATTAATGAAGCTCAAGTCGTGCTGGTGGTTGAGGATACGATGTGGCTTCTTTCTGGGGCTAAAATGGGGTGTTTAGATAGCAAATGTACTGACTGTTTATGAACCACTGCTTATGAAGTTTGAAAAAATGATCTTTTTATGAAACAAAAAGTTTTTATAATAATTAAACCGGGCCCGAAGTAACTTCTCAGGTTGCCTACCTTCCCCGTGGTATTTCTTCCATAAACAAAAGTGAGTTGGGGCTTAGGTTTACGTAGTTCTGGATTATACATGCTATTGCTTTAATAATAATATTTCTTGAATGTAGCGTCTGACCATCTACATCTGCGACTATTACGGCTCTCCTTGTGTTGATTTCTTTAACGATGTACGGCCCAGTTCTGAACTTTTCTCTCGGATCTCTTATCGGTTTCTCTAACCTTTCTCAAAACTACATTGTTCTCACAAATACCCCGAGTCTTCACTTTTCGATTTTAAAGGCCCCATAATGACGATACACGGCCTTCTACCGTTTCTCATTTAGCAATGCTAACTCACTTTAGCGGGTTGTTGGCCATATTTGGTCCGCCTGGTGTGGGGATTTTTTCTTCTTCGATTAGATCTTGGATGCGGTGTCGGAGGGCTAAACATCTATCTGTGTCATGGCCCACAGCTTGGTGGTATAAACAGTTCTCGTTCATCCTCCAAGAAGAAGGGACGGGATTTGGTGGAGGACGAGGGTTGAGTGGGATAACCAGGCCCGCATTCCGTAGCAATTCAAGACTTTTGGTCAGGGTTGTGGGGAGGTTGCTGAATTTTCTATTTTTATTGGGTTGATATGTATTGGAGGCTTCGGCTTGTATAGGCCACGTTAATTGGGTTTGTTGCTGCTGAAAAGGGTTTTGTTGGTACAGATAAGAGCTTAGCTGGTTTACAACGGGGGTGGCCGTGCTCTTCTCAGTATATGAGGTTTTCCTTGTTTGGGTGTCCGCCTTTCTGGCCAACTCTTCTTCTACTTGGGATCCCATGCTTAAAAGTGCTCGAAAATGTGGGAACACGTGCTTTCCCATACAAGTCAATACAGTCGGAGTGAAGTTTTTCTGAATTATCTCTAACTGCTCCTCTTTGTCCGGTCGTTTGGACATCTGGGATGCCAATTCTCTCCAACGGGTAACAAAATCACTGAAGCTCTCTTTCTCACCCTGTTTGGCCATTTCTAACTGCTCCTCTTCCCCTGATTTGTCTTTCCTAAGCCCTGCCCAGGTAGGAAGTTCATCTTGGCCATCCATTGATCGATTATCAGATTGGGGCCTGGGGCAACTTGAGCTCTTGCCGGTAGCATAACAGGTGCCTTATAGGCTGGGTCATCCCGGATGAGTCCTACGGGGTCAAAGCTTTCTTCATCAGTGATCAAGGCGTTAATTCCCGCAAGTGGAGCATGATTGGGAAGGGGGTTGTTGGTAACATTGGGCCCGCCGGGTGCGGGGATGGTTCCGGCTTCAATAAGGTCCTGGATACGATGGCGAAGAGCCAAGAAGCGTTCCGTGTCATGGCCTGTCGCTTGATGGTATGCACAGTTCTCATTCATTCTCCAGGTGCTGGGAATGGGATTTGGTGGGGGGCGCGGGTTGAGCGGAGTGATCAGTCCGGCCTTCCGGAGTAGTTCCAGGCTTTTTACCAGAGTAGTGGGGAGGGTGCAGAAATTTCTCCTTTTCTTGGCCTCGGTGCTCGAAGAGTCTCCTTGTGCAGGCCAATTCATTGGGGGGACTTGTGGTGACTGTTGAAATGGGTTTTGTTGATACGGGTATGAGCTTAGTTGGTTTACGGCTGGAGTGGCCGTCTTTCTCCCGGTGTAAGAGGCTTTCTTGGTATCCGTCTCCGCCTTTTTGGCCAACTCTTCCTCTACTTGTGACCCCATACTTAATAGGGCTCTGAAGTGTGGGAATATGTGCTTTCCCATGCAGTTCAATACAGCTAGAGTAAAATTCTTCTGTATGATTTCCAACTGCTCTTCTTCATCGGGCCGTTTAGAAATTTGGGAGGCCATTTCTCTCCAGCGGGTGACAAAGTCGCTGAAGCTTTCTTTCTCGCCTTGCTTGGCCATTTCTAGGTGTTTACGGGTAATTTCCAAATTCTCGTTGGACCCGTACTTGGCCATGAACTCTTTGACGATATCCCCCCAAGTTTTGTGTAGTGTCTTTCCAGATCAAAAAACCATCTCAGGGCGGCCCCTGTGAGAGTCATGTGAAAGGCCTGAGCCAGCTCCGGCTCTCCACAGCCGGACACTTGCATGGATCTGATGTAGGATTGAAGATGGGTTTTGGGGGGTGTGGTACCGGTAAACTTGGTGATAGAAGGGAGCTTGAATCCCTAAGGCAGTCTGGCTTCTGGGTATAGGGAGAAGGCGTTCATATATGTGACTCGTCTGCCCCTTTTATCAGAGAAATCCCTCTTTGTAGAACCTTCATCTTCTCTTTCAGTTTCTTCATCTCTTCGCTCTCTCTTGACACCTCGTCGGGCTGTTCCCGAGCTATAACCGATTCCCCATATACTGCCCGGAGTCGATTGATGTCTGGGTATTCATTGGGAGGGGCTACTGGGGCCGGTAGGGGAATAGGCCTGGCGGGGACTTGTAGCCACGGTTGGTACTAGGGATCGAGGCCTTGCTGAGGTTGTGGCCAGATGATGGGTGGCTCTTGTTGTTGGTAAGTGGGGCCTGAATTCGGGGCCCATTAGTTCTGATTGTTAGGATCGGTTTGAACGGGACCGACCATGACGGGGACCGTTTGAGGGGGATTGGCTCCTGGAACCAGAGGGAGCACTTGCGATGACTGCCCTTGATCTCGATTTGGTGGTAGTCGTTCAAACCCTGGTGGTGCGGTCCGTACAGCTGACAATTCCTCTACTCGAACTCGTGAGGCTTGCTAGGTTCATGCTGACGGTCGTTAACAGACGGTGCATCTCGGCTAAAGTAGGCTGTGGTGTAGATGCCTCGGCTAGGCTCTGATCTGTCTCTCGGTTCTCGCGTTCATCGGCCATTTCAGGTGTGCTTGGTCTTACTAGTCTCCCGGTGTGATTTCGACCGGCCCAACCTTCCAGTCTGTCATTGCTTCACAACTATAGATGAAATCACGTGGCGAAGATAAAGGAAGACTGTGATGCAACTCGATTTTTGCCAAAAAAATCACTAAAAATTGCCGAGAAGAACCCTGAATTTTAAAAGGGTGTTGGAAAGTAAGCCGTAAGGTGGTACATCCCCTACGGTTGTTTGACAAGTGTTTTAACTCGACTCGATCTTATATGTAGCGTAGGTGTACGAATGGTTAAGGCTTTAGGCTCCCTCCTATTTGGCAAGACCTTGTGATATACCCCAAGGGCGGGTACGTGCAATAGCCTTTTGATATACTTCCCGGGTACGTGAGTGTTCTCGTCACTCGATATACCTCGGGGGCGTACTTGGCCAAGGAGAGTGGTAGTAAATGCTTTCGGTTTATGTTGGCCCAAGCAAGCCAACTCCCTACTCACTTATAATACTTCCGAGGGTTTGGGGTAGATTCACACTCGTAGAACCAATGCATGATTTGTGATAGTGTGTGTAAAGTTCGAAAGTTTGGGTTTTTACAAATATCATTTATCTTGATTACGTATTTTAAAAAACTCCGATTAATAGAAAAATGTTTCTTCTCAATCAATTAACATAAGTAGGGAAAGCAGTAAAAGCAAGTATTCAACAGATAAACAAAAGTCCACATATAAGAGTCTAGTTTTCTACCCTCCCCAGCAGAGTCGCCACTGTGAGAATCCGCAAATGCGACCCCCGGGTCTCGTCCCCGTTCGGTTGGGTGTCTGAAACGTCGGAAGGGATTCCGTCGTTCCATTTGCTTGGAGTGGTTTGATAATTCTTATTGGGTGTCCCTTTATCTTGTTTCTAGGTGTAAGAGGATTCATTCAGAGTCGCCAGTACGTTTTACAAGAAAACGGACAAAAAAGGGGTGTAAGAGGGAAGGCTACAGATAAGCCTTTCTTTACACGTTTGTCTACAAAACCAGGATTCTATAGGGTTCGGGAACTATATTACGGTTTGGGAAGGTGTTAAGCACCCATTCCGCCCTTTCGGTCTCTAGTGGTCTTATATGTTTATTCTATGTTGAAAAATTTGGATGCTTTTACTGATAGTCTACTACTTTCTATATGAAAACCCTAATTTGGGAAAACGGGAAAAAGGGATGAAGAACCTTTATGTTCCAAGATCCGATGTCGAGTTTTGAGAAAGGTAAATACAAGTGACAAAGGTTATTTTCTTTAGAGATGGAGTTTCCCGCATTATTTCTCGGATAATGACGGTTTTCTCGAGTTTTGACTTATTTTGGAAAAAGGTTTGGATCTTATAGTGGAACTAATTCAATATGGAATTGAAACTCTTTAGAGGAGTTCTACCGAACGTATCGCAATCTATGAAACAGATAGGATATACCGGGTTTTTGATTCCTAAGTAAGTTTTACCGGTCCGGGTTTTGAAAACAGGATTTTATCTGGATGGTAATGTACTTACTCTTCTGGTTTTGCAAATAGTTTTATCAGGGTCTTTTGTTTTGAAAACGATAGACTATTTGTAACTTGGCAATAAGTTTATTCAAATAAAACGTGGACAAAACAACAGAAATGAAACAAGTACACAGATATTTAATGTTAAATACTAGAAGAGACTTTCTTTACCTTCCCGACGAGAATAATAATAAGAAAGAAAATATAATCCGGCGGAGAGATTTCCGGCGATAATAATCTTTTCCTTCTTCAAATATTTCCGAGAATTCGGTTCCAGAGACGGGACACGTCTAGTGTCGGGAATGGATTTGAGAATTCTTCAGAAATAAGACGATAATAGAGAATGCTTGATGAAAGACTAGAAAATCAGATTTTTAGGCTTAGAATCCTCCAATTCCAAGTTGCTGCCCAGAACCCTTGGGGGTGTTGGCCTATTTATACTGCTCGGGGACGATTGTCGCGCGACATTTCCCCAAAAAGGGCATATGTCGCGCGACAATGTGTCCAATGTCGCTCGATAAACGGCTGAAGTGACGTTTCTAACAGACTGATGTGTCAGAGAGTGGATGGTCTGGTGCAGAGGGGATTGTCGCGCGACATAGTAGGATTGTCACGCGACATATCTGTGATTGTCACGCGACAATGTGATATGTCGTGCGACAATCTCTCTTGAAAATAGGTTTGTTTGCCCAACAAACCCTTTCGGGGTAGTTTCGGGTGTTCGGATGGGTCCCGGGCCCAAAAACAGTAATTCTCGAAGGTCGTTAGGGTTCCTGCGGGGGTCACGGATTGGGGTGTCTACACCTATCATCCCCAAACAAACGGGCAAGCAGAACTTGCAAATAGGGAGACAAAACAAATTTTGGAAAAAACGGTAAATCCAAATCGGAAAGATTGGTCTTTGCGCTTAAATGATGCGCTTTGGGCATACCGTACGGCTTTTAAAACCAATTTTAAAATGTCTCCCTATCGATTGGTCTTTGGAAAATCATGCCACTTGCCTGTAAAATTAGAACATAAATCTTTTTGGGCAATTAAGAAATTGAATTTTGATTTCCAAGAAGCGGGTAATAATCGGAAACTCCAAATCGAAGAAATTGAGGAGTTGAGAAGAGATGCATATGAAAATGCAAAAATAAGCAAGGACCGAGCAAAAATTTTTCACGATAAAAATATATTGAGAAAAGATTTTCAAATTGGTCAAAAAGTCCTTGTTTACGATTCTCATTTACATCTCTTCCCGGGAAAATTGAAATCAAGATGGACCGGCCCGTTTATTGTTAAACATGTTTATCCATACGGAGCTGTGATGGTGGAAGATCCCAAAAATGGCTTTGAATTTAAAGTCAATGGCCAAAGATTGAAGCAATTTTTGGAAATTCCAACTTTGGAGGAGTCCATTCCTCTAAAGGAGCCAATCTATGTGTAAAAACATAGATTACTTTGTAAAATAATGTATATATTTGTGTTTTGTTATTTAAAAAAAAGAAGAGAGAGAGAGTAGAGTAGGATCGATCTTACTATTAAGATCGATCTAACTCAAGTCAGCAAACATGGGCTTTAAGAGTTTCAAAGTATCCAGTGCTATTCTTTACAATAGTAGGATCAATCTTACTACTAAGATCGGTCTTACTGAATGCACAATCACAGCACTGCTTACTTTGAATAATTCTAGAAGAGTTTTGTTCCCTAGTAGGATCGATCTTACTACTAAGATCGATCTTACTTCCACTGGTAGGATCGATCTCACCCATAGTAAGATCGATCTTACTTGATACACCAAGAAGTGAACAGCACAGCCAAAAATTTTCCAGTGGACTTTTTACCCTTAGTAGGATCGATCTTACTAGTAAGATCGATCTTACTCAAGGCAAAAACGGGCCTGTTTCATTTAAACTACCCAAAACCCTTCTTCCCTCTCTCACTTCTCTCCAAAACCCTAGTAGCCGTCCACCCCTAAGAATCCATTTGCAATCTCTTAAGCTTCATTTCTCAACCAAATTCATTTGCAATCTCTTAAGCTTCATTTCTCAACCAAATTGACCTCCTAAACATCACCAAACCTCCGTACGCCCATCACAACACATCAACTACCCCAGCAATCGCCATTTTTAAGCCCTAATTTTTGCAAATTCGAACCCAAATTCGAAACTCGTTTTCTCTCTCCTTTCTCCCACCATTTCCAACCATCATCCATGGCTTCTTCTTCAACCCCCAGGGTTAAGACACCCAGAAACCAACTGAATGGGTCATGAGAAGAGGAAGGGATTACCAAGGATTTAGAAGCAAAAGGGAGAAAGAATGGTATGAAGACTGGTTCTTCAAAAGACCAGTGGTGGCTGAACTCGCGGCGGATGTCGAAAACATTGATGACTTTGCCTTCCTACCAACAATTCAAAGAAGGATGGGCTGGATTGAGTTTCTCAAAAATAATGTTGGTGATTGCAATCTCACTATTTGCCGCGAGTTCATCGCAAGTCTTATTGAAAAGGGAACCTACGATTACGTTGCATATGTTCGAGGTAAACAGGTACCTTTCAATCTCGCTCACCTCAGTCAATTCATACAAATCTCGGCTCTCCAGCAATATACCATTCCAATAGCAAATAGAGAGTCCATCCCCCCGTCTGACGTGATGATTCAATTTTTAACCGGGAAACCAAGTGAATGGGACGGTCTTGGTAACATTAAGGCTCAAACATTACTTCCTCAGTTTTATAAATTATGGATGATTGTTTGTAATTGCATTGCCCCCACAAGCCACACCAACGATCTTTACCTACCCGATATCCTTTTAGTTCATGCTCTTGCACATGACAATGAGATTTGCTTGACCCGCTATCTCATTAGCATCATTGCTCACCCATCAATGCATACCCTCCACAAGGAATCCATTAAAATGGGTGTTAAAATTGTGCGAGGATGCGGGTATCCAAGCTAGGCCTACCGACAAGATAAACAAACAACTTGGAATTGTTAACAATTTCCACTTTCGTCGGTCGCTTGGACAATTTCGGGCGAGAGCAACTGAGGGTGGGGAAGGAGACGAGGGAGAAGAAGAAAATGAGCCGGTAGCCGCCACTTCCCCACAACAAAGGGAGCAAGCACCGCGAGTTCAACACTCACGTAAACGGGCAGCGGTAGAGCAAGGGGAAGGACCATCAAGCAATGATCTCATCTTAGCAAAACTTGAAGAAATGCAGCAAATGATGGTTCAAATGGAGCAGCGATCCATCGAGCGGTACGAGGCGCTAAGCAAGAGAGAAGAAGATCATTACAACGACTTGTCCACCGATTTGACGCATGGGACGCTCGTTTCCAGTCATGGGATGCTCATTTCCAGCCTCCACCTCACCGTGTGATGATGATTTCTAATATTTTTTTTTGTAGGTGATGAATATGAAGGAATCTCAAATTTGGTTTTATTACCATGCTTTAGAGATTGGATGCATTTGGAACATATTAAGCTAATTTTGGGTTTTTTGCTTTGGTTAAAATTAAACTATGGGATTATGGTTTGATGAAAGAATGCTTGAATTTGCTAATC
>JAKCWG010000274.1:0-105785 GCA_021464415.1 Lonicera japonica
TAACCTAACTTTATATCTAAGGTCAAATTAATATGTTGTCTTTGTTTGATATCTATATATAAGTAAATTGAATATTAGAAAAAATTAATTTTGGTTTATACATCATTACAAACTTCAACGAAGCTTGAAGATGAAACCTCGGCAAAAAAGGTTCGTGCCGGAAATTGTTGGGAGAAATTGGAGAGCTAGAAGATGAAATGATGGAAGAGGTTGTTTGCCTTTTTTTTTGCCTTTCACCTTTACTAACCCTAGTTTTACTTTAAACTTTTTAGAATGTATTTTTTTTTAACTTAATTAAAGTGATTTTATTTATTAATTTAATGGATATTTTAATATTAAATATTAAATAAAATAATATTTATATAAAAATTAAATCAATTATTTTTTGTAAGACTATCGACACTTGCAGATTAATTTAATTTAGGGGCTTATATATAAATGGAATATCCCTTTTGAAAAAATCCACCACACCCCATCAACATTAATGTATAGTTGAAATTTATCTGCCAACCATTTCCAAATGTTCTTAGCAAAAGGACAAGTAAAGAAAGATGAACTATAGTTTCTTAGCTTGCGTACATATGACAGCAGAAGTAATTAATCCCACACTTACAAAGATTGTATCATGTAGCAAGCTTTTTTTTAATCAACTAAATTTTATGATAAACCAGAGGAGGAACAAGCCTGCCAAACACAAGAGAACCACTCAAACCGAAGAGGGAATTATACAAACATCATATTATCCTTAACGAAATCTCCCTCGTGACAGACGAAGCCCAAATAAGCACACCACCCTTAGAATAAAAACTGACATTTTCAATACGCCGAGGAACATTAGAAAAGCAACTTTAAAGTTCTCGAAACACACCACTTGCCATTCACAAGAAAATCACACACCTTTACCTTAAGCTTACAAGCCAAATTTTGAGGGATACCAATCATCTTTACTAACGCACCTCCTAACCACTGATCATGCCAAAAATCAATATGAATATTGCTCCCAACCCCATTCAAAGTAACTAGAAATGACCCCCAATAACAGCCTTAAAACCTCCAAAAAGAGACGAGCATTTATAATTGCCCCATCTACTTGTAGAAAGATTAAGATGCTTCTTAATACAGACATACGAAGGACTATCATTAGTCAAAATAGACCAAGTAGTCTTGACCAAAGCAGATCTGTTCAGCACTTGTAAACTCCACAAATTAAGACCACCCTCACTGATAGGCCTACACATATTAGCTATAGAGGGAGCAACTAATTTTCTTTTATTACAACACCCCGTCCAAATGAAATTACGAATAGCCTAGTCAAGACTTTTATAAAGAGAAGCAGGCCAGTTGTAGATCATAAAAGAATATAATAACATGCTATGAATGACGAAACTAACAAGTTGAACTCTACCAAAATAAATACCTGAAAACTTTTTCAGCCCCCCATTTTGGATATAATAGAATCATAAGTAGACTGCATATTCATGCGAGTGGGAGCCCTACAAAAAATAGGAACACCAAGGTAATCAAAAAGAAAAGACTGAACACCCATGCCAGTAATTACTTTCAACCTTTTCATTCTACGTTGAGCACCCATACCCAAAATAATGTGACTTTTAGATCTATTAACCAGTTGCGCTGAAGCCATACCATAATCATCAAGAAGACATATAACTTTCACAACATTAGAAAGGGAAGCATTACAAAAAATAATAAGATCATTAGCATATAGCATGTCAGAAGGAGGAATACATCCACGAGGACTGCTTATACCCTTAATATGCCCCTGGGAAGCTAAAATGGATAAAGCTCGGTTGAGAACTTCCTTCGCCAAAAATAAAAAGAAATGGAGAAAGCGGATCACCTTGCCTGACTGCCTGCTATATTGGAAAAGACTCACCACTTTACCATTAATAAGAAGCGACAAATAAGTAGATTCAAGAATAGACTTAATCCAACCAGTCAAAACTTGACTAAACCCCAAAATATGTAGCACTTTAAACAAAAAACCCCATTCGATGGTATCAAAAGTTTTAGTAAAGTCAAGAAGAATACCCATATTGGCACCAAAAGAATGATGCTCCAAAACATTTATACATTCCGAAATTGAAGCAATATAAAAAGAACTTTGCCTCCCCTTCACAAAACCACATTGATTAGGAAGAATCAACTTACCAATGATAGCACCCAATCTAGTAGCAAGAATTTTAGGAATGATCTTGAAAAGAAAATTTAAGGGCAATAGGATGAAATTAAGTCATCGAATTAGCACTTTGAACCTTCAAAAGGAGAATAATCAATTTGGTATTGAGATATTTTTGAACCTTCCCACTCTAAAGAACTCTTGAATAACTGCATAGACATATTTCTAAACAATTAACCAGCAATTATGAAAAAAGAATCCATTAAAACCATTGGGGCCTGTTGCGCTGGAAGTATCAAGATCAAAAACTGCTTACTTCATTTCCTCATAAGAAGGCACAGCCGCGAGCATAGCATTATTTGATTCCGTAACCAAACTAAGAATAAAATTCAACAAATAAGATTCCATGTAGTTAGAAACAACAAAAGTATACAGGGATTTGTAATAATCCAGGGCACAATTGTAATACCCCGTATTTTAATGTGTTTTAATTGGGTTAGGTGTGGTATAATTTAATTATATTAGTTGTATTGACTTCCTTACACTCATATGAATGATCGTTTGGTGATTCGGGTGGTCCGAATCGATTTTAGTTGGTAAATAGGAAGTTTTGGCCTTATGTGATTCTTTGATTTTAGCCAACATTGGACATCGTAACTTTCTCGTATTTTATCCGACTTGGCTGTTGTTTGTTCATACTTCTAAGTTTGTATCATTCTATATCTTTTGTGTTTTGACCGAAGTCCAATTCGTACCCCTAGTTGAATAAAATATTATGCGAAGTAGGCTGGTTAGTAAATTTTGTAATTCGGTAGCACTTCGGCAGAGCGCTTTCTTCAGTGAATTTCTGAGAATTATCTGTCCAGAATTTAGGAAAACTTCCTCTTAGGAAGTTATATATATATTTGAATTACCTTTCTGTGGACATAAAGATCACCTCAATCGGAATTCCGAGCGAAACGTTATGGCTGAAACAAGAACTACCCAAAACAGAGCAAAATTTCACGCGAACCGTTATGGCCTTTTTGGCATACCGGTCCGGTAGTCAATTTTTGGGAAATTTGTGACCCACGAACCGGTATTTAGTATTTGGCATACTGCTCCGCCAGTTAAGCCTGTGCACCAACTTAAACTCGTTTTAAAGCCACTTTTGCTCCTTTTTCACCCTAACTTCGAGACAAACACCTACACACTTCTAAAGAGGGTTCTAGAGAGAGAAATGAAGAGATTTCTACACATCTATCCTTCGAATCCAAAGATTTAAAGCTCAAAATCATCAAGACCCCTTTCACCTTCACTATTCATCATCTCCTACCTCGATTATCCGTCATGGGAGCTTGAGGGTAAGCTATGGCCATGTGGGTTGGAGTCTAAGCTTCTTCTATTTTGGGGTTTTTCTACTCTAGGAGTGTAGTGACGTGTGGATTTTGGGATTTCCTACGACAAGGTCCCGATTATCATATTTTTTTCTTCTCTTTGGGTCTACAAATTGAGGTAGGGGTTTATAGGTTTTCAAAACTTGAAAGATGCTTTCATTTCTTGGATATAATCATGATTTCATTCTTATTTGTTTTATTTATCTAAAGCATTATCTATAAATTGATCTTATATGATTTACAAAGGCCACGAACATGTAGCTTGAAGCAAGATATGCCATTTAGATTTGATATATATGTATTAGTTGGATCATATGATATATTCCTTGGATGTATGGATGTTATGTGTTGATGAAATAATTAGTTGATGAATTATATATGCCAAGGAATATGGATTGAAATTTGTTATAGTGTATATAGCATATGTTGTTTCAAATATTCATTAATTAGCATATTTATTGTTATTGATAATATAAAAGTGTTCAATAATTATGAATTCATGAGTGAAGCAATATGTGCCATTTAGACTCGAGACTTAAGTATTGTTTGATCGATATGGTTGCCCTTGGGGATATATACAAATATATGAGGAAAACGGGTTAGTAAATGATTGTGTATACATCGCAAAGGACATGGTTGAATGATTAATAGAGTTTACATGGCATATGTTGTTTTTAGAACATATATAGAACATGTTATGCATGAGATACATTATCTTGGTTTCAACTCAGGCTCTCGGCTACATTGGAGCTTCATTATGTATCTCTGTTTGGATGCTACAAGGATTCTTATTTCTTATGACAATTCATGAAGACTTTTTTCTTATGGCAATTTATGGATGCTTCATTACTATATTGATATCTTCTTGTCGGATATGATCGATTAACGAATTTCTTGATAATGATTATACTTAGTCGTGGATGACCATGATGATGTGAATTGCGTATGAATATCTATCTAAATAGTGCTTGTCGGGATGAAAAATAAGTGGGACCCGGTGCCCTTGGGTTGAAAATCCCTAAACCCCTGGGGGAGCAATGTTTGGCTGCCTATAAGCCACCGGTGAGTAGCCCGGGAACATAGGCATTGGCAACGCACTATGGATTAAGTTTTTTCTATGGAAGATGGATGGGTTGTTCCACTTCCTGTTTATGATAATGGTATGACACCTCGAGGCAACGAATTCCATAATGAAATTCTAGTTCGGGTTCTCATTAACAAGAATTATGATTATGTTACATTTCTCTTAGAGCGAATGGATTCTATAAAGCCTTATTGCTTGGATTCTCACCGGCATGTATCGTCAAGGTTCGAAAATGGGTTGACACAAAAGGAGGTAAGTTGCATATGCATGAGTATGCATTATTATAAACTAGTTGTCTATGAAATGTTACAAATAATAATTGAATTGTATCATGAAAATGTTTACTTTGCTTAAGGTAACAAGTCAAGAAATGTTTTCAAAGCTTTACCCTTTTACCCCTACTGAGCGGTGAGTTCACCCTGTTTTTCTAAAACCCTACAGGTATGCAGGAGCCCAAAGAGGATAAGGAAGCGCTGGGATCGGGAACGAATTAGTGGCTCTGATACGGATTCATTTTTGTTATGTATATGTTCCCACGGGAAGCCACGGCTAGCCCGAAGTGTTGTATATTATCTTGAACTTACTCAGTTAGTTTTGTAAAACGATTATATACATGTATGTTTGTTTATGTACTCTACTATCATCTTATATCTTACTGATTGACACGTATGATATTTATTATTCGAATTTCTTTGTGTATAAACATATATATATACACCCATTTTAGTCAATCTAAGATGGGTTAGTAGCACTCCATGTCTTAATTACAGGTGTTACCCTGTAAATTAAAGCGGGGGTGTTACAATAATTTTCAATATCACTAGGAGAAATAATAATCTTATGACCCTCAACCAAAAGAGCAATATTAGCCTTATCAACTTTCAGATGAGCACACGCATGAAAATACATGGAATTTTTATGCCCCTCTTTAAGCCATCACAGCCTGGACTTTTGTTTCCAGTATTTTTGTTGATAGGACAATGCAGCTGCTAAGTTAGATAGGCAGTAGCCTCTTCTTAAAGTAAAAGATGAGTAGAGCTAGAAGAAATAGCCTCCTAGATACCCTTCAACCTAAAGAAGCCTCGTCAACTGCCTTAAGCACATCCCCAAAAGTATTTATATTCCAGATCTTTAAGCTTGTTTAACTACTTTCAATATATTCATTGCCATTTGCATGTGATTACAAGAAAAGGAAACATCATTCCAAGATTGCTAAACAACCCCCATAAATGATTAATGCTCACACCAAACGTTCAAAAATCGAAAAGAAATCGGAACATTCCAACTAATAGGCCCAACTGAAATAACCAGAGGAGCATGATCTGACACAAATCTAATAAAACTTTGACAAACTGATAGAGGCCACTTACTCAACCAAGCAGAATTATAGAGAGCCATATCCAACCTCCTTTCCATTCTCCTATAAGGATTTCGAAAAGTTTTATCCCAAGTGAACATGTATCCACGTAAAGGCATATGTAAAAAATCACAATCATTTATCATAATAAGAAAGTCTGTACAAGAAATGCGAGTAGGCAAATTACCACCGATAGTTTCATGGGCACCTAACACATAATTACAATCACCTATAACTGCCCACGGATTATCATCTTACTCTAAAGCATATATATTCCTACCATAATCTTCTACATCTAATGTAAGCAGTACTAGTGTGACGCCTTGAATCTCGTTATGAGGTTTAGACCTCTGGGACCCGGTTAATTATGGTGCCATACGCAACGGCGGTTTAAGATGGATGATTTAAAACTTATATAATAGAAAATAATACATAAAGCCTCATTTTTGGCATGTGGAGTTTGTAAAGTTGATAAATCCAAACCTGTAAATAATAAAATAAAATTTAACTAGAAGTTTAGCTCCACATCTTCAAAGTCATAATCATATAGAAATCAAATAAATTCATATAAATCAATCCCTCAAACGAGGTTCCAATGTTAATTAAAAGGCTTTATATCTCTTATGAATAAAAGAATATACAAGTTAAGTATACAAATATACATATCCATTAAATACATGAAAACTAAGTCGTTTATGGACGACTATAAGTAAACTAAGGCACATCAGAGGTCTTTAGACTTTGCACAAGCACCATCCCACGAAAGTACTTGCAAAACTGGTTTGAAAAATGGGAGTGAGCTAAACACAGGCTTAGTGGGAACTATAAAGTTTCATATATTATAATACACATTAGAAAACACACATAACGTGCAGTATTGAATGTAATATGGGTCATGCATATATGTATACTCCACTTCCATGTATATATACTACATAGGTATATAAAAGTACCATGTTGTATGCAATGCACGCCAAGTACTATCCCATCCCCCTGAATACAATAAAATATGTGTCACTAAAATATAAGTAAGATGTGATAGTGGTATAGTACATCATAAGACAAACTTAGGCACTAATCTTATAACCGTCAGCCTCGTTTCACTTTAGGCATATAGGATTTACTCTATTATGCACAGCGATCGCGATCTAGGCCCCCAAGGCTAGGGTATGCAGCCCTCAAGGTTGGGTCCCCCTATGGACCACCTAGATATATAGGGTATGCAATAAGATGGGCCCCTCTATGGACCATAGAGTATGCCGCTGCTATAGCGGGGTCCCTCTACATGGACCAAGGTATGTAGCATACAATGTAAGTCCCCCCGTGGACCATTAGTGCCTAAAATACCAAAATATTGTTAAGTGTCAAACTATACAAATTATCCAAACCATATAGTAACTAGGATATCCAATAGCCACACAAAATAGTACAGTTGTAGTTCATGAAGATATAAAGATATCCAACAACCATAAATTGTTCTAGAATCTTAACTTACGGAGATATGAACTATCATCAAATTATATATACACATATGATAAGCCCGTCTCTAAGTATTAAATTATCTATATATATATACATATCATCACGTAGTCATATTAGTGTTGTATTTTGGTTAACTCCACTAAGTCCGTCATTTCAGTATCTATACAAAAGGTTTATTAACTGGTTATCACTAACTGGTGAATTTCCAACAACTCAATGGAATGTCATATTATCTATATACATTCATTTAGATAACAAGTTTAGTATAGATCCCACCAATTACTTCATTCCCATAACTTATACGAAAGCACATTAAAAATATATTCGATATAGTTACGGACTGGTGGATTTCTAACAAGTCCCATTGGTTGCTAACAAAAGCCTAAGTACAACACCAATATTGTATGCCAGAGATATTTCAACCAAAACAAGCTTTAAACCAATCAATTTAATCGTTATATGTAAGTATCACAATTCCTTATCCGCTATCATATCTGTTTGCATGGGTTTTATACCAAACTTCACTCTTTTTGACATACAATGGGGGATTCTCGCAAAAGTATCAAATTAAAGTTATATCAACTATAAATCAACCCAAAAGAATCAAAGAAACTCTACCCAATCATCATACATAAGAAAAATTCAAAAATAAGCTAAAACCCCCCAATTTAATTTGAATAGAAAAATGCAAAACATAATAACTTGAAAAGAGGTTTGAGTACTAGTATTCCTACCTTAATTAGGCTGATTCTTTGAGCTTTTGAGCACTAGATCAAGCTGCAATCCAAGGATTTGAGAAATTCCCAATTTTGAGCTCAAAAGCCCTAACGATGGTGGAGGGTGCTTAGAGAAAAAAATGAAGGAGATGATAACGGGGTTTTGGTGTAGGATGAAGAGCCATGAAAGATCACTCATCTCAATCATCTAACATTTGAGCTCTCATCTCTCTCTCTAACCTAAAATTGGTGGGGCTTTAATAGGGAAGAAATGAGGAAGGATATGTACATTTAAGGGGAGGAAAGGGTTAAAAAATCTAATGGAGTATCTCTGATCAATCAGAGCTAACCCTCTGATCGATCAGAGAGCTCCTAGCTTGAAACTCTGTTCGTAATTTGGTCATAACTTTTCGCTCGGAACTCCGATTGGGGTGATATTTATATCAACGAAAAGGTAATTCAAAGATTTACAATTTCACAAGAGATGTTTCCTCAAATTCTTCATGTATTAATTCCAAAAATCCATAGAAGACAGCAGTCTGCAACAATGTTACTAATAAGACCATATTTTGTAATTGGCTCACTTCGCACGCTGTTTTGACCAACAAGAAGCATGAATTGATTTTTCGCTAAAAATACGAAAGTTGTACAATTTATCAAAACCTAGAGACAAGCGCAAACAAGGACCTATTTGGATTTTGTATAAGAAAGTTATAGCCTCTTAGAGTTGGCCAAAAACTCATTTCGGCGAAGGTTCGATTTTTCACAGTTAGCCACCAAATTCAACTAGGGCTTCCGGAAGTGCGTTCTAACCAAGCACACATACTTAATATTATTAAAATAACTTATTAGAAGTGTCGGATCAACCTCCAAGGTTCTGAAGCAAAATTTACTCTTTAAATGGAGGTTTGGCCTTAAATGGGCTTAAGAGGAGAATTGACACGGAACAAAATACGAGATATTACAACTAGTGTAGACAAAAGTCAAGAAACAAGTGCAATTTTCAAACTTCAAAGAAATTGTGACCTACTGATCATTATTACACACAACCTGAATCTGCTAAGTGAAGGCATCACAAGCAATAAACTACCAAATGCTAGAGATATCATCACCATGATCATTAATAACAACCAGTTCATCCACTATTTCTCCAAAAAGAACAAGCAACAACATTTAATGCTGCCATAGGCTCCACTAAACAAACAAAATCTAGCCGAAACTTATGGCAAATAGACTTTTAAGCCTTTAGAGTAGGGGCATTAGCAATGCCTTTAACATTTCAATTTACAACATTCATTGATGAAGTTTAGGCCTTCCTTTGGGCCTCTTAACAGAGGCTCAAGGATAGGCCATCAAATTCTTTTTCCTATGGTTAGACACAACTTCAGTGTACTTAACACTATAGGCTTCAGCATTCTTCACCTCAGTGGACTCGCCATTCTCACATTCTTGAGCTAAATCCTCAATGCCAAGAATATAAGCACTATCCTCCTGTAACTCCGACTCCTCATATTCAAGATCACCCCATATATTTTTTCACTATAACATCACACTCTTTACCTGCAATCCTAGAAGGAGTAGCTACTACCTTACCAACATTACCACCCACATCCCTATCAACAAAATCTCCCCCATTTGCATAGGAGCAACCTTTGCAGACTTTCTTGCCATAACCTCATTTAGCACCACACAATGCCCAACTGCATGTATATCCTTTACACACTCCCTCTCCACCTTGCCTTCCTCAGTATCATTATTAACTTCATCAACACCATCAAGGCAGCCACCCATCACCTGCCACCCTCCTTCATTAGGAACCACTGAGTCATTTGGTCGAACAACTGGCACGCTAACACTGTCAAGATGGGCATTAAAGCAAAATGAATATAAAAAAAGCCACGACCAATTGAGACCATGCTCCACCCCAGACTACGCTTCCACAATTTCTCCACCTGCGCATAAACCTCCTCTAGCGAGAACTTCTACCCCTGATTGAAGAAGATTTTTCCAAGCACATTACTCTGACACTCCTATACTGATTGCTGGTAAATCAACTCGACAAGTTTAATAACAACCTCATTCCCTTTCACACTCGGAGCCGCCAGCTTATCAACATCAATTTGCACTAAAGGAGGCTCCATTTTCGCTCACCAGCCAACAACTGTCGTATATGTTTGCTTCTACCACTCAAGCTCTCTTTCACCAGTTGATTTGCAGAAGAAACCGATGATCCTCCCACCACAAACCCTAAATTGTGGAAATTATGGCTAAAAAGAAACGGGAGTCGAAGTCAAAGCCATCTCCCTTATCTCCAAACTCATGCTGGGTAAATTAGACAAGTATGCTATCCATTATTTGAAAATCTTGACAGATCCTCTTGGACAAGATCTTGTTTTGATTAAAAAAAATTAAGGGTAAGATTTTATAACCAAGGAGTTCAATCAGGACATCTTATATTTTTAAATAGAATGGTATAGCATTTAGATTTAGAGTATTTTGCCTAATTTTTTTTACAATATTATTGTGGTAAGTGTTTTTTTTTTTGTGAAAATACATATGTATAGTTCTTGTTTTCGAGACTCTTTAAATTCTTAAGATCCGATTAATTTTGCTTGGGGTTGTCATCCCATGGTGTGGCATTTTGACAAGTCTAGTTTGTATACGGTGCAAAGCGAGTATAAGCTTGCCTCTGATCTTCGACTTGATGGTATGGATCCTTAAATGGCTTTGCGGCATGGTGGAAGAGCTTATTGGCATAGACCTTACATCCTCAAATAAAAACTTTTTGGTGGAAGGTCAAATTTTGGGAAGCGAGTGGTTTTGTAGAGTGGCCGAGTGGGAAGGGAGGAGGAACTTTTTAGATACAAATATCAGTAACACATTCACGTTCGATTTTGATTTCAAGTTTTGAATTTTCTCTAATTACATTTTCTATAATAATTTCAACATTTAGAGTTCTTTTGTTTGCTACAAATTCAAGAATTCTCTTTTGGTTTGAATCATAAATATGAAAAGTAGTAGACATATCTGGAAGGTAGAACTAAACTAGCTACTTGATTACAAATTGAATTTCTTTTAATTACTTTATTTATAATTTCAGTATTTCGAATTCTTCTATTTATTATGAATTTGACAATTCTCATTTTGGTTGTGAGTCATACATATGAAATTCAATAAACATATCTATAAGGTAAAGCCGACGTGGCTATTTAATTACAAATATCTATATGTGACATACCCTAGGTCTTCAACGCAGAAGTTGGAAAAAGAATGCTTAATTTTGCATCTTGTAAACATTAAGTTATTGGAGAAAATTAGCATTGGTAATTGATTAGTTATGTCTAATTTAAGTTGTGTTAAGATTGCTCAACTCAAAACATTGGCTTAGACTCTTATGGCTCGTTTGATTCGAGTTTTAAATCATTCTTAGAATATATGTTATATTCCATTCCAGAAGGATTCTAATATTTGGTTTGGGTTTTAGGCTATGAATGCATCATTCCAAGAATAGAGTATTCCTTCAAAGTTCTTCCTTTTAAATAGATGGGAATATATGATTACTCTAAGTACTCTTTTTAGATTTTCTCCTAAGATTTCCTCTTAAGACTAAAATATTCTTTTCACTTACCTAAGACGAAAAAAATTCATTTATATTACTCCAAAAAAATGGTTATTAAACTTTTTCTTCTTTTTATTATTAGATACATACAACGACTTTTCACAATTCTTAACAATAAAATTTAAATTTCTCATTTGTAGAATTGTTAGGATTTTTATTTTATATTTATAAAATAATAAAATTTTTGATAATTCACACATATTTCATTTTTATTCTCGTCTGAAACAAATATAGAGAGGTAATTCAATGTTCCAAAAAGAAGAATTCACGTCTAAACCAAATATTGGCAAGACATCCTTAATATCCGGAGAAAAGCTTTCCAAGAATCTAAAATGCCCATTCCATTCCCAAAACTCGAAAGAAATGAGCCCTTAGTGACTTAGAGTATATATTGAAAACTGACAAGCCCAGTGAAAATGCAATAACTTTAATCGAGTGTTTTACCTTCTTTGATTGAATAAGTAAATTTAAAATTGTTGTGCAAGAACTACTTAGAGTCTCTTGCATGATTATAATAAAATACTTACACTTGAAGTATCAATCGTAACTTGTTGTGACTTTTTATATCTACGTATATATAAACCAGAAGTCTATAGATTCAGTTATGACTATTAATGTTGAGAAAAATATATTGATCCCAAGATTAGAACTTATGATTTCTTTGTTACTAGAATTAATATTAACCATTGATTACCTCTACTTTTGTTAGATTTTTAATTCCAACTTAAATTTATTCGTGCTTCGAAATCAATCATGCACTGATGCACATGCATCATCTATGTTTTGTGTCTAATGTTAAGAAATGTTATAACATATATTACTTATAATATTCTATTTGAAAAGTTGCAACTTAAAGCATGATTCTAAGCTTTGGTTTTATGTTTGAGCATTCTATGGTTGCGAAATAGAAAAAGGTTCATTGACATTTACACGGGGGCGGGGGGGGGGGGGGGGGGGGCATTAACAGTAATGTCATTTTAATAGTTATTACTACTAATATTATTTTTTATTAAAGATTGGGGGCAAGGGGTAAACTTAACTAATATACATATATTTGGAATGTAATATTCTATTTTTTTTCACATTTAAATTCCACGTATTAGCCCCATTCGACTGTGCAATCTCGCTTTGACTAGTGATTTTGAGTTCTGAGGAGAATTCAAAGGTACAAATACTTCAAATATGTACCAATACATTAAATACATCTATGTGGATAATCATTTCATATTTCAGATGGTTCAGTTTGAAATTAAGGTGTTAAGCACGAGTTTTCATTTTATGTGACTTAAGGAATTTAGCAAACTTTGAGAGATCATAACTCCTTTGTTTCACACTCAATTGACTCCCCATTTGAGTCTCTAGTTAGGTTTTATTCTATTCTAAAACTTTCAGGTTATGGCCAAAAGCCAATTCATGCTCCTCATGGTTCAAAACTTAATGCAATGTGAGTGAATGGGCCAAATCAGCTTATGTCATAAAATTTCATTTGTGCTGGTAGAATGTTACTTTTCAAGAAATTTTGGTACTAATCTGGCCCTAATATGAGGAAACTTCCTTAAGGAAAGTTGTAAGTCTTCGAGTCCTCTTTTCGTTCATATATTAATCATCTGAATCCGAGTTCTGAGCATAAGTTGTAAAGCCAATTCATGCTCCTCATGGTTCAAAACTTAATGCTATGTGAGTGAATGGGCCAAATCATCTTATGCCATAAAATTTCATTTGTGCCGGTAGACTGTTACTTTTCAAGAAATTTTGGTACTAATCTGGCCCTAATATGAGGAAACTTCCTTAAGGAAAGTTGTAAGTCTTCGAGTCCTCTTTTCGTTCATATATTAATCATCTGAATTCGAGTTCTGAGCATAAGTTGTAAAGCCAATTCATGCTCCTCATGGTTCAAAACTTAATGCAATCTGAGTGAATGGGCCAAATCAGCTTATGTCATAAAATTTCATTTGTGCTGGTAGACTGTTACTTTTCAAGAAATTTTTGTACTAATCTGGCCCTAATATGAGGAAACTTCCTTAAGGAAAGTTGTAAGTCTTCAAGTCCTCTTTTCGTTGATATATTAATCATCTGAATCCGAGTTTTGAGCATAAGGTTATGGCCAAAAAACTAACAGTGCACCAGATTTCACCCAACAATTGACTGTCGAGCTCCAGGACAGAATAAATTTTCTAAAACATAGTACATTTTTCCATAACACATACACCCAGCTAGAGAGCTTAGAGAGGGCCATTGAAGGGCAATTTTGAGGACTTTTATGGGTTGTGATCACTCCTAACATAGATTTAACAAGCTAATCATCAAATCTTCATTCCATCCATCAATTTTCAAGCTTGAATCTCTATTGGAGCAACTGGGTTTTAATGAAGCTTCATGTTCCGCCTTCTACCTTGGTTTTAATCCTTCCAATCATGTGTAAAGCTTTAATTCTAGGTGGGAACAATAGTATAAAACTCTTTTACAAAGCTTTATGTGTTGCATGTTTTGATTAAACTATAAATTGTCGTTTTTCATGCAAATTCTAGATTCATCATATGCATTGGGTTTGGGTTGAAATTTCTTGTTATTTATTGTTGAGATTGATTTACTAATATGTGAATTTATTCATTCTACAAAGAATTTGACAAGTATATGTATTTCCCCCAATTTCATCCTAAAATCCATTTATATACAAATGTGTTTAACTAGAACTTATATACAACTAGAAAAAGCTTATATGATAGGTTTGATACATGAATTTATCTACATATATTGTGTTAATGTGATGTTATAGGGTACATATGCCATTTGTTGACAAATGTAAAGCATTTGGCTAAACCCCACTTTTCAACAACGTATTTACGAGATTTTGCTAAGCAAATTAAAGATTAAACTACCCTAATCGCCCTTAAACTATTTGCCTAGTTTCATTTTGGTCACTAAACTAAAAAACACATCACTTTCGCCCTTGAACTATTGGCGAGTGTCACTTTGGCCCTTCAGTCCACATTTTTTTTAAGTTTGGCAGAAATAGGGGGCATTTTTGTCATTTCAATTATTTTTAAAAAAAATAATTCGGTTTTTTATTAAAAAATTTATTAAAAAAAAGAAAAGAGAAAAAGAGAAACCCAAATTTCTACCCCTTTCATAGCATCTTCTTCTTCTCTTTCTATCCCTTATGTTCGACATTCCTTCCGCCTCCACCCTTCATCTCTACACAAAAAAAAGACAAAAGCCTGTCCCTTATGCCTCTACCTCCGTCTCCACCCCCTACCACTGCGACGTTCGACCACCACTACATACATACATACATACATATACATGTATATATAAATATATATACACACACCGGGTATATTGTCATCAATGGCTCCAATGCTTAATTATTCCTCCTCTATAATATTTGGGGTTTACTATTTACCTACTTGATTTTTTAGGGTTTTTGGATTTTAGGCATTTTGTTATAAATACATAGACTAGAAATCTCAATATATATATGTGTGTGTGTGTATGTATGTGATGAGAGAGAAAATTGGAGGATTTGGAGAGAGATAGTGATGATGATAGTTGTGACGCCCCGAATCCCGTTAAGAGGATCCATCCTCCAGGACCCAGTTAATCACAGGTGCCGTATGTTGGTGGCTGGTTATTTGAACGTAATTCCCTGTGAGAGACTTAAATATCCACATTCTAATATATCAAGAATAACTTAATTAACAAAATCATTCCATAATCCAATTGAATCCATACAATAGAACAAATCGCCTCTAATGAGGTCCCAAGCATAAGGTTTACCAATTCCACAACATATATGAGTTTGAGTTAAAATACAATATATGTATTGAGAGCAATGCTACGAAAATGGCGGTCCTTATATCGTGAAGGGCCTCTGACTAAATGGAGGTATTAAGGCAATCTATGATGTAGCGTCCTCTCTTTTCCTTTTTTTTTTTTTTGAAGAACCTGCAAAAAGACCTAATTAGAAAATAGGTGGGGTGAGTCAAACAGACTCAGTAGGAATCTTATATAATAGATTTAAAATAAAACAATATTTAGAAATCCTTTTGTTTAATGTTACGAACCAAGTCCTTTACGTACATATAGTAATTGAGAAAAAAACATTTTCTTATCTCATTTAAGTACTCCTAAAATTATGGATAATGTATAACCGACACCAGGTAAACACTATGGTACAGTTAATCATATGTTCATCTCATGAACCTCGAGCCGTAATCTTGCAAATCTCGCAACTATCCAAGCGTACAACTAGGTCTGCATTTCGTGGCCTTTCACCCACATGGTAGTAAGGCCTTCTGATAGTTTCTGTGCACTATTTCGGGTCTTTCACCCAGGGGCGCTCTGTCCCAACTTAAGGTCCGTGACCATACTTGGGACCGTTCATGGACTAGCATTAACAATAGTCTCAATAAGTCATCACTCGGCTCATATAAGAAGCAATTGTGCCATTTTAATGATTTTCATTAATCAACTATAGCATCAACATGTAACCGACGGGGAAATATCATATTAATCGTTCCGTCAGGTTTAAGAACTCATAAACTTAGGTTTTATAAAAAGAACCAACCACTTGAACCCTTAGGAGTAGACGTTTAGCTTTATAATAAAGTTTATCAATAATAAAGTGGGTTTTTAAAAAAACCAAACGAATAGCCTTAGTATCTTGTTGAAAATATATGTTTTAATATATATATGTGTGTGTGTATAGGCAATCCAAACTATTAAGAAAAAGTGTTAACTTTATATCAATGTTTACATCTCATAAAATTGGGGTTCAAGTAGATTTTGTGTAAAACAATCGATCCATCGTAAATACCTCGTTGAACGAAGTTATTTTAACAATATGTAGACCGCTTGGTTCATTAATTCCAACATTTCATAACACTTTCATCATACACGCAAAATATGTATGTGTGTATATATATAACATAGGGTTTTTATACTAACAATTGCTAAAATAGAAATTAATCAACAATAAGGCGGAAAATAGGTTTTGGTATAGATTCCTACCTCTAAGGAGCTGTAATTCCGAAATTGACGACATGATGATGCTCCTACCTCAAGAATGCGAAACCCTCAAATCCGACCTAGCTTTAATGGGGCTTAAAGATGAAAATGGAGGAGAAGCCCTTGGGTGAAAGCTTAAATCAAAGGATTAAACACTTCACAAGCTCCAAAATATTTCTCTCTTATGTTTTCAAGTCCCTCTATCCCCCTTGGTGTTCATTGTTCGAAAATAGGGGTGAGGGTGTGTTTAAATGGAGAAAAATGGGTCAAAAAGTTGTTAAAACCGACTTCCAGGCATACCATGATCGATCATAAAGTCCACTGGCAGCACTAGCATTTTGGATCTGGAGCACTGTTTATAATTCGGTCATAACTTTTCACTCGGAACTCCGATTTGGGTGATCTTTATGTCCATGGAAATAAAATTAAAATATCTAAAACTTCACAAGAGGAAGTTTGCCTAAATTATGGATAGATTAATTCCATAAATTCGTAGAAGACGGCATTCTGCCACGACGTTACTGAATGATTTTGTTAACCGGCTTACGACACACGCTGTTTTGACCAACGAGGAGCGTGAACTGGCTTTCAGTCAAACACGAAAGTTGTAAAATGCATCAACACCTAGACATAAGCACAAACGGGGACATAATCGGGTAAGAAATGAAGAAGTTACGATATCTCAAAGTTAGCTAAAATTTAGCAATCGTGTAAAGTGAAAACACGTGATTAACATCTTGATTTCAATTCGGACCACCCGAATTACAAAAAGATTGTTCCCGAAAACTCAATATACCTAATATGATATGATAGAATTTTTGGATCATCTAAAAAGGGTTCGAAACCAAAAGTTCATGCCCTAATGGAGATTAAGCCCTAACCGGGCTTAAGAAGAGGATTAACTCGAACATAGAACACGGAGTATTACAATCTCCCCTCTTTAAGAAATTTTGTCGGCGAAATTTATATAGGAATGCCCATGACAAAAGCAGTCATCAAATTATACTCTATTTCTCTTCCTCAAGAGAATATCCGCGGTCTAGGAATGTAACACTATAGCTAAGGAAGGTCAAATGATATCTGCTCTACTTACAAATGAGTGAAGGATGAACTCCTTAGCACACATGGATTTTTAAATATAATCTACCAAAGTTGAGAGAAATTAAAGGGTTACCAGTGTTCATCTACAAAGACAGAGTCTTGAGTACCGAATTTGCCATTTGGGTTACACTTCACCCTTCTCACGCGGTGAAACAATTAATTGAGAATTCAAGTTAAAGAGTCATCAGCGAGAAAGCAGAGAAACTACACTGAATACAAAATTTTCAGTGTTGATTATACACAAAACGAATTTTAAGTCGTCAGTTAATTTATGACTCAATTAAATCATGTTGATTTGTAATTCAAGTTAAAGAGTCATCAGTTAACGAACCACTGGCAGCACTAGCATTTTGGATCTGGAGCACTGTTTGTAATTCAGTCATAAATTTTCACATGTGTTACGTTTTTTGAAGAGTCTCTTTCTTTAATAGTTGAAAAAATATCCATGAATGAGATGTATTGTTACATATGGGTAATGAAAGAGTATGGTGTGGAAAATAGCTGGACAAAGCAGTACAAGATTAATCTGACACCAACGTATTTGAGATCACACGGGCAGTTGAGGGGACCATTTGGCTTTAAAAATAATGGTGCCGTCTTTCTAGCGGAAAGCATCCTCTGCAGATTTGGTTTCTTACAATCCCAAAAGGAGACAAGTCAAGAAACTCCATGTACGCAGATCTGTTGGTTCGTTTTATATCAACACTTATATGGAGAGCTTAGTCCTAACTAAGCAAACAAATGAAGCCTTTGGGATGCATGAAAATTTCAGTCATGCTGTTCCTTGCAAGGGAAGATCCCTTATGCCTAAAAAGAGGAAGATGTCAAAAAACTAATTAAAACCAAAACGCGTAACGAGAATGACAGAACTTGGAAAGGTATGCAATGTCTCATTTGGATAAAAATCTTGTTTATCTTGGTTGTTGCAAAACTGAAGGATCAAATTGAGGAAGGAAGCAAATGTCAAAATTAATCAGTACTTTAAACACTAGTTGCCATTTATTTATTTACTTCCTTTTATGAATCCATCAGTTCGGAAGGAAGCAAATGTCAAAATTAGTCTTCTTTCCTCGTAAGGTTTCTTATAAATGTTTCAATGTCATATTTTGGGATTTGAGTATCATCTTCAAAGATGTCATTTGTTTCATTAAAACATGATTACTTCAATAATTCTTATAAAATACGAATTAAGTGAAGTGTTCCTCTGTTTTCTTTTACTTTTGTAGGTAAAGAAAATTGCTTTTATTACATGGTTTACATCGGTGAGCTTATGTTTTAGTGTTAAAATTATATATGTCTACATGTTTACTATAATAATATTTGGTACATTGATTTTGTCCTAAAAATAAATTGGATCGGAAATCTAATGTATGTGCACGTTAATTATTTCTCGGAAATCTAATGTACGTGCACGTTAATTATTTCTAGTACTGCCACTACATTTTGGTTAGTTTTGTTCAAGAAAAACCTGAATGCTAAAATAAAATTTACAACATTTAATATAGCATAAGATTATCCATCATGTTGTGTAGCCATTGATCCCTTACAAGTTTATCCATTGCAGTTTTATCCATCATGTTTGAAAGCTCACAAGATGCTTTAACCCATTATGGGTTAGGCTTTATATATATTGCGCTAACTGAGTTACAAAAGAGCTGTATACATTAAATATGTGCATTGATACAAGGGGTGATTTGTGGGATCTATTGGTGTGATTTGTTGACCCAAAATATAGCCACATTAAAGAAATCTTCTTGGACAGCTGCAAGTGGACAAATCTTGTATATTCCTTAACACCCGGCATCAAGCTGAACTAGGCAAAGAGCAAAGTGAGAGCTTGTCATGTAAACCTCGATACCGTGTTGAGGAAAGGCCTTTGGTAAACAATTCAGCAGTTTGATCTGTGGTGGAAACATATTGCACAAGTAAAGCCCCATGTGCGACCCACTCACGCAATTGAAATGATAGTCAATTTCAATATGTTTTGTGCGTGAGTGAAGAATAGGATTGATGGCAAGATATATAGCACTAACATTTTCACAAAAAAGATGCGGAGTAGATTTAGTAAAGAGTCCCACATCTTTAACAAGAAATTGAATCCAATGTAAGTCTGCCATAGTGAGAGCAACAGCACGATACTCTACTTCAGCACTTGATCGAGAAACCGTGGGTTGTTTCTTAGATGGCCATGAAATCAAATTGGGACCAAGAAAGATGAAATTTCCGATGGTGGAGTGACGATCATCAGGGCAACTAGCCCAATCAGCATCAGAATATGCAGTCAATGAAAAATCTTAGCTAGCTCAAAAGGATAAACCGGTGCCTAATGTACCTTTTAAGTATCGAAGAATTCTCTTAACCGCTGCTAGATGAGGATGCTTAGGAGCATGCATAAATTGGCAAACTTTATTAACGGCATAAATAATGTCATGTCGGGTCATAGTGAGATACTAAAGAGCTCCAACAATACTTTGATAGCTGGTGGCATTTGAAAGAGGGTCACCATCATGGATAGAGAGCTTGAAACTTGCAATGACTAGAGTAGATATAGGCTTAGCCGAAATCATATTAGCATAATGAAGGAGATCTAGGGTGTACTTTGTTTGAGTTAAAGAGAGAGTAGTGAAATTTCGTGTCACTTCCATGCCAAGAAAATAGTGAAGATCGCCAAGATCCTTCATATTAAATGCAGCTTTCAGCTTGGAAATTAATTCATTTATTGGAGCCGAATGTGAACCAGTGATAATGATATTATCAACATAAAGGAGCAAGATGATAGTTCCAGCAGAAGAGTGTCGCACAAACATTGAAGTGTCGAATTTTGAGCACATAAAGCTAATCTCGAGAAGGACAGAACTGAATCGCTGAAACCAAGCTCGAGGAGCTTGTTTTAATCCGTACAAAGCCTTTTTAAGCTTACACACATGAAGGGGGAGGCGAGGGTCAGTGAACCCATGGGGTTGCTTCATGTGAACATCCTCTTGAAAAAACCCGTGCAAAAAAGCATTACGGACATCAAGTTGGCATATTGGCCAACACTTAGAGACAGCCATCGCAAGTACAAGTCGAAGGGTAACTGGTTTTACCACTGGACTAAATGTTTCATCATAGTTTATACCATATTGTTGAGCAAATCCCTTTGCAATAAGATGAGCTTTAAACCGCTCAATCAAACCATCGGAGCGCTTTTTGATTCAATAAACCCATTTACAATTTACCAAGCTCTGATCAGGAGAAGGTGGAACAGGAGACCATAAGCATTGAATTCTTCGGATATAGCAGCTTACCAGCGAGGGTCTCGAGATGCTTGTGAATAACAAGTTGGTTTTATAACATTATCATCAATTTCTGAAAGAAAACAAGTTGGAATTAGGTACTTGGAAATACACGCACTGTAGTTGTACACCTTTGCTTTGCGAGTACCGTATTTGCTGTGGGTAACCATCCTGTGAGTTGGTTCGTTAGATATAACAGGTGCTGCAGAAGAAACTAGGGCTGCTGGAGAAAGAATAGGTATTGTTTGAGAGATCGGTACTGTTTGAGAGAGTTCTAAAGTGCTGCAAGTAGGAGAAGATGATCGTTGCATTTGAGTTGGTGGAGGGACTTCATTGCAGCACTGTGGTTTTGGATTCTCAGGAATAAGTGTGGATCTTGGACCATGTTTGCGACGAGCATATGTTTAGAGAGGAGGGGGAACAAGAGGTGCTTCTTGTTGTGCCCCATTAGTTGGAGTAAAAATTAAAGATGGTGATGAAGGCAAAGGAACAGTCCATGTCAATTGCACCCATTCCGCAGGAGGTGATTCTGATGGTGGTAAGGTGGATGACAACTTAAGCCTGCATGAAATATTGAGATCCAGGCATTTATAACCCTTGTGAGAATCACTATAACCAATAAAAATACAACTCTTTGTCTTATAATCCAACTTGTTTGCACGATACGGTACTAAGTGGGGAAAACAGCTACATCCAAATGTACGAAAAAAAACATAATTTGGAGTTAGGTTAAATAAACACTGAAAAGGAGAGCTCCATTGTAACACAACCGTCGGTAATCAATTGACGAGATACACAACAGTTGCAAAGGCTTCTACCCAAAATGGTTTGGGAAATTTACAATGATCCAGGAGAGAAATACCCATTTCAACGACATGTCGAATTTTTCTCTCAGCATTGCCATTTTGTTGGGGGGTGTGAGGACATGAAAATTGATGTAAAATTCCTTGAGTGCGTAGAAATGTGCGAAGTGACATACCAATGTATTCTCCACCCCCATTAGATTGCAAAACTTTAATGGTGGTAGAAAATTGCTTTTCAATCATACTTTTGAAATGATGAAAACTCTTCTCAACCTCATATTTGCGATGCAAAAAATAAATCCAAGAGAATTTGGTGCAATAATCTACAAACAATAAGAAATAGCGAAAACCAGAATTTGATTGCTCGGGAGAAGGTCCCCATAAATCAGAATAAATTAAAGTTCCAAGTTCATTTGTAACATGATTTGATAATGTAAACGGCAATCTATAAGATTTACCGGCCATACAATTAGCACAAACTCCTGTAACAATAGTAGAACCAGAAATTGAAATGCACTTATTTTTATTTAAGAGACTAAGAACTCTTTGATTTGGATGGCCTAAACTCATGTGCCAAATAGAAGAGGCTATTCTTTCTCCTAGAAAAGCTGAAGGAACTAGCCAATCATTTGCAGAAAATCCTTTTGATGTGCATATCAGGTACAATCCTCCTTTACTGGGCCCTCTGAGTAGAATTTTCCCCATGCTCCAATCCTTAATACAAAAACCAAATTGATCGAATAAGAATATGCAGTCACTATCTCTAGTTAATTTAGCAACTGATAATAAGTTTTTATGAATCGAAGGAACGTGCAACACATTTTTAAGATGTAAAGGAGTTTCAGCAGTTCGTAAGGTCATGTTACTAATACCAGAGATAGAGGCACTAGTGCCATTTCCACAAGTATCTTATATGTCCCACTGTAATCAGCACGAGTAGTCACATCAAATGCATTCGCAATCATGTGATATGTTGTACCGGTATCGGGGTACCAATGTTGATCGTATGGGACGAAATTGATGATCATAGCAGCAAAAGATTGTGGGAGATCATCAGATTGGAAAGCCTGATTGAAACATTGATAGCACTAAAGAGCACCATGCCCATTTTTGGAGCATATTTGGCAACTGATGCGCTGCACTGGAGGCACTCCCAAAATAAAGGGATGCTGTAGTGAAGGACTAAAGTTCTGCTGCGAAAGTTGATGATAGGGCTGCCCTTGACTAAAGCGAACACCATGAGCATTACCTCTCCCACGACCCAGGTGATTTCCGCCGCCACGACCATGACCAGAATTTTGGGCAAGAAGAGCTGTAGTATTGTTTATCTCCAATTCGTTTTGACGTAGAGCCTCAAGGTGACTCTCTTGATAAAGAAAAAGAGCATACAATTCGTCAAATGTGGCTGGAACAGAGCGGGTTATGATGGAGGTTACAAAAGCTTCATATTCGGCACTAAGGCCATTTAGCGTGTGAGAGACAAGATCAAGATCTGTCACAAGGATCGAGATGGTAGCAAGAGAGTCTGAGACATTTTTTATTTTGTCAAGATATTCGGTGATGGATTGATTTCCTTTTTTGATAGTTTGAAGTTGCATACGAAGCTGCATGATTCGTGCTTGGTTTTGAGAAGCAAAAGCACGCTCAAGATGGCGCCAAACAACACGAGAGGTGGTCAATCCCATGAGCTGAGCCACTATTGGTTGAGTTAAGGTGGCATTGATCCAAGAGATAAGCATTTGATCAAAACGATTCCAAAAGAGGTAATCAGGGTTCCATTTAAAGGGTTCCTTATCTGTTTGGGAAAGATATTGAGAAGGAGGAGGAATGGTTTCATCTATATATTTGTAGAGATCCTGGCTGTGTAAAATTGGCAGCATTTTACTCTTCCATAGCAAATAATTGGTGTGATCAAGTTTGATGGAAATAAGATTAGTGATGTTGTGAAGAGTTTGAAGGACTGGAAAAGTGGAGGCAGGAGGCACAGCATTGGAAGAGGCAACTGAAGATGCCATTGTTAAAAAAAAATCAAGAAGAACAAGAAGAAAGAAAGAAAGAAAAGAAAAATTATATTTTCAAACTTGTGGTGGCTCTGATACCATGAAAGCTCACAAGATGCCTTAACCCATTATGGGTTAGACTTTATTTATATTGCACAGACTGAGATACAAAAGAGTTGTGTACATTAAATATGTGCATTGATACAAGGAGTGATTTGTGGGATCTACTTGTGTGATTTGTTGACCAAAAATATAGCCACATTAAATAAATCTTCTTGGACAGCTGCAAGTGGACAGATCTTGTATATTCCTTAACAATGTTCTGTAGCCATTGTTGCATGGTGAAATGCTTCATAAAAGGTTACTGTGTAAGGCCTTTAAGGGTAAATATTTTTCTTTTTCAAAACAGAGAATTTGTTTGGGTGTTTAATTTTAGAGCATATATGCTTGGAAAGATTATTATATTCATATTTTCATGAGGGAATAGGTATATATATACATAAAAAAATCCCAAACCCCCTCGGCCCTACAGAGGTCCACACCTACATATTTATGTGTGTAGAGATCCGGTTCAATCCGATTTTTCCCTCCATGTCGACGGCGAGATCCTTTCATTTTTCTGTCGACGACACCGACGCCATCGACAACACTCCCTTCCTCACTAGCTCCGCATCTGAAACCAACTTCCCCGCCCGGAGCCTTAGAATCTGCCGAGCTCTGAGCCTTTGCGGTGCCACTTGTTTCCTCCGGCGAGCCAACAGCCGGAGGATGCTCCAGGAACCTTCGATGTGTGTGCGTGACTTGGCTGTGGATGAGATCGAGGAGCGGCAAAGAGATGAATTTTATGGCATTCAAGGTATAAAAAGATTGCATGTTTTTCACCTTTTCCTAGTTTTAATTTGATTTTCTAAGAAAATTGATAATTTTAGTTTTTCATCTGTTTAAATATATTTTGATTTTATAATGTCTGATAAAATTTTCAACTTAGAGGAAAAATGTCTGTTTATATGCCTGCTATGCCTGATAAAATTTTCATCTGTTTATATGCCTGATAAAATTTGCAATGTCTGCTATGTCTATTCTTTATTGTATGAAATGTCTGTTGTACTGTCTATATGACTGTTCTTTGTTGTATAAAATGTCTGATCTGCCTGTTCTTCGTTTGTATGCCTGCTGCTTCTTCATATATTTAATTTTGAATTTTTGATGGATTAACTTGTTATTTTTTGAATATTTTTAGATGGGTTGACTTATCCTATGCATTTAATGTTTGTTGTGATTATAGATAATTTGAATTTTAAATTTAATTGATTGTTTTCACATTTATCTTCTAAATTTGAATTTGAATTTTGATTATATTATAGATATTTTCCTCTTTTAAATATTTGAATTTAAATTAGAATTAAATTTGGGTGAAGGGCATTGTTGGAATTTTCAAATTTAGTTTATATTTTTCTTATTTATTAATTAAAATATTTATAATTGTCCTTCAAACTAAAATATGTCCTTATGCAAGAAGTTTGTCCTTCAAACAATTGACCTAAAAGACGCGTCCTTGAGTAGATAGAGAATTCTATTTTTGTCCTTTAAACTAAAAGCCCCAAATAAAAATAAGGTTAATCTTTTGTCGCCATAAGGTTTCTTATAAATGTTTTATTAACATATTTTAAGATTTGAGTATCACCTTTAAAGATGTTGTTCGTTTCATTAAAACGCGAATACTTCAATAATTCTTGTAAAATACAAGTTAAGTGATGCACTATAGTGTTCCTCTGCTTTCTTTTACTTTTGCAGGTAAAGAAAATCACTTTCATTACATGGATTACATCGGCGAGTTAATGTTTTAGTGATAATCGAATATGTCTGCATCGACTAAAAGGATATACTCATTTCTTTCACACTATTTTAGGATATATTTGATTTGTAACTAAATGGTTCAGGAACAAAGCATGCTTATTATAATGAGATTTGGTACATTGATTTTGTCCTAAAAGGGAATTAGATCAGAAATATAGTGGTATCTTTAATTTGGGATAGAGGAGTCATTGTTATTAATTCGAATGATGAGAAATCTATGGTATGTGCACGTTAATTACTTCTAGTACTGCTAGACTACGATTGTTTCAGTTTTGTTCAAGAAAAACATGATGCTAAACAAAATTGATAACTTTTAAGGGTTTGTCTAGCGTAAGATTATCCATCATGTTCTGTAGCCATTGATCAATTGAGGCAGATGTAAATTGGAAATGCTGAACTTTTGTCAAGGATTAAAAAAAATGACAAAAAGAATGGCTTGTTGCAGTATTTGAACAATAACAAAAAGACAAGTTACTCTCTTACATAAACAACAAATCATCTTATTTGTTGCATACATTTCTCCTAAAATTATATATGTTATTAGGACAAACTTTGCATGTACAATTAATCTAGTACCATCTTAATTGTTACTCGCTTAATTGTTGCTTCAATCCTAAGTGAAGCTGGATTGATGCGCCACTTTCTAGAGTGAGTAAGCAATTTTCTACAGGTGCACGGATCGATGCATATAGAGTGTGAGATTGATGCGAGAGATGGCAGAGCATCCATTAAGTATGGGAGACTACGGCTTGTATTTATGTATTTTTTGGAGATGGTGATGAAGTTATGGCGGAGCAGAGCAAAATCAAATCTTCGGAGAAGAGCTTGAGGTCGGAGGTAATACAATTTAAACCCCCCATCAGAGAGGCAGTTTTAAAATCCCTTCAAGGGAAAGTTTTATTGGGGAGGGTTACCCCCATTTGTATAACCCATTACAATTTGTTAATAAAAATTTTTGTTCTAATCTTTGACTAGAGTTTAAATAAAAATGGGTATTGATAAAAAATTAATCTACACAAGTTAAGGAAATAATAAAATTCATGGCAAACTGGACACATGTGCAATATTATTTATAATGATTCTTGATATTGTGTAGACTTTTAAAATATTTTGATAATATTTGATAATGTTTATTAAATAGTAAAGTTTGTTCTAATCTTTGACTAGAGTTTAAATAAAAATGGGTATTGATAACAAATTAATCTACACAAGTTAAGGAAATAATAAAATTCATGGCAAACTGGACACATGTGCAATATTATTTATAATGATTCTTGATATTGTGTAGACTTTTAAAATATTTTGATAATATTTGATAATGTTTATTAAATAGTAAAGATGTTTCATCAATAATATTTGAGTTCTAGTCCTTGTTAATATAATATTTTATTTTCTAAAGCATGAAAGGAAATTAATTTTTTTGGGCAATAGCATTAAGGCTAGGGTATGTTATAATTTAAAGTACATAACAAACCATCAATGCTTTGGGATGGGATGGGGGAATCAAACCAAAAACCTCTTTTATTACACGGGAGTCGGGAATTTTAACCACTTGAACTATGATTCTATGAACCAAAAATAATTAAGAGTCACTCTTTGACTTTTACAGAAATTAACATTCATTTCAATTTAATCAATAGTCAAAAACATAACTCAGCTAGTATTGCAAGATTTGGTTCCGTTGTTATATATGTTTCAAAAAGGAAATAGACTTTTAGTCCAAGACATCTCGAAAAAGAGATAAGATTCTTAACCACTTCTTGAAAAAAGGGGTTTTAGGTTACGGTGTCTCATTTTTTTTTTTTTTTAAAGAATGCAGTCCCCAAGTTCATTAACTGTCAATACCGTGGACTCTAGAAAATATTGTGCGGCAGATATCCAAAATGTGGGCGGTAGATACTAAGAGAGCGATGGGTAAAATTGTTACGTTTTACGGGTGCTAGATACTTGTTGTAATATAGTATCTTTAGGGACCACATCCTTTAGAAAATAATCGCGGGCTGCATCTTAAAAAATTTCAAACTCAAAAACTAGATCCTTTATTTTTTCAAACTCATGTTAGCAGAATCACAAATTAGAGGGTTCAGGAGAAACTTATTGGTCTTTGAAAAGCATCCCATCCATACTTGCAACCTCTTTAAGTGCCATGCTCCACTCTTGTTTTTTTCCGCACCAAGACCTCTTTCTTGCTTCTTAGGTTCTGTGGGCTCCACATGATAAAACGCTAGTAAAATCTTCCAACTTCTTATTATGTCGAAGAATCATCTTAACATCTTCAAGCCATGCCTTTGAAGATGTATAGTTTTTTTAGAAGACAATTACAGATATTTTGATTGTCTGATTGCTAGTGACAACTCTGATGTGATCTTTTCTCCCCCTCTCAATCTCATTGTTGTCTTTGAACGTTTCAACGCCAGCATTCATACGTTAAAGCTCTGTGAAGGTGATCGGTGAATTTTTTTCCAACATATATGCCTCTAAAACTCAAAAACACATCATAGGTAAATTTAGACATTGAAGTAGGCATTGAAATAATTAAAGATCAAGATCATAGGAGAAAAAGTGGTTTTCGTGAGAAGACAGTTGGAGTGAGCATCTCCAATAATGCACTCTATTCTAGAGAGCATAATCTTTAATTGAACTAGAGATGGAGTAAATTTCGACATAGAGAGTATAATTTAGTGATAAATAAACCTCTCTATTTGCAATAATTTTACCAATTTTTTTTCCACAAAATTATTAAAAAGAGTAAATTTGCATGAGAAAAAGTACTAACCACAAATATATTATTAATTTATCAAGTAGAGAGCCAAATGAGGCTATTTATTTTTGTTAGCTATTACAACTAAACTATTGGAGCACTAATTTAACTTTTGCATTCTTTATATTAGAGAGTACGAGGGCAATAGAGATGCTCTACAACCAATTATGTAAACTAAGTGGGGGAGTGGACCATATATATGCTAGACAATTTTATTTACTTTTTATGTTAAATTAGGAGTATCATTTCAGGTGTTTAGGGTCAATTCCTTAATTTGAAAACTTTTATAATGTGGTTCACAATTTTTTTCTTGTTTTTAAAGAATGCATTCTCTCAGTTTTGATATCTGTCTCTGAATGAATCAGTTTCTAAAAATATTGTGCTGAAGATACCAAAAATATGCAGGAGATGCTGCTATAGTATACGGGAGATACTAGTAGTCTATGCGGGAGATATCTTAAAAGAGTATTTTCGGGGACAATATCTTTTGAAAGAATAAAAAAATTTGGTGAACCTTGTCCTATTTTATTTTATTTTTAAATTGAGGGACTAGATCTTAATTTTTTTTTCTTTTCATTTTAACTTTATTTAGTACTTATTACTTAAATAAATAATTTCTAATTCAATCAATATTTAATTGTGCAACTTATGTTCCACTTCAAAATTTGATATATTAATTTTGTCCGAAGAAGAAAATAAAACTACTAATTTAAATCATGGAAATAAGAAAGTTTGGTTGTATCACTATTAATATAAAATGAAATGTCTTACAATTGATCCAAACAATGTATTAAATATACGTGCATATGAAAATAACAAATGCACACGCATCTCATGTATGTTCACATCTGGTTTAAAAAGGGAGAGTTTTTAAATAGGGAAGTTAGTTGGCTGATTCTTGTGTTTGAAATTTTTTACCTTACAGTTCAAAACTTTTTCTCATATTAAAAACTCACGTGCCCTTACGTTTTCAAGTTATTTAGCTGCATTTTCAAGTTATTTAACTGTCTTTAGAGAAATTTCGCACCCGTAAATATTGTATTTTAGTATCATGAGAAATATCGATTACCGTAATTGATTAATCGAAAAACCTAACATTGCATTCATTTCAAAGTTTGGTCAAAGATAGCCCATTCATTTATGAAAATATTATTTGTTCTTTATATAAAACTTTTTTCCTTTTCAATGTCTCTATATAGACTAAATGAGGATTTTTTTTGAAGGGTTTCTTAGTGGCCATTCCCGGTTTTTCAAAAAAATTATCTTGCAGTCCCCGTCAGTTTTCAGGTTAAGGAACTTCTTTTGGCAAGAAATTCACATTTCTAGATACTGTAGTTGAGTAATCTAAGAAATAACAATATTGTAGTTGAGTAATCTAAGAAATAACAATTACTGTGGTTTAGTAATGTAATAAATTTTCGTTATTGTAATTAAGTAAATTGAGGAATATAGATTATTGTAATTAAGTAACCTAAGAAACGTATGCTATAGTAATTGAGTAACTAAAATAAATGCTGAAAAATACATGTTACCATAATCACAAAAACCACAAACTATTAAAAAAAAGTTATACAACGTAAGTTAAAAAGTTTTAGAAAGAGTGACTAGACCCCAAATTTTTCTCTTTTTTTTGGTCTATGCTAGATGTCTTCGAATCAATTTTCATACACTGAGAGACTTTGTATTTTCTAAGGTTTGACCTACGGAAACTTAGGGTCCAGTCCAATTTTCTGAATCACGATCAATTTTGTGAACCAAGGTTTACCTAGCTAGCCGCGAGCTGCTAACAGATTTCGACCGTTGAATCTCAAAATTAAATTAAACATATATATGAAAATTAAAAGTAATTTCGACCGCTTGCTCCTCTCTCTGTGCATGTTCTCTCTTCCCCCAAATTCTAAAGCACGCTCTTTCTCTCTCTCTCTCGTTAACTCTTCCCCAAATTCTTAGCTCGATCAAGTCTGAACCAAATTGCAATCAGCCAAATCTCCATTAATATGGCTTGATTGATTATTATATAAGAATGATAGCTAGATTCTCTAGATGGATCGCAGTAGTTATCCTCTAATCGGATTTCAAATTAAAGGTAAAGCTCAAAACCCTAGTTTTTATTATCAATTGTTTCTCTTTTTGTTTCTAAATAAATCCTTGTCAACCTTCTTTTGGATTGTTCATCAAATTTCATATGGAATGTGACGCGATCCCGGATCGTACTCCTAACCAGGTCGTTTGTGAATCCTTGACCCGTAGTCTATAAAGAGACTAGAACCTTGGAATAGGACGAATATATGGATAATGGAACCTAAACCCAACGCTTAAAGAAGCGCGAATCTCGGTATAGTGAATGACGCCACAATCTAGTGTGGATGCTAGATTGATAAGTCAAGAAACACGTGAATTAATCAATTCACCATGTTCAACATGTTCTTAGAGAACACAAAGAGAAAACTCCCCAATCATAATTTTATTCATAACTTAACTTCACAAAACAATATTGTGCCTCCTTTAAATAGGAGTAAACAAAACAATAGAATCCTAAAACAATAAGGAAACTATTTCCTATTAAAAATAGGAATCCTAATAAAAGGAAACAAACTAGATATTATCTCCTAATTAAAATAAAAGTCCTATTAAAGAAATAAAGAAGCTCCCAAAATAATAATAAAACTAATTACAATCTTCGCTAGCCGGTCGTGAGAACACGCTAGAAAATATAAAATTGAAATTCGGACTTAAGCCGTGCCCACGCCTTATCAGAATAGTACTTCTGCCTAATTTCGGACTTTAAGGCGTGCCCGCGCCTTATCAAAATAGCACTTCTGCCTTTTGGTCGCAATTCCTAGCTTTGGCGTGCCCACGCTTTAAGCAAACACTTCTTCTGATTTCCTCACCTTTTAACTTCGGGCTTTCTCCATCTTAAACTCCAATGCTCAATCTTTAGGAACTCCTTGGAATGCATGATTATCATTCAAGCTTATTGCATCAAACATGTGAATTATATGGAATTCCTCTTGAATTTCCATGCTCTATCCTTGTTTGCCATCATGTGTGGATCATCATTTGGAATGCCATGAACCACCATGATTGAATAGAAACTGGAGCTAGGCTGGATCATATCATACCCCTCCTCTTCAAGAAGATTCGTCCTCGAATCTGGCCTACCCATCCCTCGGTTCAACCAATCTTTAACAACTTCGACATTCAAACGCAGCTTTGGAACTTGGAATCTCCCATGCCAATAGAACAAGTATTTTGAATACTTTTCACACTTCATTCTCAAGTCAAATTGAAACAGCTCGAATCTACCTTGCCATGAAAATAAATACTTTGAATATCTTTGACGCTTGATTCTCCTTGCAAAGCAAAACTCCCCGAAGTTCAAATCATGCTGCAATGCGATCCTCCGCCACTTGTTGAAGAATTCTATCAATAGAAAGTTTGGATGGACATCAAAGCGATCCACTCCAATGAAATCAATATGCTCTATCTCGTCAATCTTCAACTCAGCTCGAACATTATCTCTTGGCTCTGCAAAGAACTTATTCTCATCAATAGCTTCATCTCGAGGCTCACGCCTTTGAATTCGAACCTCTTGACTTCGCTCACGAATGTTATTCTTCATTCCAATGCTTTCCAACACCTGTATACCTATTGCACTCACAACAAAGCAAACAAATACAAACTTTTCCGTGCAAATAGTACACCTTGTTAAGTTATCAAATAATCTCCTTACATGCAATACACCTAAAACAACCCTCAAATGTAATGCATTTTCATTCAACCGCTTGTAGTAAAACAATGCATCCTCAAAATAGATAATAACAAATCCCATGGTTGGCCTCAAAACATAGCGTAACAATCTCATGGATGTATTAGTCAAACCAAACGATGCAACTAACCCCACAAATAATCCATATTTTGTTTTGAAACCCAAGAGCTTTTTTGGAATACACACAAGTATCACTTTCTTTTTGAAGCCCAACAACTCTTTTGGAAAACATCTTTTAAAATCAATTTTGGCAAACTCATGCTTTTGAAACAACCATTCCTTTAGAAGACAGCCTTTTGAATCAAATTTAGAAAACTCACAAAACTCATGCCTTAAGGACTGTATTCCATTTACCAAATTGATTCGGTCTAGGCATTGAAGTGTCTTTATTCCTTTTCAATTATCTTCCTTGCTTCTATGGCCGTCTTCGGAAACCCTTGCTCTTCCACGCAAATAATCTCCATATTCCTCTCGAACTCATTAAGCTCCACGGCTGCCATGCTATTCAACTCCCCCGCTAAATCCGGTTTACCTACAACACTCAAAACCGAACATGCAGACACAATCTCATCCATGCCAAAAGTGCACTTTCTGAGGTTAGCAGTTAGCGCTTCAAAACTCACCATAAGCAATTGATCATTCAAACCAATCGATAAGCAACAATTCAAATTATTATTGCTACATGGCAGTGTGAAATTCAAATGTTCAAAACCCTTCAAAACAATTTTTCCCCATAATGGATTCAAAACTTGATTCCTTAAATTCATTAAAGCATTATTCAAAATCAAAGAATTAGTTACCCATTCAAACAATCCATGCTCAGTTTTAAATCCAAATAATTTCTTTGGAGAACAACTTACTAACTTCAACTTAGAAAACTCACCCAAACCTTGCCTTAGAACTTGCTTGCCAAGTTCTAACTCAACTTTCTCTTGGCTTTGGCCAACAATTTCCTGCAATGAAGACAAAATAGAAATATGCAAATTCGGGTTAAATTTATTAGTATTTAAAAATACCTCCCCACTCATTTTTGCATAACAATTCTTTTGCCTCCCCTCAGACTCATTCTCACTAGAGACCACTAAAATTTTCTTTTCATTCTCTTTTACCTCAGCCTCTCTCTTTTCATCTCTCTTTTTTATTTTTCTCTCAAGCTGCCTCTCAATGACTACTACTTGAGTTTCTTTTCTCTCACACTCATTTTCATTGCACTCACCTGAGATCTCACTCTCCTTTCTTTTTCTCTCTATACTCTCTTTCTTTTCTTCACCACTCTTTTTCTTTTCCTCACTACACTCTTTCTTTTGCTCACTTTCTCTCTTTTGATCACTCTCCTTTTGTAACTTCATTTGATCTTCATGAGCTTGCTTTGGTGGCAATGGAACAAGAGTAATGATTTTCTCATTCATCTTGAAAGAGTATTTATTGGAAACGCCGTTGTAATTGACTTGCCTATGAAGCTGCCATTGTTGACCCAAAATCATATGGCAAGCTTGCATTGGAACCACATCGCATAAAACTTCATCCTTGTACTTCCCAATGCTAAAAGAAATAAGCACTTGCTTGTTCACCCTTATCACTCCATTATCATTCAGCCATTGCAACTTATAAGGACACGGGTGCTTGAACGTAGGCAGATTCAACTTCTCAATCATTGTTGTGCTAGAGCAAAGTTTGCGTAAACTCCCCATAAATTATCAAACTACACACCTTCTCTTGCACGAGGCATCTAGTTCGAAATACATTCGCTCGCACACTTGGGTCACCACGGCATTCAGCTAGCAATTCACCTAAATCTACGGCTTGTTCCTCAATTTCTTCCAACTGGTTAATTTCCATGACCTTCAATGATGACATAGGCTCAATGGAAGCTGTAATCTCCACGGGTGATTTGGATTAACTTGATTCGGCATTTGGCTAGGCAATGATTTGCTCCTCCTCTTAGCCTACTCATAGGCTGTGGAAATCATCTCCTCAATCCTACGGCAATCTTCATCCTCAAACATGGAATACTTTTTCTTTTTGAAACTACTCAAATTTTGTTTTCTCCTTCCCCTTTTAGGAGTTTCACTTAACCGCCTGTGCCTTTTAATTTCTAGATTTCTTACTCGTGCGCTATCCCTTTTAAACTCCTCATCATGCCAACTTTGCTCAAAATTAAAATAAGACATTATCGCTGCCAAAACAAGGATTAGTACAAATAAAGAAATAAAATTTCCTCACAGCACTCCCTTACGTGTTTCACTCAAAAGATGTCACTCTGATTTATATAACCTCACAAAATAACCACACAAAATATTAATAACCTCACAATTTCTCTTTGGAACTCTTTTAAACAAGTTGAACAATATGAATTTGTCACGAGTCCCCAATAACCAATCACACACCCAACAATTAGACTGAGTGCCTTCACAATGTATACTAAGGACTCAAGAAACCAAATTCTAGCAATATTAATGAACCAAACAAATTTCTAGAATTGCTAGAACAATATAACAGAGTTTCAAACAAAACACCAATGAATATCAAATCCTACGAGTATAGCAATCAAATTTTTCCTAGGGTTTTCTAGACTTCCCAACCAAACAGAATTTATATAAATCAAAATCACAAGATAAAAACCAACAACAAGTATCAATAAATAATCTAGGGTTTCGAATTCCCAACTTTCAAGAGTTCACAATTTTCAATCTCAAAGCAAATCAATTCGCAGCGCTTTAAACCCTAATATCAATAAAACAAAGAATTTCTAGGGTTCAAGGAATTTGACTTCTATTCTGAGCAATGGCGCCGCAATATCAAAACTCAAACAATGAATGATTCAATTCTAGGGTTTCAAGAAAATATTTTTTTTTCAGAAATCACTGTTCACGATGCACTGTTCACGAGGCACTATTCACGCGACACTGTTCACGTTTTTTTTTTTTTTAGCAAACCCTAAATCAAAGATACGGAATCCCAATTCGCAGAATCAAAGACTAGGGCTATAGAATTGAAATAACAAAAAAAAATAAAAGATAGATAACCTGGAGTAGAAGTTCGCTCTGATACCAATGACGCGATCCCGGATCGTACTCCTAACCAGGTCGTTTGTGAATCCTTGAACCGTAGTCTATATTGAGACTAGAACCTTGGAATAGGACGAATAGATGGATAATGGAACCTAAACCCAACGCTTAAAGAAGCGTGAACCTCGGTATAGTGAAAGATGCCACAATCTAGTGTGGATGCTAGATTGATAAGTCAAGAAACACGTGAATTAATCAATTCACCATGTTCAACATGTTCTTAGAGAACACAAAGAGAAAACTCTCCAATCATAATTGTATTCATAACTTAACTTGATTAATAAAACAATATTGTGCCTCCTTTAAATAGGAGTAAACAAAACAATAGAATCCTAAAACAATAAGGAAACTATTTCCTATTAAAATAGGAATCCTAATAAAAAGGAAACAAACTAGATATTATCTCTTAATTAAAATAAAAGACCTATTAAAGAAATAAAGAAGCTCCCAAAATAATAATAAAACTAATTACAATCTTCGCTAGCCGGTCGTGAGAACACGCTAGAAAATATAAAATTGAAATTCGGACTTAAGCCGTGCCCACGCCTTATCAGAATAGTACTTCTGCCGAATTTCGGACTTTAAGGCGTGCCCGCGCCTTATCAAAACAGCACTTCTGCCTTTTGGTCACAATTCCCAGCTTTGGCGTGCCCACACTTTAGGCAAACACTTCTTCTTATTTCCTCACCTTTTAACTTCGGGCTTTCTCCATTTTAAACTCCAATGCTCAATCTTTAAGAACTCCTTGGAATGCATGATTATCATTCAAGCTTATTGCATCAAACATGTGAATTATATGGAATTCCTCTTGAATTTCCATGCTCTATCCTTGTTTGCCATCATGTGTGGATCATCATTTGGAATGCCATGAACCACCATGATTGAATAGAAACTGGAGCTAGGCCGGATCACATCACGTTGTATCATAGCCTAACACATTTTCATTTACACCTAATTATACTCCTCTTATATGTCCCAAGACATTTCCAAGGAAATGGATTGATTCAGAAAAACTAGCACAAATAAAGCCCTATCGTAGGTTCTTTGGATTTTCGATACAACTATAGTATTTTTGGCCATAACATCCTCATCCAATGTCCAAATGGTTCCCTGTTTGTGCAATGGAAAGGTAATTCAATTATCTACAACTTTCATGTTTTGGCCAAGACTTAGTTCTCACTCACCAATGGCCAAAAATGGTATGAAGCTGAGTATGTGGCTAATTAAACAGCTAGTGCAGAAAATACCAGAACTCCATAAACATGTAGTCGACTACATTTGACATAGGGTAGTCGACTACCCTGCATCAGAAAAGTCAAAATTATGCTTTTAAGTACTTTTGACCCGGTTTACACCCATTTAACACCCCACACACCACCATTTCGAGCATTCCATCCCCAAACACACTTGCGAGCTCCCCTATAGAGATTATGAGAGATTTGTGAGGGTTTGTGAGGGATTTTGCTTGTTGATTCAAGGTTTGGTCAAGATTAGTGTGTATTCATCATCTTCTTCCTATTCCTCTACTGAATTATGGGTGAATTTATAGGGGAACTAGTCCAGCCATCATCAACACTTTAATCTTATGGGTTCTCTTCATTTGAGATGGGAACAATAATATTAAACATGTTTTCTTAACAACTATGTGTTGCATGTAGTTTCTTGGTACAAATTAAGGGTTTTTGACAAAACCTAGGGTCTGATTGCATGCATGTGGGTTTGGGTAGTAAAACCTTAAATTGATGAAAGATTATGCCTTAAAATCACTTAATATACATGATCAAACAAGTAGATACACATGCCCCAAATACATAAACTAATATTAGCTAGTTTTAGATATGCTTGTGTGTACACATAATTTAGATGATATATTATTCCTAATATACTAGAAATACACCCTAGATATGCCATAACCTAAATAGGCAGGGTTTTGGTTGCCATGGTAGTAGTGGTAGGGGACTTGTATACGTACTGTAACTATGCCAGATTAGTGCGTAAATACACTTGGCTTTGCTAGAATGACATTCAAATATTAGAGATACTTGTAGGGGCTTAATTATACACATAATATATTATTTAAGACTTAAAGCACGTGTAATACAAAAATTGGCCATAAGGCATGAATAATGGTTTAACGATGCGATTACGGATACTGCTTACCTATTATATGTGTTGACTACATGTGTGGTTGGTTGTGTGGGCTTTATATATATATATATATTGATGATTGTTATTATATATTATTGATGTGATCACACATATGGGCCAATTGTGAGCACACTCGCGGTACAGTGTGGCTCGATACAGGACTCCGGTCCCTGGGTGAAAGTCCTGAAATTGTGCACAGGAAAACAATAGGTAACTCCAGTTGGTGGTTGAAATCCCACAAAGGAAAGCCCACTCGAGGTATTTTTCTTTCCCATGGGAGAGGAATACTCTAAAAGTCCCGGGCTTGTGAGCTTCCCTGGCGAGCAAAGTAGTTTTATGTGGCTCTACTAACAGGATCGTGTATCCTAGTCAGTAGTAGTACTACTATTGGGTACTCACCTTATGAGGTTTAGGTGTCCTATTTTAGTTCCGTCTTAGTGTCGGAGTCAGCTTGTATGAGTATCCTACTAGTTAACTATTTGAAATGTAGTCCTTGGGAAAATGACATGCGTGGGTGTATTCCAAATGACTTACTTGTTAAGACCAAGTCTCTGAGCGACTCACTTGTTTATAGGAGACATGATTAGTTTAGAGCTTAGGTTCCTTCGGGAACTATTGCTTTAGCCTAGTCATACCGCAAGGTAAAGCTGGGGCACTATACTAGAGATATAACATATTGGTGCTATATGCTTGTTATTCTATTGTTGTCATTACCTTATCATATCTATAGTATTTATTACTATATTGATTGCTATATTACTGTACTGTTGGATTGTGATGGGACAAATTACGCATACACGCCTACTCATGTAGGTGATATAAATGGATCATATTTAACATAAGAAATTAATAATTAAATTTGTAATCTCATTCAATATAATGGCTAGGAGCTTGGATTTTGTGTCTTAATATTATAATGATACCATTGATGGCCATTGGTATAATAGGTGGATACCTACATGCGTAACACTTGGTAGTTTCCTTTAGGATTGTGTGCCTATTAGTAGCCAAGTATGGAATTCATAATAAACCATAATTGAATTGAAAATTATAAATACTAAGCTTAGAGTTATAGATTATCCATTATATATATATGAATTCGCTATGTGATTGCATCGGTACAAATTATACATTGTTAATCCATAGTATGGGAGTGAAGTTTACCTTTGTAGATGAACCGTAGGAAGCCAATGACCGAATAGGATGATTCTAGATCGTCAATCCCTAGAGGTACGTAAACCCGTAAAGCGTCATATCTATAATAGAGTTAGATAGCTTCCGGTGTCTAGGAAGGGAATCCTAGTGGGGGTTTGACATGCATGTGTGCGGCTTGCATTGCACTATTCTCATACTTCACTACTTTCTTTCTATATAAATTGTACATACCTTCGAATTGCTAGTTGTATTTTCTTATTCAAACTTATATAGTTCCCACTGAGACTGGATTTGGCTCATTTCCTCTTTCTAACAATTTTGTAGGTTAGGCATCGTGGGTGGGACGGGATAAGTATCTTTAAAAGCCTCTGATGACCATAAACCATTTATGGAGTCCTTTGTGCTAATAATTAAATTGTATCTTATTTTAGACCATGTTACCCTTTGCAATTCCATATAAATACTTTTGTTAATGAACCAAACTAGATTCCTAATCTTAAAGTTGTATTTCAAGTAAACTTGCATAAACTATTTCAAAAATGTGGAGTGGTTTTATTACCTATTTCGATGTTGATATGATTTGTATGAAAACGATTTTAATTCTCACATCACTACACCAAAATACGCAAATTGTCACGATTTTAAAGACCTTGTCACGGTTTCAATCCGTGCTAAAAAGAGTGGTGACAAAGCCCAATTGCCACGGTTTAGTAAAGAGATTTGAGGCACCGTAAATAGATGATTATATCTCGATTTCGGACCGGAACAACTTTATGCCCTTTGTCACCGTTCTAAATTGTGACACGTTTCACTTTAAGGTCTCTATTTGTACTAAACTTTTCACGATTCAAAACCAAGAAAATATTTCATTGTGTGACCTTGTTGTCACGGTTTTTGCCTGTGTCAATGTTTATCATAATTATAAAAAAATGGAATTTCTAAATTTTTAATTCCTTATACAATATATGTGCAACAATAAAAAAAATCCACCAACAATATTAAATTTGGTAGAGATCTATAACATTATTTCATCAACACTAAAGCTACATTCATTTTTCATTGCAATTAATCTATAGAATTAATCGTATTATTTGAATCAATCTTACATTAGTCACAAATATACATATATTTACCAATCCTATTCAACATTCAATAATACTTAAAACTTAAAATACATAAAAATTCCTAACTTGTAAACAACTATTGTAATCTAATGTGTTTATCCAATTTGTACGTTTGAGACGAATAGATATATACATATCCACATGCTTTCTCCAATAATTAGCTCCAAAAGTGCAACTCCAAACGGATACATATTAGATTTCTCAATCTGAAGCTGTGAATGACACAAAAAATACCAGATTAATGCGAGTGTCATATGATACAAGTTTCTTAACATTCCTACATAAGAAGAGAAAAAGAAAAGCAAACCATAAAAATTAAAATTATAAAACTCTTATTAGCAATGAAAATCAACAATCAAGAGTTAACACACAAAGTAACATACGGTGGAGAGAGAAGTTAATCAACATATATATGCCATTTATATATATATATAAAGAAAAAGCACAAAACATAATATATGTAACTAAACATTTGATCTGAAGGTCAACAAAAGCGTTGAAACTGTGTAAAAAAAGATATAGATAACGAGTGTGAACAACTAAATATTCAACCAAAAGGCTCCATATAACATTAAAATGAAGAGATGAAAAACAAAGAAATATTATTAAGCCAAAGTCTGGTTGATTGTAGCAGATTGATTAATCGGTAGTACTAAAAAGTTCTTTTTGGAAAATAATCGATAAACAACTTATATACAAAAAAATAAATTATACAAAAATAGCAAATACAGTGATGCAGAGAGTGTCCATGCATTAAGGTTTGAAGAGAGGTAAAGAGAGTTGTATGCTATAAGTTAAAAAATTCAAAGTTGTGTGAAAGAGAGTTTTCCCATAAGGACCAAGTTTAAGAACCATTTCATATGATTGGGGCTTTTGAGGGGGTAAGCAAATCAGTTTTGTGACGAAACTTGGTGGAGATCATCTCCACCAAATTTGATATCAAACAATTCAACTGGGAAGTGGGTTAACCAATATTTTAAAAGGAAATCTCGAGGCGAGGTGGCGATGAAGTGCTCCGAGGCGCATTGGAAGTAACCTAAATATGAGGCTTATGCCTCCCTCTGGCGAGGCGTACTCTTTGGGGCGTTGTGCCTCAAGGCATGCGAGACATAAGCTCTGTTATACTGTGTCATTTTAATTCATATTATTATAAAAGAAAAAATAGGCAAACTATGAGTCGTCTTCTTTCATCCTCCTCTGTTTATATGGGAGGCAACCTGTCCGGATCTAGTCATTTAAAATCTGAATTAATTGGGTTTTTGGCAAAAGAAAGATAAATTGCAAGAAAGGGATGGATAATCAGAGATGAAGAAGATGATGATATTTGGCATTAGAGAGAAGAGAGAAGAGAAAGTTAGAGAACTAGGCTTTTGTTTAATTCATTCCATACTAATCGCTATATTCTCGCAAATGACTTGCCACATGGCCTACTGAAATTACACCTACTATATAATTCCCCACAAAATAGTTACTTTAATGCCCTTGATAAACTCCTTCCTTGACTTCTTTAATAGTCCTTTAATTTGTTTTGTTCTCTTTTTCCTTATTTTTTTGCTATAAAAAGAACACTATTTTTAATCTCTTTTTTTCCTCTTCAATTTTTATTAAACTATTTGTAAAAATCATGTTTTTTATATTTTACGGTGTATATAATATATATATATATATATATATATGAGTCCGGATCTCATGCGCACTACTATTCACAGACTGTCCGTACGGACTGGCCCGTTTGGCACGCTCCCCGATGAAATTTTTTGATGAAATTTTGTGGGGATGTTCTTCATCGTGTATAGAACATCTCCACCAAATTTCAGCAAAAAATTCAACTGGGAAGTAGGTTAACTACATGATTGAAAAATATTGGATTTTATATTTCTATTGCTGGACCAGTTTTTTTCAATCATGTAGTTAACCTACTTCCCGGTTGAATTTTTTGATGAAATTTGGTGGAGATGTTCTACACATCATGAAGAACATCCCCACAAAATTTCATCAAAAAATTCCATCGGGAAGCGTGCAAAACGGGCCAGTCCGTACGGACGGTCCGTGAATAGTGGTCCGCATGAGATATTTGCCCTATATATATATATTTGTATATATAAATTGTTTGGGATTAAACTATTTGTAAAAATTATAATGTTTTAATTATATTTGTGAAGTTGTTATTTGCTCCTGCAATAATGATGATCATGTTATTATATTTTTATGAATTATTTAGGGAAAAATGAAACAAAAAATGAAGCCTCAATGCGCCTCAAGGCTAACGCCTTACTTGGCCCCGACAAAACACCTCAATCCCATCTCACGCATTTTAAAACATTGGGGTTAACAAATATGTGTGTGTGCGCGTGCGCATTTCTAAACATATGTATCAATTTTTTAGTTAACCCACTTCCCTGTTCAATTTTTGGATGAAATTTAGTGGAGATGATCTATTAATCATGGAGATTATCTCCACCAAGTTTCATCAAAAAACTCATCCATTTACTCTCTCAAGAACTCCAATCGGTATGGAATGGTCCTTAAAACTTAGTCCTTACGGGAAATTTTCCATATATATAATATTAAGTACGTGTTCACAAGATATATTAGCCAGCAACATTCTTCCCGGTGCTTTTAAGCATTGCTATGATACTTTTAACTATGAAAGAAAAACCTTACAAAATATACGAGGTCAAGTGCTACTTTTGAATTCCTTACCTTTTGTGCTTATGAGTTTTCCACTGCTTGATTATGTAGATAATGATCACTTTCAAACTAGCTTTTCTCCCATTTCTTAGATCCCAAAATTCTGGAACTAGATACCTCCCACTCGGATATACAGTAGGATAAATCTGTTGCGCACATATTGAAATGGTTTCAGGTCCACCTCTCCCATTCTTTTAATTCCAAATGTTGTGCGGTTGCTTTGTATATCTTGTAAACCTGCACGAATGAACTGGAAAATTCCATTAACTTTGCGAGGGAAAATAAGGAAAATGAAAGGATGCAATTATCTCATACTTCAAAAGCTTCTTTCTGTGCATCTTGCAGATCCTAGTTACTCACACTCTCTAAGTATCAATGTACGATTTGTACTTTCCAAGTTTTGCAGCTCCTCTTCTGATGCTTTCAAAGCAGATTTGTATTCACTTCTTTGAGAGCTAAGATCTTTCAACTTTGCTTTCAACTAAAACAGAGATGATCTAATTGTGATAAATATATACTAAATATAAATGAACTGGTAAATTCAGTTTGAGGGGGAAAAAGGAAAATGAAAAAGATGCAAGTAACCCAATACATATACAGCTTCTTTGCGCGCATATTCCAGTTCATGTTTACTTGCACACTCTTCTAGTATCAAAGGTTGATTTGTACGTTCCAACTTTTGCAGTTCCTCTTCTAATTCTTTCCTTAAGGAGTTAAGATCATTCAACTTCACTTTCAACCAGTGTTTTCAAAAGCGTTTCTGGGCGCGCACGAGGCGCGCATCGATGCGCCTAGACGAAAAAAAGCATCGAAGCTCAATGAGAAGTGCGATCTGCACACTATGCGTATGCCTTTTCGTCGAAGCTTACGCCTTTTGCGCACTGCATACACCTTTTACGCCTTTCTAATGAGGCTTACGCATTTCGTGCAATTTCTTTTTAAATTCCCTAACACCAAACGACGTAGTTTTGTGTTAAAAAAAAAACTTGTTAAGTCGATTGAAACTAAAGAGAAACCCTAGATCGTTTTGTGCCGCTCGAAGGAGAGAGTGAGAGACGAAGGAGAGAAAGAAGTGTCGAAGGCCTAATCTGCCACTCGTCAATCCTCACTTCTTATGTCTTCAACTCTTCATTCATCAATCTTCATTTAAGGTATAATGGCTGCTTCATTCTTCAACTCTTCAATCTTCATTTATACCTTTTATTCTTCAAAGATGCTTCTGCCATTTTTCCCTTCTGCCTTGTGCTCCGTTCAATCTTCAATTTTTTCGTTTTTTGATCAGAACTCAGAAGTTCAGAACCATTGTTCACTTTACTTTTTAGTTTTTATATTTAAAGAGTCTAATTCGAAAAAAAAAAGGAAAAAAAGGTAACAAGTAACAGCAATTTTTAAATTTGAAAATGTATAAAATCGATTTTTATATTTAGCCTGTTTGTTACATTTATATTTTATATTGAGGCTGTTTGTTACATAGCAATTTAAGGTGCCATTTATTTAGCAATTTAAGGCTTTAATATAGTATAGCAAATCTAATGGTTGGTAAATGATTTGTGTAGTTGAAAAATGAGTCGAAAAGATCCATTTTGGAAATATGCATATTCGAAAGATGGAGAAAATTTTCCAAGATGCAAGTTTTGTGACAAGAAATCTAGTGGGGGTATTAACCGATTAAAACAACATTAGGCCGGCACCCATCGTAGCATTGAGCCTTGTAACAAAGTATCGGATGAAGCCAAAAAAGAGGCTATTGTGACATTGAAAGTTTTTAATACGGAAAAAAGTAAACGAAATGAACTTTTGAAGGAGATTGGGGGCGGGCCCGGTAGCGATTACACTTTTGATGCATCTGGGACTGGTAGTAAGGGTAGTTGCCCGACTCAAAGTAGTGGCTCTCAACCTCAATCTAAAGGCCCAATGGATATGTTTGTGAATGTTCAAGCCAAGCAAAGTACTTTGAATTCGGCCTTTAAAAAAGAGCAAAGGAACGGAGTTTGTAGGAAGATTGGGCGTCTCGTATTTGATTGTATGCTTCCTTTTAATATTGTGAACTCTCCATTTTGGAAGCCTGCTATTGGGGCTATTGCAGAATTTGGACCTGGGTTCAAGCCCCCTACCATGCATGAATTGAGGACATGGATCCTCAAGGCATAAGTTGATGATATTAATAAATTAAAGAAGGAGCATATGAAGTTTTGGAAAGAATATGGATGCTATATCATGTCAGTGGACAGATGGAAAAGGTCGGGTTCTTGTGAATTTTCTTGTGAATAGTCCTAAAGGGACTTTCTTTTTAAAGTCTATTGATGCTTCTAAATCAGTTAAGAATGGTGAATTGATGTTCAATTACATTGACGAAGTTGTAAAGGAGTTCGGGGAAGAGAATGTAATTCAAGTAATCACAGATAGTGCTTCAAATATGAAAAATGCAGGAAAAAGGCTAATGGAAAATAGGGTTAGGTTATGGTGGACTCCATGTGCAGCGCATTGCATCGATTTAATGTTGGAGGATATAGGAAAAATGACAGTTTTTAGCACCACACTTGAGAAAGCTAAACTTGCTGTGAAGTTTATATATGGGCATTCAATTATTCTCTCAATGATGCGAAAATACATAGGAGATAGAGAGCTTCTCCACCCTGCCATTACACGCTTTGCCACTGCGTACTTGACTCTTCAAAGCATTTACAAGCAAAAGATGGCACTATCTGCTATGTTTACTTCTCAAGAATTTGCACAAACAAAATATGCTAAAACTAACGAAGGGATGGCAACTTCTCACACTTTATTGTATGATCCAGACTTTTGGCCTCATGTTGCTTTTTGTATAAAGGCAACTGTGCCGCTTGTTTGTGTTTTGAGAGAGGTCGATTTTGAGGAGAGACCAGCTATGGGTTTCATATATGAGTTGATGGATGGAGCTAAAGAAAAGATCAAGTTGAATTTTAATGGAGCAGAGCGCAAGTATAGGCCGATTTGGAAGAAGATAGATACTAGATGGACTCCACAACTCCATCAACCTTTACATGCCGCGGGGTATTATTTGAACCCTCAATTGTGCTTTCAAGAGACTTTCTCTGATTGTGATGAAGTGAGGAAGGGGTTGTATGCATGCATGGATAGAATGATGACTGAGAGGGATCGAATTATTGCCGATGTCCAGTTGGAGATGTACGACAAACAAAGAAGAGACTTTGGTAGTTCAGTTGTTGTAAATACTAGAAATTTGAGATCACCGGGTATCAAAGATCTTAAATTTTGTATTTTCTTTTAAAGTCTTTTTGCCAATTTATATATATTAAGAGTTTAATGTTATTTATCTTTTTCTTAGCTTCATGGTGGGAGCGATTTGGGAGAGAAGTACCCTAGTTAATGAAGTTTGCTATTCGGGTCCTTAATCTTACGTGCAGTGCTTCTGGGTGTGAGAGAAATTGGAGTACCTTTGAAGCGGTAGTCTTATTTTTCTATCTTTACTTTGTTATGATAAAAAACAATTCATTTATTTAATTTAGATCTTATTTTTTTATTTCATTTAGATTCATACAAAGAAGAGAAACAGGCTTGAACACAAAAGATTAAATGCCCTTGTGTATGTGAAATACAACACTGGATTGAGGGAGAAGAGCATTAGAAGGAGAGCTAATGTGGACCCAATATTGGTAGATGACATTGAATCGGATGACGAATGGATAGCGGAGCAAGAAGATCCAATTTTTCCAATTGATATTACTTGGATGGATGATGAAGATTTTTTAAATGTTCCTGCTATAAGAAATGTGCCCATCTTAAGTACTGAAAAAAACATTGAGAGTCAAACACCTAAAGATCTTGGTGGTTCATCATCGGCACCTAAAAGGAAAACAATGGAAGAAGGCTCACAACGTAAGTTCTAATGTATTGTCTATGTTTAATACTCCATGCACAATAAGGAATTTTTAATGATCTAAGTTATCCAATGTTTTGGCAATGTTGCGGAAAAAGGAAAGCGTCCAAGATTAGTTCTTATTGATGAAGATGAAGAGATTCCGGACGTGGGAGATGCCGGACATTTTGATAGCGGATGCTTTCCCACTTATATAGACTCTCTTGACAATTTAGATAGTGATGTTCTTGCGGATGAAGAGTTTGGTGGAGAAGGGATAAATTCTGAAGACTTTCAGGGTGTTAACTTTAGATGTGAAACTTTTGAAAACTCAGATTGAACGAGAGACTTTGGCTTTATGTTCATTGTAGTATTACTAGTATTTACTTTTTGGTTTCTAAAGACTTTATCTTGGTTGTAGTATCTACTTTTATTTCTTAAGACTATGTTATTTGACATTTAGACTTGATTTGTTTGCCTTATAATTTTATTTTATTTTTAATATAAAAATGCTTTGCACAAAAGGATTACGCCTCGGCGCATCAAGGCTTACGCCTCACCTTCCCGCATGAAATGCCTAGGCTTACGCCTTCGCCTTTTAAAACACTGCTTTCAACTACAGCAGCAATGACCAAACTGTTATTGTTAATGAACTATCATTGACTCAATGGATGGAAAAAGTTTTACCAAGAACCTAAAATCGAACTTCAGATATGTAACAGTAAAAATCTTTACTAAATACGATAACTGTTTCGTAGACAAAAATTACAGCTACACTAAAACAGAGAGCTGGATCTTTTTGAAACCAAGTAAGCTGAGAATGAAATTTCACAAGACCAATAAATATGACATTCTAAAACAACTTACGTACAGGAGACTCCTAGTGTATATATATATATGAAGCAGTTTTACAATGTATGTTTAATACTCCCTTTTTTTTTGTACACTGAAAAATGGTAATGAAATACAGTATTTGCGACAATAAAATTCTTGATAGTTCACCCCTTAAATTAAACTTTGGCATAACGCTTACACATCCCACCCTTTACAAATTTTTTGGATCCGCACTTGGTTCTAACTATCATTTTGTGCTTTATTCTACAACATATAATCAGCCCAAACACCTTACAATTATAGTAACTAATGAATACACATTATCCAATTCCGCGTGCACATATAAAATATGTATGCACCACCCCTGATAGCAAACTTGTTCCCACTTACTAAGATACTTACTCTAAAGGGAGAAAAAGAAGCTAGATTCCCTACTTGAGATATATACCCTAATGTTTAAGTTAAGTTCGATGGATAAAATTAAGGAAGTGCAAGATGGCATGTCCTTTGTTGAGCTATCATCTAAGAGTGGGTTTGAGTGAGGCTGGATATCCCTCTTCACTATGGCGGGCCTTGCTTCTAGGATTGTATAGTGTATACATTTATGCAAAAAAAAAATAACATAGTGCAAATATGAAGCCATTGAAAGTCTAGTGGCAGATTGTATTATAAAACTATAAGGAGATATTCACCAAATTAATACAAAAGTCAACAAAACAAAGATAAACTGGTTGTTCTGAAATTTCAAATATATATGAAGACGGTCACAATCTCCAGGTCATAAACATTTATGGTTTTTCCTTAAGATTTAATTTGGTGGTTTTCTCAAATAAATTTGAGGCAAATATCATATAGCTTATAAGGGAGGATACTCAAATCTCATAATGGAGATAAAATCATTTGCATCTTCCATAAACTACAAAATTAGCTATTGAAGCACCTTAGGCAAAGGAACAGTTGAAGAAACTTTTCATGGCTTCGTCTCTACAGAGGAAATTAGTATGGAGTGAGCAAACATCTTTGACAAAGATTACCCAAAAATTCAGCAGTCTAAGAGAATTGACAGACTTTTCAAGAACTCTACAATAAAATAATACTCCCACTGTCTCAAATTAATAGTCTGAATTTGACTTTTGTACTTTGTCAATGGTCAAGGATACAACTTATGACTAGTGCTTGTCAACTTGAGTATCAAATGACAAATATTATGCATATTATAAAATCATAAAGAAATAGAAACTAGTTAAACAGTTGTGAATACTCCAAAAATTTGCAATTGTGTTTCAAATTATGCATTATTTTCTACCAACAAATATTCTACTATTTGATACCGTATTAATCATTAAAATGTTAAAAGTTTGATGATGGCCAAATGAATATAGTATGCTTCTTTGAGCTATTAAAGCCTCCAGAGAAAAGAAAAGCTAGAAAAAGTATCAAAGTTCAGCTAATTTTCATATCACAATTTACCAAAGAAATTCAAGAGAGGTATAACCTTGTGCGATAGATATGGCCTCCATGTCATTGACATGCACACACCTATTAAGATAAACAAACACTAACTTAAGAATTAAAATAACTAGTTTCCCTTTAAGTTACAAAGCACAATTTGATCAACATTGGAAAGTACACTCACCATGTCAAATTACAAGAGGAGCACTTTGAGCAGTATGGGTTGCAAACCCCCATCTCGTAGCTTGATGCACCTAGCAATTCAAAAGCAAGCTCCATCAAGATGCGATATTTCATTTCTTTGTATGTAAAAGTAAAAGAAAATTGATTGAAAATGATAAAATCTTGAAGCTAACTACTATAACAGCAGAAAAATGAATTTTTCCTCTCTAATCTATTTGCTTTCTTGTGGGTTTACATATTAAAAGTGTTGAAAAATTAAGCATTGCTTGTCATCTTTGAAGCTCTATTATGTGTTATTTTTTGTGAATTATACTTACACGCTATAATATGTTCTACAAAAAGTTTAGAATTACCTGAGGTTTTGTAGCTCAACCCTCTAAAGTGCTAGTCATCTATGAAGCTATGACTTAATGGTAGCAGTAACTCAACGCAAAGTAAACTGTAAAAGGTTGAAAAAATGATATAAACAAGTACACTATATTATATTGTTCCCTCAATATACATTTTATGCATAGGTAAAATAAGATAATTTAAGCTTGGTTATAAACACAACAACTAGTAATATACCTGAAGAAACTTTGAAAAGCTACACTTTAAATAAAGCCTTAATATTCTCAAGAATAATGGAAATTACAGCGATAATTGATAAGAGATAATTGGTCCTTCCCAAGGATTTACTGATTAAACCCATTCTTCATGATTTATTTCGAGTTCATTTCTAAAGAGGAGTTAGAGGCATTATGGCCATTGGTCTGAGTTAAAGAAATGCCTCAAATAAACATCAAATTAAAGGTAAGTATGAATTCAAAATCCTGATACATGCCCGCAAGATCTGTATAAGGTGTAATAAAGTTATGGCTCGATCCAGTATAAAAAAAAATAAAAAAATGTATATAGTATTACACAAAGGTAGCTGGACTTGGATTTAAATTAAGGCTCTTAATGAAACTATCTCAAAATACTCAGTTTACTCTTTGTAATATCCTTATTTTTTCACATACTTGCATATAATAATTTAGAGTCAAATATTATTATGCTTTAGTAAATCCATATAAAGCATCATATTAGATTGGAAAGTATCTTCTTTTCTCATCTATTTTTGAACAACGCATACGGAGAGACGATACGGAGCGGTTCATACTAGATCCCTCTAACTGTATATATGTATGTATTGGTGTATGTATAGATGTATAGGGACGAGATATAAGGGGGAATAATATAACCATGGTGGTCCGAGTAGTGAAGGATTAAAGAAAAGAGGAATGCTAACATACGTGAACCCTAAAATCCCAAAATCACGCCCAAAAAATACATTCCGACACGAATACATAAAGAACTCGTAATTAGGCATAGCGATGGCAGGAGAGGGGAGGGAGGGGGAGAGAGACAGAGAGAAACAATTAAGGCTTGTACAATTCATAATAATTAGGGCTCAAATTGCGATTTCTACATTGTACATCGATTAGGGCTCATATTCAGACATGAATACACAAATAAATTGCGACCATACCTTTGAATCATGTGAGAAGTGCTGAACAGTAAATCAACGAGATTAGGGCTTGTGATCTCACCATCACAGTAAAGGAACGAAGGAGAAAGCGATCGAGCTGTGAAGCGAGTTGAATATAAAAATTTTGCAACGGAGCCTGTTGGTATTTTTCTATGAGCCGGGAAAGAAAAGAGAGTGAGTAGCAAAGCTTGCTCAATATAATTGTCACCTATTTTGCAGGAAATTATAGGATAACCTGGATCTTTAAATTTGATAAGAACTCTACATTGAAGAATGGAGCTAACTTGCTCAGCTAAAAATGCTTTGGGTCTAAAATATTACCATTTGGGTCTACTTTCTTGGAACTTTTTAACCTATGTGGAAATGGTGCTTTAGGTATAAAACTCCTAAGAAAAGGATCATTAGAAATGGGATGGGTATCCTTAGGGTCACTCTCATTCGGACTTTCCACACTCTTGGTCGGTATTTCTTCTTTATGAGTTTCTTCCTCAACATCAGGCATTTGAACTTTGTTATCAACCTGTTTTCCTGACCGAAGGGTCGTAATCACATGAACTTGATCCTGAGATGATGAACTAGAGTCAATAATGACAATATCTCTCCTTTTTCAGATTATGTTCAGGTTGTTTTAGAAGCTTGTCTTTGAGCTCTCTTAGTTGTTTGCTTATTGGCCTATTTGATTCTTTAACTCTGCAATTGATTCAGTGTTAGACCTAGTTGTTTCTTTCATTACTTGATTGGTAGCTTAAATGCTTTGACAAGTCAATTTCATGAAAGATTGTAAAATTTCTTCCAAAGATAAAAATTGTTGTTGGGACAGAGTTGGTGATAGACGATATTGTTGGAGAGGGAATGTTTGTATAGGGGTCTGATAGATAGGCGAGTTTTGACGCAACGTGCTTATTATTTGACCTCTTATATTATTCATGGATTGGTTTAGTTAACAAGAAGGATTTGAATGATTACCCCAACCTTGATTGTATCTCTGTCCAAATAGGTTATTCATCGGCTGCCTAAAGTCGTCAACTAAATTCACTTGCTCAGGGATGCCGTTCGATTACCCTATAGAAGATGGACACATATTTTTCATATACATTGGCATTCGGCTCGACGCGTTATTTGATAATTACAATGTCAAAGCCTCAACTTTTTTATAAGATTATCTACTTGCTTTCTGATCTCATCATTCTCCTAAACATTAGATGTGCTACCCCCTTGAATTTAAACAAATTTGCGCTCTTCGGGAAGAAAATTCCCATTGCTGAGAATTCTCAAATAAATTCTCAAGGAAATTGTACGCTTTATCTTCCCTAAGGCTTAAGAAACTACCATTGTTCATTGACTCGATCATACCTCTAGTATTTTGAGTTAAAACCATTGTAAAAATATTGCACAAGTCTCCAAACCTCAAATTTATGGTGAGGTGATATGATCCGGTCTAGCTCCAGTTTCTATTCAACGATGGTAGTTCGTGGCATTCTAAATGATGATCCATACTTGATGAATTATAAGGATAGAGCATGGAAATTCAAAAGGAATTCCATAGAATTTCAAGACTTCTATATTATTTCCTTAATTATTTAGGAGTTTATTTTAGTTCTACTATTTTATTATTCAATTAGGAATTAGATTAGTAGTTTCCTTTTTGAATAAGTTTCTTTATTATTATTTTCCTTATTGTGTTAGAAATATTCTAGGTGTTGGTATTTTCCTTTTCTAAGAAGGAAATAGTTTCCTTTTTAAATTAGGATTAAGGCTTTGTTTACTCCTATTTAAAGGAGGCACATTATTGTTTTATGATTAAGTTTATGATGATTAATTAAATTGAGAGTTTTCTCTTTGTGTTCTCTAAGAACATGTTGAACATGTTGAATTGATTAATTCAATTGTTCTTGACTTTTCAATCAATTCTCCACCAATTGATTGTGGCGTCTTCGACTATACCGAGGTTCACGCTTCTTTAAGCGTTGGGTCGAGGTTTCCGCCTTCCATCTTTCGACGTATTCCAAGGTTCTTGCGTCTTCGACGTTAAGGGTTGCGGATCCATTAGCCTGGCTAGGAAAGACGATCCGAGATCGCGTCATTGGTATCAGAGGAAACTTTTCTATCCAGGTTTCTATCTTAGTTTCTTGTTCTTTTAATTTCTTAGTAGATTCTTGAAACCCTAGGTCTTCATTCTTGTTAATCTTATTACAAAAAATTGTGTTAGGGTTTATAGATTCTGAAAAAAAAAAAAAAAATATTATTCGGATGAACAGTAGCCGTGAACAGTAATCGTGAACAGTAGCCGTGAACAGTAACGATGAACAGTGCTATGAACAGTGCCGCGTGAATAGTAGCGCATGAACAGTGTCGATGAACTGTGATTTCTGAAAAAAAAAAAAAAAAACAGATTTCTATTTCATAATCCCGCTGGGCTGTCGAAATTTGTGGTTTTCGCTATCAAAACGACCTTGGATCGTTCTGATTTGCCACCCGATTATAGTAAAATTGCGTCCCGAACAACATATCCGAAAATCAACCCGATCCAACGGTTGGATCAAAAGTTATTGCTGTTTTACGACCGCACCTGCATTGAATAAAAAAAAAAAAAAGGTGACTGCTGTGAATAGTGCTGTGCGTGAACAGTGCTGCTGCAAAAAAAAAAAAAAAAAGAGAATCCTGAATTGCTTGTAAACCCTAGAAAAAAAAAATTGATTATTGTGTATAGGGTTTAGTTGTTTTGAATTGGATTACATCAAAGTTTGAATGTTGAAGCGAAAACCCTAGGTTGTTTATTCTTCGTCAAATAACGATTCAATTGCTGCGAATTTGGGCGCTATTATTGAAATTGAGGATTTAAGTTGAACCCTAGAAAATTCCGAATAATATTCAATCGTTTGGGTTTGTTGATCCTTATTGCATCTTTATTCTAGTTGGGGGATTCTAATTAGAGATACGTTCTTAAATTGGATTGTGTTGGGAATTCTAGATCTCCATAGGAACTTTGAATTGCTTTATAAACTAGGATATTGCTTGTTTGTTCTTTGAAATTCTGCTTGCAATATTCTAGCAATTCTAGAAATTCGTTTGGCTCATTAATATTGCTAGAATTTGGTTTCTTGAGTCCTTAGATAATCATTGTGAAGGCGCTCAATCTAATTGTTGGGTGTGCGATTGGTTGTTGGGGACTTGCGATATATTCATATTGTTCAACTTGTTTTAAAAGTTCCAAAGAGAAAAATTGTGAGGTTTATTATTACTTGAGTGACAAACACGAGAGAAAAAAAATGTGTGATACTTGAGTGATACACGTAAGGGAGTGCGTGAGGAAATTGTTATTTCTTTATTTGTACTAATCCTTATTTTGGCAGCGCAAGAATGTCTTATTTTAATTTTGAGCAAAGTTGGCGTGATGATGAGTTTAAAAGGGATAGTGCGCGAGTAAAAAATCTAGAAATTAGACGACGCATGCGATTAAGTGAAGCTCCTAAAGGGGAAAGGATAAAACAAAATTTCAGTAGTAGCACGAAAAAGGTTTCCTTGTTTGATGAAGATGGTTGTTCTAAGTTTAACGAATTGTTTACCAAAACTTATGAGCAATTTAAGAGGAGAAAAAGTTTTGTGCCAAACCAAATTGAAGAGCATGCCGTAGAAGGTGAATTGCTAGCTGAATGTGGTGACCCAAGCGTGCGAACGAATATATTTCGAACTAGATGCCTCGTGCAAGAGAAGGTGTGTAGTTTGATAATTTATGGGGGAGTTTATTCAAACTTTGCTAGCACAACAATGATTGAGAAGTTGAAATTGCCTACGTTCAAGCACCCATGTCCTTATAAGTTGCAATGGCTGAATGATAATGGAGTGATAAGGGTGAACGAGCAAGTGCTTATTTCTCTTAGCATTGGGAAGTACACGGATGAAGTTTTATGCGATGTGGTTCCAATGCAAGCTGGCCACATGATTTTGGGTCGACAATGGCAACTTAATAGGCAAGTCAATTACAATGGCGTTTCCAATAAGTACTCTTTCAAGATGAATGAGAGAACCATTACTCTTGTTCCATTGCCACCAAAGCAAGCTCATGAAGATCAAATGAAGTTACAAAAGGAGAGTGATCAAAAAAGAAAGAGTGGGCGAAAACAAGAGAAGATTGGTGAAGGAGTGGAAAGGAAAGAGTGCGAAGATGAAAAGAAAGAAGGAGAGAGAAAAATAAAAGAGAGTAATGAAAAGAGAGAGGCTGAGGTAATAGAGAGAGAAAAAGAAAATTCAGTGATCTTTAGTGAGAATGGGTTTGAAAAAGACTTGAGTGAAGTGAGGGAGATTGAGGCAAAAAAGAGTGAATCGGAGGAAGTATTTTCAAATACTAACAATCTTAATCATGTTTTTCCTATATCTATTGTGTCTTATTTGCAGGGAGTTGGAGATCAACACCAAGGAAAAGTTGAGTTGGCACATGGCCAACAAGCTTTAAAGCAAAGAGTTGGTGAGTTTTCTAAGTTGGAATTGGTAAGTTGTTCTCCGAAGAAATTATTTGGATTTAAAACAAAGTATGGCTTGTTTGAATGGGTAACTAATTCTTTGATTTCGAATAATGCTTTTATGAGTTTAAAGAATCAAATTTTTGAGCAATTCTTGGGAAAAATTGTTTTGAAAGGCTTTGATCGTTGGAATGTCACACTGTCACGTAGCAATAGTAGTTTGAATTGTTACTTATCGATTAGTTGGAATGATCAATTGCTTATGATGAATTTTGATGCGCTAACTGCTAACCTCAAGAAGTGCACTCTTGGCACGAATAAGACTATGTTTCTTTGCTTTGATGAGAGTGTTGTAGGTAAGCCGAATATAGCGGGGGAGTTGAATAGCATGGCAGCTGTGGAGCTTGATGAGTTCGAAAGGAATACAGAGATTGTTTGTGGAGGAGAGCATGGCAGTTCCAAGGCAGCCAAGGAAGCGAGGAGGATCTTTGCGAAGGGAAGAAAAGAGATTCTAGCCAAAGAACCGGAGTTGGAAGTTAATGAAGTGGAGCATGTAGACTTCATTGGAGTGGACAAGTACGATTTCCATCCACACCATCAGCTAGGAAGTTTCTTCAATGAACTAAAGATGATCGAGTTGAAGCATTGCCTCAAGTTCTATGAATTCCATTTGTCAAAGAAGGCCAAGCAACAAACGGGTAGATGTGGGTTGAATCGAGCAATGCATAGCAAAGATTCGAGGGCGAATCTTCTTGAAGAAGAGGGGTATGAAGGGTAGATGTGGGTTGAATCGAGCAATGCATAGCAAAGATTCGAGGGCGAATCTTCTTGAAGAAGAGGGGTATGATATGATCCGGTCTAGCTCCAGTTTCTATTCAACGATGGTGGTTCGTGGCATTCTAAATGATGATCCATACTTGATGAATTATAAGGATAGAGCATGGAAATTCAAAAGGAATTCCATAGAATTTCAAGACTTCTATATTATTTCCTTAATTATTTAGGAGTTTGTTTTAGTTTTACTATTTTATTATTCAATTAGGAATTAGATTAGTAGTTTCCTTTTTGAATAAGTTTCTTTATTATTATTTTCCTTATTGTGTTAGGAATATTCTAGGTGTTGGTATTTTCCTTTTCTAAGAAGGAAATAGTTTCCTTTTTAAATTAGGATTAAGGCTTTGTTTACTCCTATTTAAAGGAGGCACATTATTGTTTTATGATTAAGTTTATGATGATTAATTAAATTGAGAGTTTTCTCTTTGTGTTCTCTAAGAACATGTTGAACATGTTGAATTGATTAATTCAATTGTTCTTGACTTTTCAATCAATTCTCCACCAATTGATTGTGGCGTCTTCGACTATACCGAGGTTCACGCTTCTTTAAGCGTTGGGTTGAGGTTTCCGCCTTCCATCTTTCGACGTATTCCAAGGTTCTTGCGTCTTCGACGTTAAGGGTTGCGGATCCATTAGCCTGGCTAGGAAAGACGATCCGAGATCGCGTCATGAGGACATTTAATTAGTAAGTCATTGAATCTCTCCCAACCCTCATAAAATTTTTCATTTGGTTATTGGGTAAAATCTTAAATTTATCTCCTAAGTTCAGTGGTTTTTGTTATTTGAAAGAACTTATGACTCCTTAAATCCCATTATGATGTTTAAACCTCCGGGACCCAGTTAATCACAATGCCATACATGACGGTGGGTCTAAAGTGCATGATTTATAATTTATATAATATAAACTTTATATGTAAAGCCTTATTTTTAGAAAAATTTGGCATGTGGAGTCTATGAAGTTGATAAATCTAATCCTGTAAATAAGTAAACAAAGTTTAACTAAAATAGAACTCCAAATCTTTAAAGTTCTCAATCAATTAGAAATTAACCAAATCAATATAAAGCAATCCCTCCAATAAGGTTCCAAAGTTAAATTAAAAGCTTTAGATTACTTATGAATAAAAGAATATACAACTTAACTATAAAATTAATACATATCCACTAACTACATGCAAACTAAATCGTCTACGAACGACCAAAAGTAGTCTAAGGTATTTCTGAGGTCTCTAGACTTCACACATGCTCCATCCCATATAGTACCTACAAAATTTATTTGAAAAATGGGATTGAGTCAAACACGGGCTTAGTGGGAACTATAAGGGTTTGCATAAAAAAATACGTGTTGAAAAACACATGCGACGTGAGATAATGAAAGTATTTTGATATGCATTAAGCTTGTACATAAGTTCCATTTCTATAACTCTTTATAGTTACTAATGCAATGAAAACTATTTTTTATGCAATGCACTCCAAGTGCCATCCCATCCCCGTAAACATGATAAAGTCCGTATCATCGAGATACAAGTAAAAGAGTAGTATCAACCATAAGTATAGTAGTAAAATAGTATCATCGACAAATAAAAACACAAAATGAGTGTAGGCACTAATCTTTTAATCACAATCTTTTTCCATATATCTCGTATTATTTTATCTCATATCCGATATTCTCATATCCAACATCTAGGATTTTTTCGACTATGCACAGCGATCGCGTTCTAAGCCCCCAAGGATTTGGTATGCAACCCCCAAGGCTGGGTCCCCCTGTGGACCACCTAGATGTGCAGGGTATGGCGCTTCGCACGGTCCCCCTAGCTGGACCATACAGTATGCCGCTTCCATAGTGGGATCCCTCTACACGGATCATAGAGTATGCTGCTTACATAGCAGGGTCCCCCTACGCGGACCAGGGTATGTAGCCACCAAGGTTAAGTCAACCCATGGACCATTAGTGCCTGTCCGTATTCAAAATAGCATGGTTTATGAAATAGTATATATCAAGCAATTTGTATATATCAACCAAATACATACTCAACATATACATATCTTGCATATATATATATATATATATATCTCAAATAGTATTTTCGTAATAATTTCATTTACCAAGAGCTATCTAGTTTTCATGCCAATGCATGATCCATATACGTACTATATGTATACCCAAACATGTATACTTGATAGGTAGGTAAATTCGATGACAATTCTATCAAAGATGTATTTAATATGCATATGCCATTTAAGGAACTAGTACCCGTGGCATGATTATATCTAGGTAATACTTGAACAATTCGAGTAAGTGAACTAGTAATCTATTTTGTAATAAAACCTTGGTTTGATGGAATCTCACTCACAAAGCACTTAGTTCATAGAATAGTGCATGTATTCTATGCATATAGTCATTATAACTTTTGGTAGTGATAGTATATATATATATATCAAACCCAGAATTTCTCAAACGTGCAGCTAAGTTAGAAAACAAGGTTGTTGCCTAAAGAGTGGGTCTCTATTAAATTCATGGTATTAGTGCTCCAATGGCATGTATATATTATCTACATCATGTGAAACAATGTGTATACAACCTCATCGCACATGCTAAGTTTGTATCAAACCTCTGTATAGTTGTTTACTTATTGAATAATTCCTTATCAGCTCAAAGAATATGTAGGAACTATTATGTATAGCCTTTAGGGTACCAAGTTCACATCAAAGTATAATATAATCCAAATCTTGTATAAATTCTCTTTTCTAGATCATAACATGCGGTATAGAACAATAAACTGGGTATACACATATACGCACTAACGCATAACCACTAAGGCTTGTGGTACACTATCATATGATGAGATTTCTTCTAAAATAGCATGAAACTACCACAAAAACATGAATAAATCGAGAGGACTAACAAAAAATCCGAACCTAAAATCCCATATATGAGTGTATCAACAAACTTACAAGAAAATACCCAATTTTGCTTTGATTTGAGGGATATAACTTGTAATAACTTGAAAGCATGTTTAAATACTATTGTTCCCACATTTATAGGGTTAATCCCTCAAAGATTTAACGCTGAATCGAGCCAGAGAAGCACCAATTTGAAAAACCCTAATTTGAGCTCAAGAACCCTAACAATGGTGAAATGAGATGGAGAAGGAGATGGAGATAATGGTGAGGATGACAATATTCTGTAGGATAAAGAAACATGAAATATCACTCTCTAGAACACCCCACAAATGAGCTCTCACCTCTCTTTAGCCTTCTTTAATGGTGGGGAACGAATGGGGGAAGAAGGGAGGAAGAAGAATGAACATAAAGGATGAAGAAAGGGTTAAAAACCCGTTGCCCAAGCTCTGATCATAATTTGGTCATAACTTTTCGATCAAAACTCCAATTAGAGTGATCTTTATATTAATAGAAAGGTAATTCAAAAATATACAACTTTAAAAGAGGAAGATTCTCTAAATTATTGATGGATTAATTCCAAAAATCTATAGAAGACAGCAGTCTGCAACAATGTTACCGATAAGACCATATTTTGTAATTGGCTTACTTCGCACACCATTTTGACCAACGAGAAGCATGAATTGGTTTTCGGTGAAAACATAAAAGTTATAGAATGGATCAAAACCTAAAGATATGGGCAAATAGGGACTCATTTGGACTTTATATGAGAAAGTTAGGGCCTCTCAAAGTTGGCCAAAAACTCATTTTGGCAAAGGTTCGATTTTTCACCGTTAGCCACCAATTTGATCAGGGTTTTCGGAAGTACGTTCCAACCATGCACGCATACTTAATATCATTAAAATAACTTGTTATAAGTGTTGGATCAACTACCAAGGTTTTGAAATGAAAATTGGCTCCTCAAACGAAGATTTGGCCTTAAACTGGCTTAAGAGGCGAATTGGCGTGAAAACAAAATACGAGGTGTTATAGAACTTAGTTAAGAATTTTGAAATCAAAGTTTCCCAATTTGCGATAGATTGTGCAGTTAAAGAGTTAAGCCAAGATTTTGCTCTTCCCTTTAAGGAGAAAGGAAATAGGCGCAGACGGATTGACTCGTCATTAAAATTTTGAAATTTGAAAGTTACACAAATTTCTAGAAAAACCTTTAAATGAAGGTAAGGATCCTCTTGGTCAAGTCTTAAAAAAGTAGGCAAAAGTTGAATAAGTTGTGGACTAAGTTCTAATTTACCGCAGTCGTGATAGGCAATACGATGCATGAAGGCGGATTAATAGTAACGGGAGTAAACAACTCCCTGAGAGACTTTGCCTCTACTACACCTTCAACCATGAATTTTTTTTATAATAATAATAATAACAAAAGTCCCACTTGGGGTAAAAATAATTTTTAGGATCTAATCTCACTTTATAGTCTTGGATAAAAGTTGAAGTAAAAGAGTAAGAACATTAAAGGCTTGAATCAAAAAGTTGCTGGTGGTAAGTGTTGAATCTAGGACATCTTGTAAGCAAAACTCAACTTTTACCAACCAGGAGAGAATGCCTCAAGTGAAATTATTTGCTTCACAGTTTATATATTATTTCGTCCAGATCCTTTAATTACCCCAAAAATCAATGAATTAACTTTTTTTTTCTTTTTTTTAAAGTAGAAAACTAGTAGAAGGAAATTTAATTACTAAATTAACAAGATTAAATTAGAGTCCCCGGCAATGGCACCAAAAAACTTATTGTGATTATACTCGCAAACACACGAATCAGTTTGTAGTGTAGTGTGTAATCGAGGTCGATCCCACAGATACTCAAACAGTATGTTTTATAATTGTCTTGTTAACTTTTACTAAATTATTAATCTAGCTAAGAAAATTTATGATGATCAAATAAAAAAAGCAAATTAAATAATATTAAGCAAGATAACAAAATTAATGAATTAATTGACTGGGGTTTCGGAGTCATATATTTAATATCATCCTCCTAAGTATTTATGCGCGTTAACTCTACTCTTGTCTAGCAATAATTTGGTCTCTCGACTATATTATTTGCGAAAAATAAAATAAATAAAGCTCAATTAATTAATAAAATCCAATTATAATTCTTCTACAGCCAAACTTATGTATAAGGTTAAACCACTCATTATATCCATCAAAACACACCCTATATCCGCTCTCAACAAATTATAAGATGAATTCACAAAAAATTAATGAGAATTTAACTTTATTTTTATCAGTTAAAATAGGCATCCAATAGGAAGAATTGTATTTAACATTAAAGGATTAAATTGGTAAAGTCAATTGGTATGAACACGTGCAATGGAAACAATTAAATATACCCATCCTAACCCTATCACAAATTTACGCTAACATAGAATAAATTAAATAGCAAATAAAATTAAAAACAAACTTACTTAGCATAAAAATAAATTAAATCTTCCAATCTTTAAATCTCCAAAGCAAAAGAATAAAAAAAGTAAAATAAAGAAGAGAGAAGAAGAATGCGGCAAGGAACTGCGCTCGGCAGTCCTTATGCTGTGCATAGCCACCCTCAATTTGCTGCTATATTGCTCTTTAAATAATTGTTAGTGGTTGTAAGGTTGGCTTAAATCAAAACACTGGCCTTGAATTATTTAATTGGACATAACCTTTAGTAATGGGCCAATTAGACTTAGGCTATGGCTTGGATTGGTCCACTTAGTCAATGGGCTACTAGGCATTTTAAGGCTCAGCTGAATGGATGCAGGAATAGGTTTGGGCCCATACTTCAATACAATGAATTTTTATCCTTTTTATTTGTAGAATTTTGCGACGTAATTTTCTTGAAATGAATGAATTTGAAAAAAAATATTGAACTGCAAAGTTGTATCTTTCGAAATTCTCTTTAATTTAGCCTCAAGAATTGCATTATTTGGAGTTCCGAGTAAAAAGTTATGCGTCCAGAAGTATTGAGCACTTTAAGTGTCTTCACTTACTTTAATTTCTCTATTTTTCTCAATTTTCTCCAAATTTTTTTAACACCTGAAATACATTAAAATATAAGAATTAGTGATAATATATATCCTTTAATGTCTAAACTAACATGTAACACCCCCGCTTTAATTTATAGGATAACACCCGTAATTAAGACTTGGAGTGTCATTAACCCATCTTAGTAGGACTAAGATAGTTAGATAAAAAGGGTATAAACCAACAAAGATACATATGTCATACAAAGATAAGCATGGATTATGAATTGATACTACAGTTGTGAGCATGGACTATAGATATACAAAAATTTACCATATGAACATTCAAAAGAAACATATATAAGTTCCCGGGCTAGCCTTGGCTTCCCGGACCAACATAGTTATTACAAAAATAAATCATAGTATCAGAAGCTTCTACTTCGTCCCCGAACTCGTCGTCTCTTTGTCCCCCTGGGACTCGTGAGTACCTGTAATAGTTTTAGAAAATGGGGTGAGCTACACACTCAGTATGGGTGAGTAACAATGAAAGCATCATGTGTAAAACATCAACTAGTTTAAAACCATTTATTCAATAAGCAATGCATGCAAATGCCAATGCAGGTTACCTCCCTTGTGTCAACCATAGAACCACTTTGCCAAAATATATCTGTACCGAGCTAGAATAGAACACGGGTCTGCCCGCATGAGAGAATAATCCGATAATAATCATAAGTTGGCCCATCTGTGAGAATCCGAACCCGTGACCCGAGAAGAGAGTCCTCGCTCCCAGTTTTATTTGAAAACGTGTTTTATAGAGTCACCAGTTTGTTTTACGAGAAAACAAACAAAAGATCGTACGAAGGATAATTTGAAAATAAACTATCTTTCATACGTTTGAAACCAGAGATTTATTTTGAAAATTGACTTTGCTAGGATTCGAGAACTACGTTACGAATTGTGAAGGTGTCAGGCACCCAATTCGCCCTTTCGGTCTCTTAATGGATCATGTCTCTAATTCCTATTTTAGATATCTTGCAAGTAGTTTAAATAGTTTTCAAAATAGTCCTTTCCGGACAAATTTAGTTTAAAACAATATTTTTAAATCAAACTCGAGCTTTGCGAGCGCCTATGTATTCATTCGTAGAATGAAATCAGAGTCTCGTAGTTCCATTTGTTTGGAAACTGTTTTTGTATTTTTTTGTTTGTTTTGAAAACGTGTCAAAACGAGTTTTAGTTTTCTTGTAAAATTTAGAAAGGATTTATTTTGAAACTAGTGAACTTCTTTCCAAGTTTTCTAATTTTCTGTATTAAAAATGAATTTAAATGCAGTATTGAAATTAGTAGAGTGGCAGAAAGACGTACCTGATGCGCCTGAAAAAGAAATAAGAACCTTGCCTTGATTGCCTTGCTTGCTTCCTTCTCTCTCTAGAACTTTCTTTCTCTAAAGCTTTCCCTCACTAACTTTCTCTCACTAGCCTTTTCTCTCACTAACTTTCTCTCACTAGAAATTCTCTAAAAGAAGACTCTCTAATGATTTTGACAGAATTTCACCTTACTAAAAACACTAGTGAGTGTGGATCCTCTAAAATGAGAGCCCAAAGGTCCTATTTATAGGGAAATTTTCGCCAAAAACGCTCCAAAAGAGGCCAACCGTAGGGGGTAGCCGCAGGGGGTGCGGCTGGGGCGTGCGGTTGGGGGTAGCCACAGGGCGTGCGGCTAGGGCGTGCGGTTAGGTCGTGCGGTTGGTGGTTACGGCTGGGGCGTGCGACTAGGGCGTGTGGCTAGGTGACAACCGCACGGCTGGCAGGTAGCCTTACAGTTGGCACGTGCGGTCGGGGGCTGCGGCTGGCTCACAAAATACATAGAAACCCTCGGGAAAAACTTAATTTTCTAACGGGGCGCTGCCCCGTACCCCGCGACCCGGTCAGGTCAATCCCCATCCTAATAAACGAAGAAGCAACAAAGGTTATCTCAGACTCACAACGCGTCCGAAAATTTGAGTCTTTCCTAACAGTCTTCTATATGCAGGATGACTTAGGATTAAATGCAAGATGCTCGTTTTTAAGAAAAGCTGTATTCATACGAGAGTCGTGGATTGGGTGTTCACACCATCGGTCCCAGAAAATATCAATAGACCATAATCAATTTGGACCACGAGTCCGCCAATACTATCATAGCAACAGAATCATCAGTGCCTTACTGTTGTCTAGATTTTCGTGCTACACACCGCTGGCTCTAAACAGCCGATGCGTTGCTGCCCTCCGGAGGTTTTGGAATTTTCAACCCAAGGGCACCAGGCCCCACTTATTTTCCATACTGGTAGGCACCAACCAATACATCATCCCTTCACAATCGAAGGGCCACAATAGAATCATATCTGGATCCATATCAGGATCATATCATATCCAGAATAATGTTATGATCATAACGAGCTTTCATCATCATCATCATTATCAATATAAGATATACGCCCCATACGTCGAGCTATAAGAATAATCCACATATACTGAGAATCCTCCAAGTGTTTGGTTGACACAGTAATAATATGTATGGCATGCAAACATATAATTTCATGCATATACCAAGCAATCTATGTCATATCCACTCAAATCAATCCCATTCCGTATCCCTTGGTGCATGTAAACCATCAATAATTCCATTTTTTCAACAAACAACACCCACACTACCAAGAGATACTGTATATGTGAGAACCCGCGTTTTTCGACACCGGATTCCATGGCGGCGATTCCTACGATTTTTCAGTTAATTTGGGAAAATAAGTTTCTTATTATTTTTTTAGAAAAATATGTTAATTTAAAGGAAAAAATTTAGAGTCGCCAGTTTGTTTTACTAAATAAACAAAATATTGTATAAAAAAGTAACTTTTATAAATTAAACGGCCTCTTAAATACAATTATTGTGAAACCAGATATTTTGAAGGTTTGGGGATTAAGTTATGAATTGGGAAGGTGTTAGGCACCCAATTCTCCCTTTCGATCTCTTAAATAGAATATGCGTGTAGTTATAATCAAATGTTCGCATGTTTACTAATATTAGCGCACATCAGTCACTAACTTTAGGAAAAAAAATTGGAATTTTAGAGTGGGGATTGAAGACGTGTGCTTCGTATTTCGCCCTGAAGATTTTTAGAAATCAATGCGTGTGTGTGTGTAATTTTTAAAATGGTTTTTGAGAATGATAAATAATAAAACAAGTGTTTTTAACAAAGTTCAGGACTTTTCGAAAGTTAATTCGGTTTGGAATTGAATATCCGGTAATTCTTGAGATTTGTTCGTCAAATAATTTATCATAATTTAATTTTTTAAATTCGCATTTGACGAATTTAACCCTCATATTGGATATTTAGCTAGGTATCGCGATTTATAAGTTAAACCGGACACATTGCTAATTAATTCCTCAGTGGATTGAAACTGATAAATTGGTAATTAACTGATAAAAATTTACGTTTAAAAAATGATTTTAACTAATTACAAACCTTTGGTTTTGAAAATTAAGCTCAAATATAAAATTTGGGCTGATTCGGAGATGAATTGGATATAGAAATTAATTAATTACTTAACAGATTAAGACTGATAAGCCAGTAATTAATTGATAAAAACTTATATCCAAAAATTATTTTAACTCATTCTAAATTTTTGGTAATGGAAATAAAGCTCAAATATGAAATTTGAACTTATTTGGAGATGAATAGCAGAGTCTACAAGCGATTAATTGAAAATAACACTAATAAAAATTTAATTCAGATTGCGACGAAAATTACCTCAGATCTTCAAAACTGAAAATAGATAATTTTGAAGCACTTTTACCGAATTTTTAGCCTTGAATCATGCCTCAAAAGTGGAGAAATAGGAGTCTATTTATAGCTAAAGGAGAAAGAGGGACCATCTGTCTAGGCGACAGATGTTATTCTTCTCTGACGATTTTTGCGATTCCGGCCAAAAGGTACATTGGATTGACTTGATTGTTTGATATGTTGTTCCCTATGATAAAACCCATTTACTGACCAAAATTCATAATTTTTGGACATCGGGAAGCCCTTCGTTTGATTTTCCGAGCTAAATTCCCGGTATTTTTAATTCCCGGAGATTCGGCTATTGGAATGAGCTGATTTTTTAATATGTTTCTCCTGGGATTATTAAATAGGTTTCCACAAAATTTCATGATTTTAGGAGGTCAAGAAGTTCATCAAACGAAAAACCTAGAGCATCTATTTGGGGGACAGATGGTGTCCACATGCGATGGTTTTTGCTATTCTGGGCAAACATGATATTGGATCAATCTGATTTTTTTTCATGTCTCTCCCCATAATATATCCTATCTGATGACCAATTTTGGGCTCATTTGAACTTTGGGAAGGTCTCCGTTCAAATACCCGAAGCATACTCCTGGTTTTTTGAATTCCCGGCGATCCGGCTGTCGGAACGAGCTGATTTTTGAGTATGCTACTCCTCGTGGCACCACCTAATAACCTTGAAATTTGGAGGATGGTCAGGAATCAAGAATCATCATTTTCATTTTCTCAGGAGATTTGACAGTTCCCGATCTCGGAAGTTTCCGGTAATTCTCATAAGTCTCAATCTAAATGCTCTTTTTGACTCGTTTTTCGACCTGTAACACATGTAAAGCATATGTATGCATCTATGAATTCTTGTGCATGTATGTGTATGCATCTTCTTAGAGTTCAGGATTCTTGCGAGGGTCGAAAAATGAGGTGTTCATAATATATGATTCCAATAATAGTTTACAACAAGTGTGTATGGCATAGTTTGCCTTAAATCAAGTAAATATAACTATAGAAATCATCAAACACCATAGATTTCATTACTCGTGAGTTTTCAAACCAAAACAAGTCAAATACAACGATTATTAAGCTAGAAAATCATTTTATCAAGTTTTGAAGGTAAGAGAACCCCTACCTCGAATTATAAGCGAAAAAGAAGAAGAAAAGACGGAGATTCAGGCCTTTCCTCAAGCCATCCTCGTGAAGAAAATGATGAATAGTGAAATAGAGGAAGATTTGAATGATTTAGAGCAAAAATCTTCGATCCGGAGTGAAAACAAGCGAGAATCGCTTAAGAACTCTTTACTTTCTCTCTAGAACTCTCTAGAAGGTGGTGGAAGATTTTAGGTCGAAATAGATGGAAAAATGGACAAAAAGCACTTAAAAACGAGCTAAGTCGGTGGACTGTTGCAGGTGCCGGACCGGTATGTCAAAAACAGGATAACGGTCCGCAGACCAAATTTTTCCAAATTTTTATACGCCGGACTGGTATGGCAAAAACTGCATACCAGTCCACTGCCAATCTTTCTACCAATTTGTATACACCGAACTGGTATGCTAATTTCCTCATACCGGTCCGTAGGCAAGATTTATACCATGCTACCCTGTTTTTGTTTTGGCCATAACTTCTCGCTCCGAACTCCGATTGAGATGATCTTTATATCCACGGAAAGGTATTTTCGAGATCTACAATTTACGAATAGAGCTTTTCTCCAAATTACGAACAAAAAATTTCCAAAATCATAATTTTCGCACAAAATAAATATAATTCACATCAAAATAAACACAGAGTGTTACAATCTCTCCCACTAAATAAAATTTCGTCCTTGAAATTTATACATGATAGATTAACTAAACAACACATGATATTTACTACGTATTTCAGTCTCTAACTCCCACGTTGCCTCCTTGGCTTCGTGATACAACCATAAAACTTTTACTAACGGATGACTTTGTTTCATAGCACTTGATCACGACAATCTAAGATCTGTATAGGGCGAGTTTCATAAGTCCCGTTATCTAACACATCAAGGTTTTCTCACTGAACAATGTGGGAAGGATCATGAACATGCTGACGCAACATAGATACATGGAACACATTATGAACATTGGATAGCTGCAGTGGCAAGGCTAGGCAATACGAAACATTCCCGACACATTCTAGAATCTCAAATGGCCCGATGTATCGAGGGTATAGCTTCCCTTTATTACTGAATCGGGTAATACCAAAACGGGATTTAGTTTTCAGAAATACATAGTCACAAACTTCAAATTCTAATGGGCAACGACGTTTGTCGGTATGCATAGCTCTTCTACCGACTCTGAGCAATAAGAAGATGTTGTTGAATGTTTTTTATCTTTTCGGTGGTTTGTTCTACTAACTCCAGTCCCAACAAGGTTCTTTCCCTGACTTCATACCAGCAAACTGGGGATCTACAAGGACGACCATAAAGGGCTTCGTAAGGTGCCATGTCTATACTAGCCTAAAAGCTATTGTTATACGCAAACTCAACTAAAGGCAAATGTTCTATCTAGTTCCCTCGAAAGTCGAGGACGCATGTTCTCAGCATATCTTCAAGTATTTGGATAATTTGCTCGGATTGTCCATCAGTCTATGGATGGAACGCCGTACTAAATTTCAATTGAGTCCCTAAAGCCCTTTGAAGACTCCCAAAACCGAGAAGTGAAACTAGGATCTCGGTCTGACACGATGGTTAATGGAACCCCATGAAGTTTAATTATCTCTTAAACGTAGAGTTTCCCCAAACTCTCCACATTCTGATTATTTCGGATGGGAAGAAAATGAGCGGACTTCATCAACCTATCCACAATTACCCAGATGGTATCCTGATCCCCTAACGCTTTCAGTAATCCCGAAACAAAATCCATGGTGATATGTTCCCATTTCCACTAGGGAATGGGCAACGGTTGGAGTTGTCCTGCAAGCCTTTGGTGCTCGGCCTTCACTAGCTGACACGCCATACATCTACTCACAAAATTAGCAATATCTTCCTTCATGTCGTTTCACCAGAAGTTTCGACACAAGTCCCGGTACATCTTTGTACCAATGGGATGAATGGAAAATTTAGAATGGTGTGCTTCACTTAGAATTTTATTTCTAAGCTCCAGATCATTTGGTACCACCAATCTATGGAAGACCCAGATCCCCCCATCGACTACAAGTTCATACCCACCATATTCAACTTCTGTAGCCAAATGATCACGTATTACCCGAAATGCATCATCTATATGTTGAGCATCTATTACACATTGCTTGATTACTAGTTAGGCAACCATGTTATATAGGTAAGTTCGGTTCTCATCACGATTCACCATGAGGTTATATCGTTTTAATTCCTCCCTCAATCTCTATTCCCGACACCTTAACACTGCTAAAGACCCTTGAGATTTTCGACTTAAAGCATCAGCTACCACATTAGCCTTGTCCGGGTGATATTGCAGAGTAAAATCATAGTATTCTAGATACTTTACCCACTGGCGTTGTCTAAGATTTAGATCTTTCTGAGTGAAGATATACTTCAGACTTTTATGATCGGAGTAGACTTCAAATCTCTCGCCATACAAGTAATGGCGCTAGATCTTAAGAGCAAAAACAACAGTTGCTAGTTCTAAATCATGAGTGGGGTAATTCTTCTTATGTTGTTTAAGTTGACGAGAAGCATAAGCCACCACATGCTCCTCCTACATTAGAACACTACCCAAACCAAGTCTAAAAGCATCATAATAGATTGTGTAACCCTTTCCTCGCTCATGGAGAGCAAGAACTGGAGCCTAAGTAAGCTTATCTTTCAGCTCCCAGAAAACTTCCTCACATGAATCATCCCACATGAACTAAATGCCTTTATGAGTTAGGTGAGTTAATGGTAAAGCAAGACGAGAAAAATCTTTGACAAACCAACGGTAATACCCAGCCAAACCCAAAAAACTCCTAACCTCAATAACATTTCGAGGTGTCTCCCACTTTAGGACTGCTTTTATTTTAGTCGGATCTACAAAAATACCATTTCTCGGGACAACATGTCCTAAGAATTTGACTTCCGACATCTAAAAGTCACACTTGCTAAGCTTCGCATATAACTTATGATCTTGCAGAACTTGGAGAGCCAAACGAAGATGATTATCATGCTCTTCATCAGACTTGGAATAGATAAGGATATCATCTATGAATATTACCACGAACAGATCGAGATACGGACGATACAAACTGTTCATCAAATCCATAAAAGCCGCCGACGCATTCGTTAACCCGAATGGCATTACCAAGAACTCATAATGTCCATATCGAGTACGAAACGTCGTCTTCAAAATGTCTTCCTCATGGACCAACATCTAGTGATGGCCCAATCGAAGATCGATCTTGAAAAACCTAATGGTACATTGTAACTGATTGAACAAATCATCGATTCGCGGCAACGAATACTTATTCTTGATGGTAACCCGGTTCAACTGACGATAATCTATACACAATCTAAATGACCCATCCTGCTTTTTGGCAAATAGAACAGGTGCACCCCACGGAGACACACTAGGTCGAATGAACCCTTTCTGTAATAATTCATCAATTTGAATTTTAGCTCCTTTAGTTCGGCAAGAGCCATATGATACGGAGCTAAGGATATTAGTGCAGTACCCGAAAGAATATCAATAGAGAAATCCACCTCCCGGTGTAGGGTAGACCTGGAAGGTCATCAGGAAACACATTAGGAAATTCCCTAACCACAGGAAGATCAGAAAGACGAGAATTACCTTCCCCACGTGCTATAATACTAGCCAACCACCCAAAGTAATTCCGTTGTTCTTTGGGTTTCAAGAATACACACGAAACAAATGACTCGGGTTCATACTAGAAGGTCAAAATCTTATTATCTGATAGTGGAATCGACACCCAACGTCTAGAACAATCAATTACCACACGAAAAGTGGTTAACCAATCTATACCCAGTATAAGATCATAATCCCTCGTATCTAAAACAACAAGATCGAATTCTATTGAGGACTCCCCAAAACTCAAGGAGCAGTTCCTACAAACAGATCCTAACCGAATTATATTTCCTGTGGGTGTACCAACCCACAAGGGTATATTAAACAATTCAACACACAATCCCATTCTATCAACCAATGTACTTGAAATAAAGGAATGGGAGGCACCAGTATCAAATAAAACTTTAACCCATGTACTAAAGAACAAGATGGTACCTTCCATCACTTTAACCTCTGGCTGTATTGACTGAGTCAACATGTAGACCCAACCCTATGTTCTGCCACCACCCCGAGAGTATGAGCCGCCACCTCCTTGAGACCCACTCTGACTCTGCCCATGGCCCTGGCCACTTTGCTTACTAGAGAAGGATTGGCCCTCACAGCCTGTGCGGGTCGAGCCCTGATACTATGGCCGACTATAAGAAGACTGGGACACCTGCTGACCTATATTAGGACAATCTCTACAGAGATGTCCTGGCTGAGCACACCCAAAATGGATCCTCTCCTTAGATCCCTGACCCTTAGAACTAGACCCCAAAAACTTACCTTTCCCAGCGCCTCCATTAACTGACCCGGAATTGCCCTTGGACCTCTTCCTCGAACCACTTGTTTTCTTTCCTTTGGTACCTCTCTTCCTATCAAGGAATCTACTAGTGTCTATCCTCTCTTGTTCCACCTTCATCGCCATTCTCACGGCTTCAGCAACACTGCTGTGATTTAAGTGATATACCTTCTTTTCGTATGGAAGGTTTCAACCCCTTGAGGAATAAACAGATCTTCTCTTCAGGGTCGTTATCCAAGCTTCTATCAAAACGACTCAAACTCTCGAATTTTACTTCATACTCTGACACCAACATGTTCCCTTGAATCAGGGAACGGAACTCATCCCTCTTCAAGCTACGATGAACTGAAGAAAAATAACGCTCTAGGAACAACTGAGTGAATTGTTCCCATGAGGTAGGAGCATCCGCCCTCCTAGCCACGTTTCTCCCCCAGATACCAGCATTATCAACTAACTGGTAAGTCCCCAAATTTAACTTCAGATCATCGGGGAAGGTCATAACTTCGAAGGCTCTCTCTATTTAATCGAGCCATGACTCTGCCGCATCGGGACCCGACATCCTGTTAAAGGTTGGTGGGACTAGCTTTTTGAACTTCTCCAGGGCCACCATAGCCCTATTCTCCAGACTCTACTCTGGGGTAGCTCTATATGTCCTAGCACGTTGGCCACCTCCTGGGCCATTGCACGAATTGTATTTACTGACTCCCCGGAGGTGGAACTCCCATGGGTGGCGTTGTGATTTAGTGAAGTCCTCATACTATATGAAGACAAGAAGAAGAATGTCATAACGATGTCCACATACTTAACAAGAACACAATTTTTCATAATATATCGCAACGCATTGCCAATGTCATCCCACAACCCAAGTAATCACATAACCTATGCTCTGATACCAATTTGTAATACCCCGACTTAATCTACAGGATAACACCCGTAATTAAGACCTGGAGTGTCACTAACCCATCTTAGTAGGACTAAGATAGGTAGATAAAAAGGGTATAAATCAACAAGGATACATATATCATACAAAGATAAGTATGGATTATGAATTGAAACTACAGTTGTGAGCATGCACTATAGATATACAAAAATTTACCATATGAACATTCAAAAGAAACATATACAAGTTCCCGGGCTAGCTGTGGCTTTTTGGACCAATATAGTTATTACAAAAATAAACCATAGCATCAGAGGCTTCTACTTCGTCCCCGAACCCGTCGTCTCTTTGTCCCCCTAGGACTCTTAAGTACCTGTAATAGTTTTAGAAAACAGGGTGAGCTACACGCTAAGTAGGGGTGAGTAACAATGAAATCATCATGTGTAAAACATAAACTAGTTTAGAACCATTTATTCAATAAGCAATGCATGCACATGCCAATGCAGGTTATTTCCCTTGTGTCAACTATAGAACCACTTTGCCAGAATAGAACATGGGTCTGCCCGCATGAGAGAATAATCCAATAATGATCATAAGTTAGCCCATCAGCCCCAGAGAATATCAATAGACCATAATCATTTTGGACCACGAGTGATGTACCAAGAAATTGGTATAATATATTATGTTAATTTATAATTTAGAGAGCATATATTATTAGTAATTTAATATTTTTAATGCTTTTTAGGTGTTAAAAAGGAATTTAAGAAGATTGTGAAAAATAAAGAAATTAAAGCTCGTGAAGACACCTAAAAGTGTTCAATACTTTCAGATGCATAACTTTTTACTCGAAACTCCAAATAATGCGAATCTTGAGCCTAAATTGAAGAGAATTTCGAGAGCTACAACTTTTCAGTTCAGTATTTTTCCAAATTCAACCATCTTGGGGTCCGAAATTGCGACACAAGATGAAGCAGCATAAATGGGCGAAAATTCAATTGTATTCAAATTAATGGGCCAAGCCTTATTAGCACTCAACCAAGCAAGGAAAGCCCAGCCACCTAAGTTAACTAATGAGCAGCCTGCTAATCTTTAAAGATCTAAGGCCCAATTACCCATTAATTAAATAAGCCAAGCCCATCTATCACTCCTAGACCCATTAGGATTTTAATATTATAAGGCTCCATTTAATTGCAACATGGAAAAGGAAAATAAGTTGAGTTAGTTTTAGTGAAAGATGGAAAATAAGTTGAGTGATAGAGGTGATATCCTCTTGATTTTTAAGTTTTTCCATGAAGAAATTTTCTTTACTTGGTGGTAAGTAAAAAATTTAAACAAAAACATTGAAGGATAGATGATATATATTCATAAAATGAGTAATATCTCTCGCCTTATTTTCTATCTTTTCACACAAACTAGTTAAATTTATTTTCCTTTTCCATCTTTACAATTAAACGGAGCCTAAAAGCACACAATTGTGCAATTCTGAGCAGCACAAGGGAGCCAGCAGCCACTGCCACTGCCGAGCACTTTCTCTCCTCTCTTTTCTTTGTTTTTCTTTTCTTTTCTTTTTACTTTGAAGCTTTGAAGATTGAAGACTTAATTTTATTTAATTAATGTTAAGTAAGTTTTCTTTTAATTCTATTTGTTATTTAATTTTTATTATGCTAGCGTAAATTTATGCTAGGGTTAGGATGAGTATATTTAATTGATTCTATTGCACGTATTTATGCCAATTGACTCTACCAATTTAATGATTTAATGTTAAATACAATTTTTTCTACTGGATGCCTATTTTAATTGATTAGAAATAAAGTTGGATTCTCATTATTTTTTGTTGGATTCACCTTATGATTTATTAAAAGCGGATATAGTGAGTGTTTTGATTTTATATATTAGTTTGGCTGTGGAAGAATTACAATTAAATTTTATTAATTACTTGAACTCAAATGATTTTATTTTTCGCATCTAATAGAGCCGAGAGACCAAATTAGTGCGAGATAAGAGTAGAGTTTATGCGCATGAATACTTAGGAAGATGATATTAAATATATAAATCCAAAACCCTAGTCAATTAATCCATTAATTTTATTATCTTGCTTAATATTATTTAGTTTAGTTCCATTAATTTAATTTACTTTCTTTGATTTGCTTTATTTAATTTGATTTATTTTGTTAGTTTGATTATCATCAATTATTCTTGGCTAGATTAGGGATTAGTGAAAGATTAACAGGACAAAATTTAAGCATACTATTTGAGTCTCTGTGGGATCGACCTCGCTTATATACTACACTATATATTGATTCATGCGCTTGCGAGTATTAAAATTTATCATAACAACGAGTCCGCCAATACTAGCATAACAAAATAATCATCAGTGCCTTACCGTTGTCTAGATTTCTGGGCTACACACCGCTGGCTCTGGACAGTCGACGCGTTGCTGCCCTCCGGAGGTTTAGGGATTTTCAACCCAAGGGCATCAGGCCCCACTTATTTTCCATATCGGTAGGCACCAACCAATACATCATCCCTTCACAATCGAAGGGACACAATAGAATCATATCCGGATCCATATCAGGATCATATCACATCTAGAATAATGTCATGATCATAACGAGCTTTCATCATCATCGTCATCATTATCAATATGAGATATACGCCCCATACGTCGAGCCATAAGAATAATCCACATATGCCGAGAATCCTCCAAGTGTTTAGTTGACACAGTAATAATGTGTATGGCATGCTAACATATAATTTCACGCATATACTAAGCAATATATGCCATATCCACTCAAATCAATCACATTCTGTATCCCTTGGTGCGTATAAACCATTAATATTTCCATTTTTCCAACAAACAAGACCCACACCACCAAGAGATACAGTATATGATTCCAATAGCAGTTTAAAACAAGTGTGTATGGCATAGTTTGCCTTAAATCATGCAAATATAACTATAGAAATCATCAAACACCATAGATTTCATTACTCATGGGTTTTCAAACCAAAACAAGTCAAATACAACGATTATTAAGCTAGGAAATCATTTTATCAACTTTTGAAGGCAAGAGAACCCCTACGTCGAATTATAAGCGAGAAAGAAGAAGAAAAGACGGAGATTCAGGCCTTTCCTCGAGCCATCCTCGCGAAAAAGATGATGAATAGTGAAATAGAGGAAGATTGATTTGGAGCAAAAATCTTTGATCCGGAATGAAAACAAGCGAGAATCGCTCAAGAACTCTTTACTTTCTCTCTCTAGAACTCTCTAAAAGGTGGTGGAAGAGTTTAGGTCAAAATAGATGAAAAAATGGACAAAAAGCATTTAAAAACGAGCTAAGTCAGTGGGCTGTTGCTGGTGCCGGATCGATATGCCAAAAACAGGATACTGGTCCGCAGACCAAATTTTCCCAAATTTTTATACGCCGGATCGATATGACAAAAACTGCATACTGGTCCGCAACCAATCTTTCTCCCAATTTGTATACACCGGACCGGTATGCTAATTTCCCCATACCGGTCCACAGGCAAGATTTCTGCCATGCTACCCTGTTTTTGTTTTGGCCATAATTTCTCGCTCGAAACTCCGATTGAGACGATCTTTATATCCATAGAAAGGTATTTTCGAGATCTACAATTTAAGGGGAAGCTTTTCTCCAAATTACAAACATAAAATTTCCAAAATCACAATTTTCACACAAAATAAACATAATTCATATTAAAATAAACACAGAGTGTTACATAACATGATAAATTATACCAATTTCTTGTTACATAAATTCATTGTCTGATGTTAGGTGAGTTGTTATAAACAAACTCTACCCAAGTTGGGCGAGTGTGTGTAACTGCACTCACCTCTCATTGGCGAGTCTTAACAGAGTGTTAGAAATTAGAAATTTATCTTAGGGGGTGTTTGTGACAAGGGGTATTTGTGACAAATATGGGGGGTGTAAATAATATCGTCCTTTTTTAATGATAGAGCTTTCAATGTAGTGGATTTTGTAGGGGTGTTTTTGGTTTCGGCTGGGGTAAAAATTAGCATATCCAAACTCAAACTAAATTTGAAAGTTCGGTTTCAATTTTTAAATCTTTCAAATCCAAATCTGAACTAAACTTTTCGATTCAGTTTATTTTGGTTGTCATATATATTTTTTAAAACTAAATAAATTGTAAGACAACACTTATTTTTATTAGAAAAATACTTATTTTGGACAAAAAGATATTAACTTTTACAATTATAATATAGTTTCAATATTTATGATAGCCCAAATAGTCGATTTCTAACTAGATTTTGTAAATTTTAGGAACATAAAATTGTAAATTGTGAAGTAATATTATTTTCGAGTAACATATTCAATAATTCAGTTTAGTTTAGTTCGGTTTTATAATGTCACACCCCAAACTCGAACTAAACACATTCAGTTTATGTTTTTTTCGGTTCAATTTTTTATGGAACAGTTTAGCACTGTACGGTTCGGCCGTTCGATTTTCGGGTTCGTCACAACACCCCTCGATTTTGTTCAAGTTCTTCCATAAGGGCTATAAATTGAATTTTTTTGACCCACATTTGTTTTTGTTTTTTCATTTTGTTTAATGAATCTTGAACTTCTATGAGGTCCGGCCCAGGCTGTCGACTAGGACCCCTCGACGTACTAGGGACCCTGATATTTTTGGCCTGATGTATATATACAAATATTTGTTACATTATGTAGAAGAAGTTTGTATTAAAAAAGAGTACTATAAAAGAGTTTATTGTGTTTGGTCCAACGGCTATTTGTTTAAGAATGGATGGTTTTGATGCACTTAGTCATGAATTCAACCCTTGGCAATGAAACATTTTTTTCTTTTTACCTTTTTTCCACTAATTAAAATAAGGTTGTTATTAGGGATGTAAATGGATATTCAAAAATTCGAATCCATTTCAAATTTGAGTCTGTACTTTGTATATATTATCGAATGGATATTCAGAATTTACTATATATTATATATACTAGCCAGCGGTGCACACTCAATGCGTGTGCAATTCTTGTTAAGATTTAAAGAAATTACTATAGAATACAAAGTATCAGTTATAAGCGTAGTTAAAGGATATGTAAATATAATGAATAATTAATAACTTAAAACCGATTATGTTAGAGGATAATATTTTTGTCTATTTGTAACTAAATGTAACGTTGAGATTGAAGAAAATAATAGGGTTGTTGGTCGGAAATCAACCCTAGGGGGGAATAGGGTTTTGAAAACTTAATGCGGAATTTGAAAGTTTTCTAAAAAGGTTTAAGGAAAACAATCTAACTAAACAAGTGTATCAAGGAAAACAGGCAAATAAAACAATCAATCAAGCAAGACACAAGCAATAATATAGCAATAAAATAAATAGCTTGAGTTAGAAAGATTAAACCGATTGAAGCCCAAGACATTTTGTTCACGCAGTTCGGTTTCCTGAACCATACGTCCGCACTCGGATAGTTTCCCGAGAATTTTCACTAAAATCAATTTTCTTTCGAGTGAAAATCAAAATGCTACAAGTGTTGTTATCTCACTATACTCCACAAGTATTACTCTACCACAATACTCACACAAGAAACACTCTTACCAATTTGTGAGATTTACCTCTCACAACACTCAAGTGTAATTGTCTCACTACACTCTACAAGGATTGACCTTCTTGCTAACTTATGAGATTTACCTCTCACAAAAGAATATTACAAATTGTTTGGTGATACACACCAATGAACAATAACTCTCTCAAGTGTTTGATAGATATAATTTGAATCTCACACTATAGTTATCTTGTTTGATTAAGATTTATAGATCAATGAATGAATGATTGATCAAAATGTGTTCTTAAATATTTGAATGATGAAGATAGATGAAATATGAGTTTGTATATGTGTTTAAGGTTGTCAAAAATGTGTCTTAGATAGTGTATATATAGTCCCAAAAGTGATATAACCGTTTTAGAGGTTTGGTACCAAAAATGGTAAAAAAAACATAAATCCAACGGCTATATTCTGAAGCATCAGTCGACTGATGGACCTTTAGTCGACCGAGTAAAGCTACTTAGTTGACTGATGGGCTCTGTCTATCAGGCTAAAATCCCAATTTTTAGACTTTTGCAATTTAGCTCCAAAATTAATTCTAATACTTTGGGGACCTCAAAAATATGTTCTTAAGACATCTATTTTCGAGAAAACTCAAAATATGATCATTTGAATTTAATATGAATTTATTTGAAAATCGGTTTTTGTAAGAATGGTGTTTTCAAAGGAATTTTGAATTAAACTGATTTTGATCAATCTATGAATGCTATATCAATATGTATGAGCTATATAAATAATCAAATAAGAAACTTTACATAAATCCTAAGCACTCACTCAATTATCGAATTAACGAGTCTTCGAATGTTTCGAGTTGTTTCTTCAATTTGATCTACACTTGAACTTTGACTTTAATCTTCAATGGAATGTGTATATCAAAGCTCCTTGATCAAAGATGTTGAGATAGGCAATCCAATGTGATTTGAATGCTTGTAGAGGAATGATCTCAGTTTTGATTGATCGATTTTGGTCCACGTATGATGGTCATTGAAATGTGGCTATAATTACTTCAACACACATGTTAAATTACACATGATTGATTTATTGTTATTATCAAAATAAGATTAAGACCTTCTAGGTCAACAAGGGTAATTATTCAAAAATTATAACGATGGGAAGAAAAATAATGTTATTCATTAAAAAAATGATAACAACTCCTCAAGATGATACTAAATGCTAAGGGGTGACATTTTGTAGTAAAAATTCTTTGTAAGCAACATTTTTTGTATGAACTATAACCTTATTGTGAATGAAACCCTTTTTGGCCAAAACTTTGGTTGACCTCTTAGAGACTCCCCTTGATAAAACAACCTATAGTTATCTATGGCTGAAGACGTGGTCAGGAGATAGATTCTCATGTGATGGATTGTTTGTCCTTGTGACTTGTTTATTGTCAAAGCAAAACTTAATTGTTTAGGAAACTGTGTTCGCGTTATCTCAAATGACAGCCTCATATTTTCAGTTAGGTGGTAGTGTTTTAATTATTTTGTCGATAATATCACTCTTTGATACGTTCTTACCACACTTTTACAATAAGCGACCTACCTCAATTATTTGTAAGGCATATTTTTTAATCCGACTTCCTTCTTCAAATGGTTTATAGTTGATACTGTCATGAATATAATAAGATTATGTTAGTAATTGAAAAGTTTGTCTTAAGATCAATCTAAGCAAATATTCAAACTGATATTATTAATAAAATAAATATTTCAGCGGAGGCAAAAATAGATTTTCACTTAGGTGCTCTTGATTTGCTCAAAAGTGAAGGAAAAAAAAATATTGTTTTCCTTATGCTCACGGTTTTACACGGGAAAAAGAAAGAAATATAATTAAAATCTATGTACTTTCTCTTTAGTTAGATGATAATTAATTTCCTTATGGACTTTGTTCCATTGGGGGGGGGGGGATGAAAGGGAAGAACAATATTAAAGAACTTTTGCTCTGATCTGTGAATAGAATTTGAGCAAGGAAAAAAACAAACCTTTTTGATTTCATAAACCACCATTCTTTTTGGAGTAAATTTATTAATACATAGAAAAGGTAAAATAGAATATGTTTTTACTATTCTTTTATATAAAAAAAACCATACAAAGTGGGGGGTTATTCCCTAATCCACATAGGTGGTTGAAGCAAAAAGGACTTGGTCAACATTTTCAATTTAAAATATTAAGTTTATTTAATAGAGAGTCATTTTAATCAATTAATCTGTGTTATATATCTACATACATAATCTCTGTATATATATAAACACAAATGAACAATCTATAATGTTGGTCGGAAAACAACCCTAGAGGGGGGTGAATAGGATTTTAAAAACTTAATGCAGAATTAAAAAACTTTTTGAAAATGTTTAAGCAAAACAAATTTACTAAACAAATATAACAAGGAATGCAAGCAATTAATCAATCAAGCAATCAATAAATATAAATACAATCAAATAAGGAGCTTGAGTTAGAAAGATTAAACCAATTGGAAGTCCAAGGCTTTTGTCCTCATGGTTTTGGTTTACCAAACCATAGTCTACGCTCGGTTAGTTCCCCGAGAAATTCCACTAATTCCAATCTTCTTTCAAGCGAAGATCAAACATTTACAAGTATTGTTGTCTCACTACACTCTACAAGTATTGCTATACCACAATACTCTCACAAGAATCCCTCTTGCTAATCTATGAGATTTACCTCTCACAAATACTAAACAAGAATTTACCTTCTTGTTGTTCCTATGAGATTTACCTCTCACAATTTGAATATAGATTGTTTGGTGATTCACATCAATTAACAATAATTTTCAAGTGTTTAAAAAATACAATTGAATCTCACACTAAAGTTACTTGTTTGATCAAGATTTAGCTCAATAAGAATGATTGATCAAAAACAATTTCTTGAATCTTTTGATATTAAAGATAGATGAAGTATGGAGTATATAAATGATTCAAGGTAGTCAAAATGTGTCTTACAATTAATTATTTAATTAGAGCACATCTTTAATAAGTTAAACTTACAAATTTTGCTACTTATTATAAGGGCACATCTTAATAAAAAGTCTCTACTTCACGTATGATTGTGCAGTGACATGTATTTTTTAATTTTGGCACATCAATTATTGATAAAACTTATTATTATATCCGAATTTACCCCTTAGGATACTTTTTTTATTGCAAAGTTAAAAAGTAACTGAGAAAATAATTAATTTGTAAGAGAATATTTTTTTCTATGGAATTTAATTCTTTGGGCAATGGTGGATAAGCAAAAAGTTTAAATTATAAATAAAGAAAAATGAAGATCATTTCACCGAAATAATAATCTTTTTTAAGATATTTCATAAAATTAAAATTAATTCTATTGACTCTTAATATTTTCTTGCACAAAAAGTAAAAATAAATAAATTTATTCAAGTAAATTTGTGATGATTGAAATCAAAGTTGCCCACAAATTTTGCCAATAGATGCAGCATTGTCTCTCAATAATCAATAATTCTCTTAAAAAAAGTACTGCACTTAGTTTTGACCAACATGTTTTGTTTTAATTTTTTTTTTATATTTCACTTTTCCTTTCCATCTAAAACACATAATCAGGGTATTTAGAGAGAGATTGTTCAAAAAAAATGTCAGAAATATATGAAATGAATGTGGTGAGAGAGTTTAGAGGGGAGAATGTGCACCATGGTCCGCTTGTCTATGTATTTTGTTTAATTTTCTTTATTTAAAAAAACTATGTGGTGCTTTAGATGTTATTTGATATCTTCAAATTATTTTGAACCTTTAAATTAAAAAAGTTAGCTGTCATACAATAGTAAATCCTTTGTATTATAGATATGAAATTCTAATTTTTTTAATGAAATTTTTTATTTTTTATTTCTCTTACTTAGATGCTTACATAAAAACTGCGTACTAATTCAAACAACTGTTAAAAGACTTAAATAACCCACCACATGTTAATTCAAACGACTATTAAAGTCATTACCAACCCTAACAACCGAAATGACCCAAGTGATCAAAATAAAAATAAACACAATAAATATGTTATTAATTTTATCAAAAAAATATAATGACCAAAATATAAAATAAAAGAAAAATAAAATATATATATATATATATAATATGTTCTTGCAAGTAACTCAAACTTTGAAAGAGAGTTGTAGAAATTTAGGTCGTACAAGTAACAAAAACTGTATCTGAGTTTCTTGATCGAAGATGTAGATTTCCCACAAAATCCCCATTGCCAAAAAACTTTATTAACAATAAATTGTCAATGGAGATTTCGTCATCATCATCTTCATGCTCTCTGTGTTATTGGGAATACCTAAATCTAATCATCCTCCGCCCCATTCTTGCCCTCTCTTTCGTCTTCTCCTTACTAGTCCTCGGTATGTCTCTTTCTATACATACGTATATTTAGGCTATCTTGATTGTTGAAGTATACCCTGATTCTAGGGTTTGATTTGTTGATTTGTAGGTTGGGACGCATACTAGGTCGTAACACCATTCTTTATCTCTTATATATATTTTTTCATGATTCAAAATCAATGGCCCCTTATTATAAATACTAGGTTGTAGCCGGTGAAAAATGCACAATTAATCATTTAAAGAACATCGTAAATCTCAGATATACAGCTCTTTATTCCATATACAATTTTAAGATTCAAAAACCAATGTCAATTGTTATATAGAAAATATGTTTAAATCTGTTCTAATTCTAGGGTTTGATGTGTTGAACTGTTGGTTGGTATATGTTTCTCTATACATGCATACTATATATAGTAAGGGAGGATGGCTCTTGAATTTTAATTTAATTTTAAAAAAAAGACTAATCTATATAATTAGGGGTACTGCTTTTTGAATCCTAGAAATTTTTCAAAAATATATAAAGGATAAAATATTAGACGGTTGAGATTGCAAGCTGCCCTTTTAAGGGTGAATAGTGCCTATACATGCTACAACTAATCTATATAATTAGGGGTACTTCTTTTTGAATCCTAGAAATGTATAAGGTATAAGGGATTGTGTGGTTGAGATTGCAAGATGCTTTTTCAACGGTGGTTATTGCCATTGGCACGGGTTAAGACTAGTAATCATATATATAGGTTATCTCAATTGTCGAAATCGCTTCTAATTCTAGGCTTTGATGTGTAGGTTGGTATTTGGCTTGGAAGTTAGTATTGGTTCATGTTCCTCTAGTACAAGAGATCTTTGGTCTCCGCAAAAAGCCAGTTAAACCTAAACCCCCAACTCGTCGGCGGCTCACTCAATTTTACAACAGTATCAATGCTCATGATTCAACTTCCATGTGGTAATTTTTTGTTTATTTCCATTTTTGCTTTTTGATTATTGGGTTTGCAATTCTCTATTGAACACTTTGTGCAACTATACATGATAATTGTATGATTTTTCCCTAAATTTCTCTACAAGTTTAACGCTGTACAATATTCATATATGTGTTTTACATCATTATTTTCACATAAACTAAGTGATGTGCCAGGGATGTTTTTAGGGAAAAATAGTGTGGAAAAATAGGAGTTATATATTAAACTAGGAGGTAAATTGCATTCGTTATTGACAGTTTTTTGGAGTTGAAGAGTTGGGCAAAGTAAGTATATTGTTATTTGTCATGGACTAGACCACTCCAATAAATGGTTTGAAATCCCATTTGGCATAAATACATCTTGTCTACTTAATATGTTTCATATTTGACATGGACAATGCTTTGTCTTAAGCTATTGTGGAATGCTATTTGCTAAGCTAAGGTAGCACGCACACTTGCCAGAAGTAGAAAACCCATTTCTAACACTCGGGAGACACGACTGTGACACTTACCGGACACTCCATTTGGGGTCTCGAACTTGTTTGGAGATTTCAAGTAGTCAGACTATGAGGGACACGTGCACATGATAGGGCAATAACGAAAGTTGGGCGAGGTGTTCTTAGAAGAATATGATTGTGATGATGATGTAGAATATGGTGTCCAACAACCAATTGAAACGCATGCATTTTATAATTTAGTTGACAGTATTGGACTTGATATTGATCTAATCCTTTTTATATGGATTTATTACTCGATTTATAGCGTACATGCTTTTATTGTAACATATTAGCTTTAGGATGTAATGCAACCTAATATGAGTGTTTGAATCAAAGTGTGTATGCTTTGATCAAACCTACGAACACTCTAATAGCTGTATCTGATAATGCCAATACATAGTGGATGAAGAGTGGAGAAAACAGAAAAAAATCGCTGCAGAGCCATTTTTGTGTCTGTCATGAGCAAACACCATTGACTAGCAATGATTTAGTATCATTGCGTTGTGCCTTACAAGTATCATATTTATTTATTTATTTATTTGGATAAGATACAAACTGATATATTAATATAATAGACAAAATCCAAGGCAAGGGGACAAGAACCCCACCCCCACCAAAGCAATAGAAAAAAAGAAACCCCTTAAACCAGATACATCAACAGAGCATCACATAAAGAAAGAACCAATAAAATACAGATCCTTAGCATTACACAATCTCCAAGCTCATTTTTTGGACTGCTACACTTACAAGCACAAATTTGAGCCGGAATATATAATAAAAGATACTCCCGGGTTCTGAAATTCTTTGACAGCAACGCCCACAATGATAAGTTGTATATGATCCTCTCAAGAACGCTCTCCTTATTTAATTCTTCTCTCCAAAAGTTCCTTCTTTACGCTCTTTCCAAATACACCATGGTGCTGCCATTAAAATGCATCTCCATGTCACTTTCAATCTTCTCTCATTGCCGAAGAGAAACGATTAAATCTCTGTAAACTTCTTCCAATCTTTTGGAACTCCACCCGAACTTTAAAGACTTGGAAAATTTTGTGGCAAATAAAAGAAGCGAATGGTCAATGAAGAAACAAAATGGTCAATGTTCTCCCCGGCAGATTGGCAGATTTACAAAGCACTCGCCAACTATGTGATAAACACATTGATGGCCTCCTTTTTGAAGTAGATCACACGTGTTCAATTAACTCGTAAAAGCTACCAAAAAAGGAGTCAGACTTTTGATGGAACACCAACCTTCCTAATTAAATCCCAACTAATCAATATCGCTTTGACCGCAAGGTCCAGATTATGCTCCCCAGCGGTAGTCTATCTAACACCATAACATAGCCTCTTTGACTATAAGAGAAATACTCCCTCCACCCCTAATTAGGAGTCCATGTTTGACTTTGAGACTTCTTAAGAATGTGCTGATTTCATCACAATCAATGGTTTAGAATGTAGCTTTCCTAATGCAACTTTTGGTACGTTGATTAAGTTCTGAAAACAAAAGTGGACTCTTAATCTCGGATAGAAAGAGTAGTCTATTTTGTCTTTTAGTTATGTACAGTCTTGCTTGTGTAAAGTTTCTTTGTTGGACATAAGAAACTACATACTTTTCTAGTTCTACTACACCCATTTTCTTATTGATTCTCTCTCTACAAGACGACCTAAGAACGAAACCTCAAATATTTTGAAAATCTCCAACACATGCTTCAAAGCTGCCCCCATCTCTTCCTGCTTATACAGGGAAATGCAATGCAGATATCTAGAGGTTGCCATCCTCGTGTTTCTTTGTTAGTTCAAATTTGGTTGTATGCAATGTAATGGTGGAAGCACATATAAAACTGTAATATTTTTTTTGATAAGAAACAAAGCCAATTTTATTAAACAAAAGCAGGGGAAAACATATTCACTAGTGATAGAGGGCAAGATATCCTCTGCACAAGAGAACAAAAGGAATTACAAACTTGTGGATTGGTCAAGGAAACTAAAACAATCTAATTTAAAAAGAAAACTCTGAGTCGAATCGATAATATTAAATGCCCTAGCCCACAAATCTGTCGAAAAAATAATATTATCCCAAATCTCCTCAGCTCCACTGACTTTATCATCAAAAATTCTGCTATTTCTTTCTAGCCACAGCCTCCAAGCCATTGCCAAAACCAAGATTCTCCACAAGATTTTAGCTTTTGTATGATCCGTCCCAAAACTCCATTTTATCACAACACAATCTGCCCACTTCTTTGGCAAAACACCCTCAACCCCAAACAAAGAAAAGAGATTTGACCACATGAAACGGGCCACCGAGCAATGCACTAGGATATGATCAATAGATTCACCATCCTTTTTGCAAAGGATACAAACTGAAGGAGACAACATACAATTCGGTCTTCTAACTTGGATTTTGTCACATGTATTAACTTTACCCAAAGAAGCGAGCCACGCAAAGACTTTAACTTTATGAGGAACACCCCCTTTCCAAATAAAACTGTATTGAGGAAAAGGCAGAGATGAAGATGAATAGGAGATACTTTCCAAGAAAGACTTACAAGAGAATTCACCGGAGGAAGTGCCCACCCACACCCTTTTGTCCCCCGAATTGAAATTAAAATGAGTATTTCCAATAATACCCAAAAGAGAAGTAAAATCAACAAAATCCCTATCGTTAAAATTCCTTGAGAAATTTAAGTCCCAAGAGAAACCGGTGGAGGGCTGCCTTTTAAGAACCGAACTAATGACCGCATTCTGAGAAAGGGATAAACGATACAATCTAGGAAACCGATCTCTTAAAGAGCTAGACTCAACCCATACATCCTCCCAAAACCGAATTCTATCCCCCCTCCCTAAAACCAATTTGATATTTTCCATATACTTTTCCCAAATTCTTGCAATGGATTTCCATGGGGAGCGAAGAGTGGCATTAAAAAGTGTATTCACATCCCACCCATTAGAGTGATTACCAAACTTACTAAGAATAATTGAATGCCAAAGAGATTTACTTTCCAATGGAAATCGCCATAACCATTTACCGAGTAGTGCCATATTTTTGAATTTTAAATTCCTTACTCCAAGACCTCCAAGTAGTGCCATATTTTTGAATTTTAAATTCCTTACTCCAAGACCTCCACATTTCTTTGGTAAAGAAACTATATCCCATCTAACAAGGTGATCCCCTTATGTTCTCCCCGACCTTCCCAAAAAAAATTCCTCATCATCGCTTCAATAGCTTCTATCACCTTACACGGCATTCTAAAGACCGACATGAGATACACAGGCATACTTCCCAAGATTGCTTGTAACAGAGTCAACCTACCACCTCTGGATAGACCACCTTTATGCCACCCTTCTAGTTTCCTTGAAACTCTTTCAATGACCGGATCCCAGAAAGCCAAACTATTCGGGTTACCCCCGAGAGGCATACCGAGATAATTCAAAGGCCAGGAACCTCTAACACACCCCACCTCAGCTGCAATACGATCAATACAATCAGATTCCAAGTTAATACCCACAACGCTGCTCTTTGCCATATTTATTCTTAACCCCGACACCCGAGAAAAGATATCCAAAATCCCCACCAAATTACTGACATTATTGACCCGATTTGATAAAAAGAAAATGCTATCATCAGCGAATTGCAAATGAGAGATTTTAACTTTATGGCTTCCTATTTCATAGCCTTCTATCAAATCAGCCTCCAAAGCTTTTTTCACCAATCTGCTAAGGACATCTGCCACCAAAATGAACAAAAAGGGGGATAACGGATCACCCTGCCTTAATCCCCTACTTACCCAAAAACGTCCCCTTGGTTTGCCATTGATTATGACCGAGAAGTTTGTCGATGAAAGGCAGCCTCGAATCCATTTTCTCCATCTCTCTCCAAACCCCTTTTTTTCTAATGCGAAATTTAGAAAATCCCAGCACACATGATCATATGCTTTTTCAAAATCAATTTTAAATACGATACCTTCCTTCTTTTTCCCTCTCTACTCCTCCACTACTTCATTTGCTATAAGGATGAGATCAATGATTTGCCTGCCCTTAACAAAAGCCCCTTGATTTTGATCAATCGTATCATTTAGCACCTCCTTTAGCCTCAAAGATAGCACTTTCGCCATGATTTTATAAAGAGAAGTCACCAGGCTAATTGGTCTGAAATCAGTAACCTTAGTAGAATTTAACTTCTTCAGAATTAAGCAAATGTATGTCGCGTTCGTCTTTGCATTAACCACCCCTTTATCAAAAAATTCATGGAAAACTTTCATCAAGTCCTCTTTTATTATATCCCATTCATTTTGTAAAGCCGACATAGTGAAACCATCAGGCCCCGGGGCTTTCTCTCCATCACATTGAAACAACGCCCTTTTGATTTCCTCCTCTCCAAAAGGTCTCTCTAGCAAGCTCTTATTCCCTTCACTAATACTAGTCCATTCAAGTCCCTCTATCCCATACTTTAAACCATCTTCTTCAGTGTATAACTTGCTAAAGAAACTTGTAATTTCCTCCACTATATCCTCCTCCTTTTGTAAGATGTTGCCTTCCGAGTCTTCAATCTTGTTGATCATCTTACTTACCTTTCTACCACTAGCAATTCTATGAAAAAGCCTTGTGTTGTTGTCCCATTCCTTAACACCTTTGATTCTCGCCTTCTGATTCCAAGAAATTTCTTCCTTCATGATCAAATCCTCCAATCTTCTTTTCATTCCTTCCCTTTTCGACCTCTCATTATTAATCAGAATCCCTTGACTTTCCTTATAGTCGAGCTCCTCAATTCTGTGCAAAACTGCTTTCTTCTCTAATCTAATATCCCCAAATACTTCCGTATTCCATCTTTTAACATCCCCTTTAATTGATTCCATTTTACTCATAAATTTATAGCCCTCCCAACCCGTGTGCGTGCCACTATCCCACCAACATTTAAATTTTTCTTTGAAATTCTTGTGCTTCAGCCACATATTTTCAAATCTGAAAGGTGTCGGACCCCATTTAAAACCGTTAGTATCTAAGATAATCGGGCAATGATCCGATGTGGCTCAAACGAGGGCTTCTTGTCTCGCCAAATTATTACTTCTCTCCCACCCCATCGAAAATAAGAATCTATCAATCCTTGAGCACGCCAAATTCTCTCTCATGTTTGACCATGTAAAAGCCGCATTGTTCAAATTAATGTCTCTCAACCCCGTACCTTTTATAAATTCATCAAAGTCCTTCATACCTTTTGTAATTCTACCACCCTTTAATTTTTCAGACGGATATCTCACTATATTAAAATCACCCCTCAAACACCACAAATCCCCACACAACCTATACAAACTCGCCAATTCCTCCCAAAACTCTCTTCTGTTCCTAGCTCGACATGGCCCGTAAACTCCCGTGAACCACCAACTCTTATCATTATTAACCGGTTGCAATAACACTGAAACCGAATATAAACCCAGAACAGTCTCAACCCCTCTAAAAACACGAACGTCCCACATAATCAAAATACCACCAGATCTTCCAACCGAAGGTAAAAATGACCATTCTTTGAATCGCGATCCCCATATACTGCCCACCAGTTTGCTATTAATTTCTTCTTTCTTGGTTTCCTGCAATACAACTAAATCTGGACTCTCTGCACCTAACAACTCTTTTATCACTTTTCTTTTCTGTTTTCCGCCCAACCCCCTAATGTTCCAACTGAAGATCTTCATTTAAAACTTGTTGATGCCCCTTCTCTCCTTGGTGAACCGCCTGCACTCCTTTCATAATTCACCCCACTAACCAAGCCCTTAAGTTCCCTTAACCCCTTACCTGCTGAGGGTTTTGCTTTTAACGACCCGTCCGGTCCACCATATGCTTTTCGAGCTCGGTTTCCTTTCCCTTTCTTGATTGGGACTAGCTTCAAGTTCATTTCATTTAATAATGTCGTCACATTATCAACTTTATCCTTTCCTACTGCCTTCCCAGACTCTTGTACTCCTTCAAATATCTTGTTTATGGCATTCTCGGTACAATGGAAGTGTGGTGTTTCATTAGATTTTAATCTACAATTACATTGCTTAATGAGAACATTTTGGTAATTACCCCACGGTTTAGATATGTCTACCTTTTCAAAGTTATTTGTTCGATCCTTCCCCATTTCGACCAGACAATTGTTAGGAGAATTATGGAAGCAATCAAAAGTTAAAGGAAAAGAAGGTGAATCGGTTTGCGTACCTGGACCGAAGTTAAAAGAACTACCAACCGGATTAATTTTAGAATAACAAGGTCCCGTAAAATCAGTGCATGGCTGCCTCTTTGGATTCAGTTCACGGTGTAACTCGTCCAAGCTATCCGACTCTTCAAATAAGCCCTTTAGTGCCACTACCGAATCCTCCTCCGCAAATGATTCTGAATTAGTTTCATAATCCTCCTTATCTGTGTCTTCTCCTATCTCGTCCCCCGCGACTGTTAAACCCAAGCCTGACTTATCAAGCAATTCATCATCGGTCTCCTTCATACATTGATCTTCCCCCGAAATCCACCAATCTTCCTCATCACTGTTCTCACCGTGCGCTCTGCCCCTTTTTCTCTCTTCCAAGTACCTGGTTTTCTCATCAATATCGGTTTCCTTTGCACTTCCTTCTTCATCATTATCAAACCGCAAAATTGGGGTTTTTGGGCTTCCAATTGCTCTTTGAAAGGACCACTCCATTACGTTACCTCTTCTAATTAGTCCTTTAACTAAAAAGTTTGGATCCATTATCACAAATTTGGGCAGCCTTGTATTATTATTTCTCCAGGGGCCCAACCCTTCTTTTAAAGTTGCAAAGATTCTTTCCACATTGACTGAACTATTGTTCTTCGAACTCATATTTTTTGATTGTTGAGCTGGCACCATCATTTTGCTACCATATGGTTCAGCTATATCATTACTCTTCCTAGCACGCATCCCTGATTCCTCATTATTATTACCCATCTCGTTTCCTTTTTCCGTATAGCGAAGCTCGGCTTGGTCTATATTCACTTCCTCCTCATCGGCTACTTCCTCATCTTCTTCCCCATCGAAGCTAATGATGCATCGATCAAAAACTCCGAGCTTCGGTTGAAGCCACTTACCCTTTCTCTTATCGTGCTGCAATTTTGATAATGTCTTCAATCTTATCGATACCCTTTCATTCATTCTTATCAAGACAATTTTGCTGGGAATAAATCCACTATTGTTACCTCTCACATAGATTCGAGGCGCAAATAAGCTCTCCATAGATTGTGTTCTTTGGTCAATTAACTTTAATCCCCCACACACTTCACCAATCTTCCACAAGACCTCTTCGTTCCACCAATTCAGAAGGAGGTCTAAGATTTCTACCCAACCCCCAGTGAAAGAAACCTTCTTGTTAAGCTGCGTGTTACATTTGTCCCACTGTTGTAATTGGATTGCGCAAGGACCTTCCATGAAAAAAATTCCTTTTCGACAAATAGCCTTAGCTTCTTCTTCACTTTTGCACCTGAACATGGCTTTATCTGGTTGAAAAGGACGTAGTGTGATGTTTATCAAAAACTTCTTGTTAATCGCTTTTTGAACTAATGACCATTCCAACCAAAGGCTTTCTCTTGTACATACTACCACTTTGCTCCGGTCTATAGGATTTTCTTGACTTGGTTTGCTACTGTGTTTCACTACATCAGCGTAGGAGAGCTTTTCCACACCAGAGAAACTGCCACCACCTTCTTTTACCTGTTTCAAACTCGTTCTCTTTCCTTCTTTATGTTGGCTTTTACTAAAAGCAAGTCTCACCAATGCTTCAGCTACCCCTAACCATCCATCACCTTTCCTACCAGCTGGGATAACTACTATTTTGTTTACTGTTCCACGCATTATCTTAGCTAAACTGATAAAAACACCATATTTGTTCTGATGTCGTTGTAGCATAAATACAACATAAGAAGCTTGATATTTGCTATAAAACCTCTCATTACCGAAGTCTCTCATGGCTCTCCTCAGATTAGCTATTAACCATTCCACACCTCCAAAATCAATTGATAGTTTAAAAGTATTGTTGCGAATAGATTCTGTGATTAAAACTCCCGTACCACTGTTATCAATCTGAAAATGAAAGTCCTTGAATTCAAACCTGAAACTAGTTCCCCTATGCTTAAAAATTGACGAGTCACTGTCTTGCTCTGTGTGCCTCACTAGAAGAACATTCCTTTTCCCTGAAAATACTCCTCTGTTCTTTCTTGGTTGTTTTACTGAAAGCAGTCCCTGCATGGCTATGGAAAGTCGTCTCTCTTGGTTGTTTTGCGATGCCAGATCTCTGAAAATCTGCTACAATGCACGAGTGGAGCAAACGACGGCTAGAACAATGGTCGGAACAGTGAGACGACTCAAACTGGAGATTTTGGTGGTGGTCTGAGCCTCCACGCGCCGTCACGCGCAGTGGTCGAAAATTATATTGCTTGTATTACTAGAAGAATGATTACACATATATATACACAAAAGTCCTACTTAAATAAGGAAACAATCCTACTAATTAGGATCTCTTAATTATCTACATTCTTAATATATTATTTACAGCCTTTAGCACTCCCCCTCAAGCTGGAGCATAGATATTGATCATGCCCAGCTTGTTACAAAGATAATCAACCCGAATCCCGTTTAAGGCTTTCGTGAAAAGGTCACCCAATTGCTCTCCTGTCTTCACATACCCTGTGGAAATTAATCCTTGCTGTATCTTCTCGCGGACAAACTGGCAATCAATTTCAATATGTTTCGTTCGTTCATGGAACACGGGATTAGACGCAATATGTATGGCAGCTTGGTTATCACACCACAATTTTGCCGGTACCGAAGTCTTAATCCTTACTTCAGTTAGGAGCTGACATATCCACATTATTTCACACACAGACCGAGCCATAGCTCTATATTCTGATTTTGCACTGGATCGTGACACAACACTTTGCTTCTTACTTTTCCATGAAACCAAATTTCCTCCAACAAAGACACAGTAGCTTGATGTGGATCTTTTATCCACCTTGAAACCTGCCTAATCAGCATCTGAGAAACATTCAATATGAGTGTGTCCATGATCGGCATACAAGATACCACGTCCAGGTGCTCCCTTCAAGTAACACAAAATTTGTTTTAACATTGTCCAATGATGAACTGTTGGGGACGACATAAACTGGCTCACCACAGTAACAGAATACGCAATATTCGTGCGAGTCATTGTAAGATAGTTCAACTTTCCCACCAATCTTCTATATTTCTCAGGATCCTCGAATGGTTTACTATCTTTTGTCAGTTGTACATTAGGAATCATCGGAGTACTACACGGCTTTGCCCCCAACTTCTCTGTCTCAGCTAATAAGTCAAGAACATATTTCCTCTGAGATAAAAAGATACCCTTTTTACTTCTTGTGACTTCGACACCCAAAAAGTACTTTAGTGTTCCTAAGTCCTTTGTATGAAACTGAGCATGAAGAAAGGATTTAAAGATAAGATTCCCGCAGTATCACTCCCAGTAATAACAATGTCATCTACGTACAGTTTTAGGAACAGATATAGAATCAAGAGAAGCAATGAATGAACAAGATGAAGGTGAAAGGTGAGCATAAGAGACACAGGAAGTAATAGGATAAGTACATTGACGTTTACCTTTGCGTAAAGCAATGGGAAGATCATCGCTTGATACTGAATCTGATGAAGAAGAAGTTGGTGGAGGACATGGATCAGGAGGATGTTGTCGGCGGGAGTAGACTTGATGAATGGGAGGTTTAACTGGCGCTAGTTCAACAATGGGTTCATGGGACGTGATAGTATAAACTAACAAATCATCATCATACTCCCCCTGACTTTCGGAATTAGAAGACGGAAAATATGGTATTTCTTCCATGAAGGTAACATCAGCCGAGACAAGGTACTTATTCAAACTAGGACAATAACATCGATATTCTTTTTGAAGACGAGAATACCCAAGAAAAACACATTTTAAAGACTTGGGATCTAACTTAGTAACCTGTGGACAAACATCCCGAACAAAGCACGTACTACCAAATATTCTTGGTTCAATAGGAAACAATGATTTATGAGGAAAGAGAATACTATAAGGGGTTTCACCATGAAGAACGGAAAAAGGCATTCGATTAATGAGAAAGCATGCTGTGGAAACTGCATCAGCCCAGAAAGGTTTAGGAACATTCATTTGAAATAATAAGGCTCTTGCAGTTTTAAGAAGATGTCTGTTCTTCCGTTCTGCCACTCCATTTTGAGATGGAATATCAACACTAGAAGTTTGATGAAGGATACCGTTCTGAATCATGTAAGTCTGAAAAGACGAAGATAAATATTCTTTGGCATTATCACTGCGTAATGTATGGACAGGAGTATTAAATTGAGTTTTGATTTCAGCACAAAACGCACAAAAATGAGAAAATAATTCAGAACGATTTTTCATTAAATATAACCAAGTTGTACGAGAATAATCATCAACACAAGTAACAAAATACTTAAACCCAGTTTTAGACATAACAGGACATGGACCCCAAACATCAGAATGAACTAATTCAAATGGAGCACTTGCTCTCTTATTGACTCTCGGACTAAGACTACTACGGTGATGTTTGGCAAATTGACATGACTCACACTCTAATGAAGACGCGTTGCTAAACTGTGGACACAACTCCTTGAGCAGAGGAAGAGAATGGTGGCCTAGCCTACAATGAGCCTGGAACGCAGTTGTGACACCGAAGCATGCAACGGATTTGGGTATCTGTGTGTCAAGAATGTAGAGGTCTCCCGATTCATGTCCCTTACCAATAATCTTCTTCGTCATAAGATCCTGAAACAAGCAATAATCGGGAAAGAATGTGATGCAACAATTAAGGGTACGAATAAGCTGGCTAACAGAGATTAGATTAAAAGACAATTGAGGTAAATGTAGGACAGATGATAAGGGGAGCAAAGGTGTTGGTGTGATTGTTCCAGACCCCAGAACGAAAGATGGTGATCCATCCGCTAAAGTAACACTAGAAGGGGATGTATATGACTGAAAAGTAGAAAATAGGCTATTATTACCTGCCATATGATCTGTGGCACCAGAATCAATAACCCATTTGGATGATGAGGAAACAAGGCACGTATTTGGTTTACCTGAATCGGCAATAGCAGTGACGGAGGTGACCGGAGTGGATGAGGACTTTAGAGATTCTTGATATTTAGAGAATTTGGCAAACTCGTCGGCAGGAATCATAACTGATTTTTCAGTCGTATCATTAACAGATGCAATATGGGCCGAATGAGCTTTTTGAATTTTGGACCGAAGCTTCCTACAGTCCCGCTTAAGATGCCCTGGATTATAACAGTAATGACATACAATCCCACCGGATCCCTGTCCTCGAGTTACACTACCTCCTGAATCATGTGCACGAGTATAAAAATTGTTACTGTTCGATCCCCCTCCTTGGTTGCCTCCCCGATATTGTGATTGCCCAAGTTCATACCCAGTATTTCTGCTAACCAGAGCACTATTGAACGGAACAGATGGAGTCTGAACTGGTGGATTTCCCTCTATGCGAAGAACTCTAGTATATACATCCTCTAAAGATGAGATCTCAGGACTAGAAAGAATTTGGTTCTTTGCAGTTTCAAATTCAGATGGAAGCCCAGCTAGAAAGTTCATGATAGCCATCTGCTCCCTCTGTTTTTGCTGAACTTTTACATCAGGACTATATGGCAGCAGCATATTAAGTTCTTCAAAAGTTTTCTTAAAATCCATAAAGTAATGCATAATGGACCTGTCCTGTTTTTCTGCACGGTAAAACGCTTTGCAAACATCATAAATGCGATTAATATTCCCTTTCCCAGAATATAGAAAATCCAGATAATCTAGTAATTCTTTAACCAATTCACAGTGATTAATCAAACTAATGACTTCACTTTCAATGGAATTTCGAATCTGCAAGAATAATCGAGCATCCTCTCTTAACCATGTCTGCCTAGAGTCATCGGAGGGTGGAACATCAGTCATATGATCATCTTTGTCGATATTTCGCAAATAAATTCGAACTGTTTTACTCCAATCCAGGTAATTAGAGCCATTAAGCTTGTGGTCAGTGATTTTTGACATCACCGAAATGACATCCAAAACAATTGTTGCCTTTTTATCAGTCATGATTCAAATAATTTTATTTGTAAAGAACACAAGAACAAATAAAATTATAGTAGATAGCGAGAAGCGAACCAACCACAAACTACAATGCACCAATAAAGCAAGGAACAAACTAACCAACAACCACAAAGCACGAAACCTGAACAAACAGCTGCTAGAAACTGTTTCAGTCCTGGAAACAAGTGTACTTTAGATTTGGATGTGCAGAAACTACACGAGGAAGGCTAAAACGCAAGCCAAATTCAGATCTACACCAAATAAAGATGAACTGAACCAAACCAAGCACATATATGTATTGTAGATGCTGAGACGAAGCCAACGGCGGTGGCCGGAGGTTGAATGGAGGCGTGACGCGCCGTCACGCACCGGCGCGTGGGACGATGTCGAACTTCTTGTGGTGGCACGTGAGGGCCACGCGCTGCTCGTTTTGATGCCGAATTTTGAGCGAGTCCTAGACGGTGGATGGTGCTCCTCCCTAGGCCGGAGGTGAGGTTAAACAAGCACTTTGGACTGCTAAACCAAAAATCGAACTTGGAAACCCTAGCGTACTGCCTAGCAAACTGCTGTCAAATAGCAGACCAAGGGACAAAACTCTAATCCCTTTGATACCATGTAATCTAAGATGAGAGGAAATTATATTGCTTGTATTACTAGAAGAATGATTACACATGTATATACACAAAAGTCCTACTTAAATAAGGAAACAATCCTACTAATTAGGATCTCTTAATTATCTACATTCCTAATATATTATTTACAGCCTTTAACTAAATAAATAATGGGAGGCCTGGGATCAGTAATTCAGGAGAACCGGCCTTGACTTAAGCCTTAGGGTCAGGCATGCACAGCCATACCTGACGCATTATTCATATTCAATATTTCCTCAATTCCACCTCTCGTTACGCCAAAGACTGAAACTTTCTTCTCATTATCTACCACCTGGATAACTTATTTTTTTTTTGAGTTTATGAATGAATGATGTACCTTTCTTTTGGTTATCTTCAAAGACTGGTAGTGAAATTTGTTTATTTGTATACAACCAGCCTCTAAAGATGGATTGTCTCTTTAACAAATGGACATCCTGAGGGTTAAATGTACGGATTTTTTTTTATTTTTATTTTTTTGAAATTTTTAGAGATTATCTATACGATGAGTAGATTACATCCGCCAAATTTCATCAAAAAATTCAATCTAGAACTGGGTGTGATAACAACTTCATATATATATATGTGCATTTTCGTTTGTTGAAGTTTCTTATGGTCATCTCATCCCTTCTAGATTATATTTGATGAAATTTTGTGGAGATGATCCATTCATATAAGGATCATTTCTGCAAATTTCTTAATTTTAATAAAGAGTTTGCATCCATTTACCCGACCAAACGGACATCCTTCTTTTTGATAAAGAAGGGGAATCCCTCTTTAGTCTTTAGAGCTTGGATATATATATATATATAATATTAAATTTGTTAACAACCATCTCTTCCAAAAGCTTAAGCTGTTAGGTAGTGGGCGAAGAATGTATATCATAACTCTTTAATGCTCCCCCTCACGTGCAAACCCCACTCGCACGTGGAGAGACAAACCAAACCCAACTGCACTTACTGCACAAACAACAACGGGTGCATACAACACAAACAAAAAGGGGGAAACAAATGCAAGCGGGAGGATTCGGACCCGGGACCTTGTGAAATCTGAGCTTTGATACCATGTTAAGATTTAGGAACCGTCAACCCTAAAAGCTTTAGCTTTTAGGTAGTGGGCCAAGAATGTATATCACACTGTTCAACAAAATTGGAGTTGCTATATTCTAAGTGAGTGACCAGTTCATTAAGTTGGTGTGGGTGCAAAACTAAGTAGGGTGCACGAGATCAGCAATGATCAAAATATTGAGAATTGAGGTTCCAATGAAACCGAGGTTGAGAGAACCACATCATGCATTAGTGCAAGTTTTGTAAAGTTATAACTTAGAAAGGCTTCGGAACAACAAATAATGTCTGGTCCTTCGTATTGATTATTTTCGTTTGATTTTTCTTTTTTAATAGCTGAAAGTAAAATAGCCAAAACTAAACTCTTAAATGGTCTCAATATGTATTCCTACCCAAGTGATTTGGCCTGGCCTTTTCTTATTTTATGTGTTGAAAGAGAACATTGGTCATGCATTATATTCCTAATGTAAGTTTGTTTAAGGATATAGAATTTGAGTCAAAAATGCTTCCCCACTGATAATGACATAAATTTGAAGGTACTCTGCTTAATAGGGTGATCTTGGATCTATCTTCTGCTTTCATTAGAGCTTGTTGTTTTTATACAGTATACACATATATGTATCATGTATGTATATAATGGAATGTATTCTGTGAGTATGCGTGTATGCATTATATAGTGTACTGTTAATGCTTCATAGGATATGTAATGGTTTGTAGAACTTCAACACTGATGATTTTCTTTGACACTACAGATGAAAACGCTGTGGATTAAAATGACGAAAATTTCTAAAAGTATGGCCTTCTTTGGGAGGGTGAAAGTTGAATCCAAAGAAAGAATCTTCTTTGTCAAGTTTAAGAAGGTTTGCGTATAAGTTTTTTAATTAAGAAGTCCCTTAATGTTGTATTTGAATCTCGTAAATTATAGAGGAAAATACGAAGTAAAAAGAAGGAAGTGAATTATACCTTTTAGGGTATGTTTAATTAAAAAAAAGAAAGTAGAAAATGATTTGAAAAACGATTTAAGTTTATGAGAAGTTGGAGAAAGAGACGAACGATGTTTCCTCGTTTTCATGGAAAGATTTTCTTACCCATTGCCCAGAGAATTGAATTCTATGGAAAAATTGGAAAAGTAATAGAACATCTCACCAAATCACTTGTTTTCTTTCTCCAACCTCTCAGTAAAATGAGTAGTGTTTTCAATCATTTTCCAACTTTTCATCGAACGCACTCTTAATACTTTTCTCCCCCTCGGTGCTTTCCTCTTGTCATTCTGAGATCAAATAAGGGGAAGAAATTATTTGGTTAAAGTTCTTTGTGTAACATATGTACTTGGATTTGATTTTTGGTCTTGGTTCTGTAAATGTTTTTTATTTGATTTATGTATATAACTCGAAAACAAATACATTGTTTACTTAATGGTATTTATTTGCCCTATATCAAGAAATTAGGCTTCAAGTCCTTGTTATTGCATCTTTTTGTACCCATAAATTCGTACTCACAAATCACAATGATGCATTCATAGTGCACTTGCACTGATCAGAATCATTGACCTTAAACATCTTTTACATAACTTCTTATGCACTCAAACCTGACCATTTTTATCATGTCATTATAGTTTCACAAATCTATGCTCACATTATTTACAAAGTACATATAATAAACTTTCCTTTTTAATTTCCCCTTATGCTACCTTTGTTTTTCCCTTTTCCCTAACACAAGTAATTCTGTATTTTTATTGACTAACGTTTAGCGGCATTATTTTAACCTCTCCCCTCCTGTTCTTTTACCCTTTTTAGGAGTGCTTTTCTCTGAGAGTTATTTTAATAAACATAAACTGTGGGCACTTCATAATCCAATCCTCCATCCCCCCCTTTCTCTCTCTCTCATGTATGCCTTTTGGCCATTTTTTGATAAGAAAAGCCTCCACAATGGTATTTAAGTGTGAAGTATGATAGGATAAATTCATCCTACTTGCTTGATTTGTTGCGCTTATGGGAATTCAACCCAAATGGTTAGTTGTTAATTTATTTGAAACCAACAGATAACAGTGAGCCGTTTGGTATTAAAAGGAAAAATCTCAAGTTTCAGATGAATAAACCTTAGCCATTTTGTATTAGAAGGGAAATCTGAAACGGCCAACTCTTGTCCATTTGGAACCTGAATGTTACTCTCGTCTATTTAGCTTTTAAATTGTAGAAACACATCAATGGCCAAGAGTTGGCTGTTTGATAAGAAATGTGGCTGATCTGAACTTTATCAGTTTATCTTTTGCCTATTGTACGGCAAAATGTTATAAGGCAATTTTAGCCTACTTATCCTACACAAATAAACCATAGTGATGGTCCAAGCAGTGGTTTGGCAAAATAGCTTCTTTGCTGCAAGACGGCAAGACCATTAGCTGAGTTTATTTCTTAGGGTATTTTTTAGTTTGTGCCTCACAATAATACGTAATAAAATGGGGCTCTGTCAGCCTATGGTTCAAAATTCTCTCCTATCCCTTTTTTTCTTTTTTTATTAAAATGTCCACATGCTCATTGCAAAGCATCTATATGCTGCGTATATCCTTTCCACGTACATGTATCATCATTCAAACTATAGAGTTCAAATCAAAGGCTGGATCTACTAGCTATTGCAAATCCGTCCATATATACAACCTCACTCCTTGTCTTCATCTTTCCTTTCTTTTTGGGTGTGTTTACACCACCCTAACCCTAACCCTAAACCTTGTGTTCTTGTCTTATTCCCTGTTTCTTCCTTTGTTAGTGTAATTTGTAACCCAGACCTTGCCAGCTGAAGGAATCTGACCAAATCCAAAGAGGTGGGGAGACCATTTTTTCACATAGTCAACATGGTTTAGTTTGTTGTTCAATTTTGTTTTGCATCATAACATGGTGTTAGAAGTATAGGAAATATTGTTACTTTTTGGAATGAATTGAGGGTTTATATGTAGTGATGATATCTATGTAATTTCTTTTGTGGGTATTTTAGGGAATCTTGCTATATGATGTAAACCATCATTGAGTAGTGATGATAGCTTTGTAATCTCATAACCATTCACTTTTTGATATAGTTGAACTGTATGCGGGACAATGAAGAAGCTGTTTCTATGGCTTCGTTATGAGCAAACACATCAAACTTATTTGGGCCTCTGTCTATTTCAGACATTGCTAACAACTAGGCCGCTGCTATCTGTTGAGACGTTTGATGGGTTTTCTTGGGAAGGGGACTGTTTTTGGGAGCTGTTTTAGGACAGCTGTGTACCTTCCTGTTTGTGCTTTGTAGCTAATTTCAGTGACGGGTTGGATTTTTGGTCTTTAGGGGTTGGTGGACTTCTGGTCCAGCAAGTCAGCTGTATCACTTGTATGGTTAAATGTTTCTATCAATAAATGTAATTTGTTTCTGATCACAAAAAAATGAATTAGGATAAAAGTAGAATAGGAGAGTTGTATTGATAATTGTATGATTAGAATGACTCCCAAAGTGGGTATATATAGCACTAAAAACTAGAAACTAGGATAACAATAAAAGGAAAGAAAAGTAAAGGTAAATAACTAAGGAAAGACTCCATAAATAAAATACCCTATCTATGGTATGTTTTGACCAAAGACAAATGAACAATAACATAACTAATATAAATTCCATAAATAAAATACACTCCAACAAATAATAAAATATTGATTTCCATTATATATGAAATCTTTGGTGCCATTTATTCCCGCTATCTTACAATTTTCATTATCCCTTTTGTTAATAGCATTTGTCGCTTTTTCTTTGTTGGTTTGTTTCAGCATTTCTTGTTGATGTTTTTTTTGCCCTTTGTTAATAGTTGTTCACGACGTTGTTTTCTGTGAACCTTCGTGGAGTTCATTTGTTTTTGAGTAATAATACAATCCTGTGTTGGTAGGTGTTTACACCTCCTCTTGAACCTCAGCGGAGTTCGTATATTGTTTGTGGGTGAGGGACAGAATTCCTTTTATTTGTGAGTAGATGTGTTTGCGGCATGTTGTGTTGAAGTTCTGATGAGGCTTAGTGTATGTGTGATGGATGATGAAGCACTCTTTGATTGGTGTTTAGGAGTATACCTCGTGCACGGCACTCCTGTCATATACTTAAATATGCTAGCCTATTATTATGTTCTTGTTTCAAGTTGGGAATGTTTTCATAAGGTGATGCGGCTTGTTGCTTAATTTGGATTGCTAGAACAACTTTGTATGGTCACTTCAAGGTTTCCTCTTCTGCGCCTTTCCATCATTCTTCAGTTTGGAATCCAGTTTCATCAAATGCCGGCCTTTAATGTCAATTGCGATGGGGCTTTCTGCCCAAAGTCAAAAGGTGCTGCAATTGGGGTTACTCTTAGAAATCCAGAGGGAATTCTTGTCCACAATTTGGGGAAGAAAGTGCATTCTTCCTCAACTCGTGTCAGAGACAGAGTCCCTAGCCATTAGTGATGCTTGTGGTAATTGCTCAAAAATTTGAAGGCTACTTTCAGTGCCGGGAAAGTGATGGTAAGGAAGAATTGATCTTTGTTCTAACAAGAATCATCCTCCCTCGGATATTGTATGTATCATTGCTGATATCAGGTGTTTGGCATCTGGAGCAGTGTTCTAGAATGCGGCCTGTGTGTCTGCCTAGGCAATGGGCAGTACCTGGGTGTAGCTATTAGCGTGTAGGCATCAAAAAAATTGGACCACCCTTACGCAGAAAGGCTCGTCCCTGTAATCACTCCAGGCCGCAAATAGTTTTGGTTGACTAGGAGTCTTCTTTTAAGAAAAAGACTCGGTTGAAAAATGATATATTTGGCTTGCCCATTTGTCTTAAAAAAATTAAACCGATGTTTTACAAATCACAATGCAGTTGTACGAAGGATCTTTTTTAAAATCAAAACGAAACCCAAGCCAAATCAAACTGTTCCTTTTCTCGTTGCACAAACCCTAGTGGTAGCGGTACCAATACCATCATAGAAGAGAAATGGATGGTCTTCTTTCCTCGTGTTCTTGAGTGTCCAGGTTTCAATTTATTTTTCCTTTCTGTTCCCTATTTTTTTTCAACTATATAGTTTGAAGTATGGTGTTACTTTATGGTGTTTTGTTTTGATTTGATTTTTCTTTCTTCCTTCCTTTTTCTTATGCTAGTAGAATTTAACTTGAAGGTAGTCGTATACTATTTGTGATTCTTCCATCATGTAGATTATTAATAATATATATAGTATGTTCTTGTACGGACAGTCTGCACCTAATCCTGGCCGTATATATATATATATATATATAAAACAATGACCGCCTAATTGCCTAGGTTCTACTTAGTGCCTTTTAGAACATTGGATTGTAATTTGTGTCTATTTAGTTCGTAGCGGCGCATTGTGTGGCAAATCTTACTTGGAAAAGTGGCTTAGGATTCTTAAACCGTAGCTGTGTTTCTGCTATGCATTCGAGCCTGTTTTTGTTCAAAACAAATGTAAATGATCATTTCTCAACTAATTTAGATTAAAGAGTTTCTTATAACTTGTAATGCAACTTCAATAGAAAATTGATAGTGTTTTAAGACGGTGTATTTGATTGACACTGTAATTGAAAATTTTGTAATTTACTGTTACATTGTTTTTATATTTTGATGCAAACTGACTGCAAACCAAAAAAGTAGTGTGATTGATTTAATTATTACTAGATATTGCCCGTGCCGTCTGGCACGGTGATATAAAAAAATATTAAATACAAATAAAGAAACTCCTAGGTATTGCTCGTGTCGAACGGGACGGTGGTGTAAAAAAAAATTAACAATTAGATTGAGCATAAAATACATAATACCTAAGTAGCGTGCAATTCAAAACATATATTAAGAAAACTGTATACACAACGTATATAACTATCAAGTGCGGGAGGATATATTTGAGCCGATCAGATTGAGGTAGTTTTTAATTGAAAAACTCAAAGTGCCTCCGTTTATGATATGCTTAAATTTGAACCTGTTTTACCAATTCATTAAGGTCGGGATGAGTTAATCATTCACCAATCTATACAAAAATTAATATCCCATTATTGTTACAATGATGTTATAAATTTATAAAATTTTAATTATAAATAGATTGCACCATTAGTAGTAACCCTGGTTTACAAAAGTAATATATATTTTTTAAATAAAATAAAATAAACTATTTAAGTTTGTAAAAGATTAAATAAAAACAAATGTCTTTTTTATATTCTTAAACTAAAGGATGAATTAGATTTGAATGTAAGTATATGAAGAAAATATATGTTTAAAGAGAGAAAAGTGGGTTACAATAGGTATGGATTTTATTTTATAGGTATGGATTAATAAATTTTAAATACTATTTTAATATTTTTTAGTTTTGTATTTAAAGTTAATGTTTTTTTAATTTTTTCAATAGGTATGGATTTTATTTTATAGGTATGGATTAATAAATTGTAAATATTAATATTTTAATAATTTTTAGTTTTTGTATTTAAAGTTAATGTTTTTTAATTTTTTCAATAGGTATGGACAATTCAAATATGAATATTTTAATAATTTTTAGTTTCATTGTATTTACGGAAGTTAATGTTTTTTACGTTTATTTTTTAAAAATCTAATAAGAGAGAAAAGTGGGGAGAGAGTTTCAACATATTGATAGAATATAAATGTGTAGAAATAAAATCATTTATTGTTGAATTTTTTGATTTGATATCCTAAAAATACATCTAAGGGTTCAAATTTCACAAAGTTGTGTTGTTTGTACATAATTATCTTGGCCATTAGTTTAAGTGTGATATTTTCATGTGAATTTTAGTTCTTATTTGATCTAGCTAAAATATTCACATCCAAAGGCTAACATTTTATAACTATTTAGAGTGGTTAGAATAGCAATCTAAGCCGTTGATTAAATAGTTTGTGATGTGATCTTTCTGAACTGGTTGGCCTTATAATATAGATATATATAAAACAATGACCGCCTTCAAAATTGCCTTGGTTCTACTTAGTGCCTTGGTTAAAAGAACATTTTAGGGTCGATTGTAAAAATTAAAAAATGTATTTAAAAATAAATTAGAATAAGATTGGGTAAATACGGCGGGGGGGGGGGGGGGGGGGGGGGAGAACATTGTGTGGCAAATCTTGGACTTTGAAAAGTGGCTTAGGGTTCTTAAACCGTAGCTATGTTTCTGTTATGCCTTCGAGCCTGAATTTTTTTGTGAAATCAAAACATGAATTGTTTTTGTAAATGATCATTTTTCAACTATGGAGTTTAGATTAAAGAGTTTCTTATAACTTGTAATGAACTTCAATAGAAAATTGATAGTGTTACCTTAAGACGATGTATTTGATTGACAAAAACTATATAACCTTGAAAATTTTGAGTAAATTACCAAAATGGCCATTACATTGTTTTTATACACCGAGTTTTGATGCAATTTACCCACTGACTGCAAACCAAAAAAGTAGTGTGATTGATTTCTTAATTATGCCAACCTCAAACAATTCAAAAGCTCGTTCATTTATACAAAAAACTTTTCACGTCAAAATTGCACCGTTAACTTAAAAAAAATAATGTGAAATTCTTAAAATGGCATTCACATATTCCGAGATTTCAATTTACCCACTAAATGTGCATAAAAAGAAAAAAACCCTATCATTTATCATTTCAATTTGTATATTTTTACAAAAACATTTCTCTCTCTCTCTCTTTCTCTCACATCATCATTAAACTTCACAAAGAAAAGGTGCAGATTAATAATTACTTGCACATAGTTTAAGGGTTGATAGTTTCATTGACTTTTTAGTTATTATGGATTTGGGGATCTAACAAACATATTACAAATTTGAAATTTGCTGGAACTAACCGTTTAGAGTGGTTACTAATTAGCAACTTCCAGATTGTCAAAGGTTGCCATGTCAGTAAATGTCTTTTAGCCGGAGACTGTTGGGAAAATTGCTGAACTCGGTCGGCTAAAATAAATGCTTCGGATTATTTGAGGTTGGAAAACCAATGAGGGGGTTTGGCAAATTTTTGGAACGGATGCGCATATGGTTTAGGTTGTAAAGTGTGGGGAGGAATTTAGCAGACAAGGCCTACACCTGGGGGAGAGAGAGAGAGAGAGAGAGAGAGAGAGAGATGGGCTTGTGGCGGTGCGATGGTGTGGTGTCGGAAAAATGGTAAAAAGGCACCGGAGACTTGAAAAATGGTGAAATTGGAATGGGGAAGAAATGGTTGTAAGTGGTTTATATAGGGGGCCAAGGAGAACATGGGCACTACCCTTACTTGGATTTGGAAAAGAGAGAGAGAGAGAGTAGTAGGTATGGTATTTTAATATTTGAACAATTAATTAGCTAGGCTTTTTGCTTTCTTTTTAGATTTGAGTGGGTAAATTGAAACCCATAGTATAATTGAATAGGCATTTCGAGAATTTACTCAATTTTTTTAAAAAAAATTCAAACTCTGGGGTCTAATTTGTATTTGGTATTAAAGAATGATTGATTTCACCTTTGAGGGGTAAATTAAAAGAAAAAAAGGTGAGTGGATAAATTGAAACTCGATGTATAGTTGAATGGCCATTTTGGTAAGTTACTCCAAAATTTTAGATATTGCAGGTTTGCCGGTCATATAAGATGATTTCTATTAATTGATCAATTTAACAATTATACAAATAATTAAATATCTAGAGTAATATCTATTTTTAAATTGAAAGATTACTTAGATCTATATTCTATTTTCGAAATATATCTTATCTTCTTTCATTTTACTTGGTCTTTTAAATAAATAAAAGAAAGTTTCAAG